>CM060974.1:63357584-63492584 GCA_030765045.1 Tenodera sinensis | reverse complement strand
TCAAGGATGCGAGACGAAGATTTTGCAAAAAAAAAAAAAAAAAAAAAAAAACAGCCCCAGCCTAAATTATTCTTTTCTTGAAAATGGACCCATCGATTTTGATTGAAATGTCATATGTTTAAGATATTTTTATGACATATTAAATTTATATTTTGAATTTCCTGACCATAGTCCCTGTAGTCGTATTCACTTGTTAAGTGTGCAAAGAGAACGGAATCTCAGAGCTTTAAAAGATTTGAGTATCGCACAAAGTCTACTGTATTCTAATATTCCCCTTGTACCTACAAGGAAATAAGCAATAAGATAATTTGTACAAATGTTTATCTTAACACGAAGGAGATATAGGAATAAGAGGTTTTACTTTCTCTACTGGTAAGTAGGGGAAGTATTGTATTCCAACCAAAAATTCGATGACGAGATTTCATCGGAAATATATGTTTTGAGACCTCCTTAATTAAAAAAAAATTTAAAAAAAAAAAAAAAAGGTCCGCGCCCGCGCGCGCGCGTGTGTGTCTGTGTGTCAGACTGTGGACAGCATAACTCAAAAACGAAAACTAGGTTGAAAACCAAATATATATGAGACACTTCGCGCACGTCTCACCGAAGATGGGTATTTACTTTTGTGAAAGATACTACAATAAATTAAATGAATAAATAATTCTACAATGGTTAGCTGTCCTATTTGCATATTTTATAATAACTTTGTACATTATTAAACTCTATCAAATATTTCTACATCATAGGATTTCTTATTCTTTATCATTCATATTTAAAATTTGTCTTTTTTCTACAG
Source organism: Tenodera sinensis (assembly GCA_030765045.1). Taxonomy (NCBI): domain Eukaryota; kingdom Metazoa; phylum Arthropoda; class Insecta; order Mantodea; family Mantidae; genus Tenodera; species Tenodera sinensis. The sequence continues at coordinate 63,491,791 of CM060974.1, read as the reverse complement.
ATCTATTAGCAGGCGTATCTTTATGGCATCCCTAAAATAGGACATGTACCCAACTACTGCAATTTTCTCCCATATACCCCTTCAACCTACAAGAATACTAGCAATAACTTCTGCAGATGTTTATCTGGACTGAGCGGGTCATTCTCCATGGTCTAAGGATAGCACACTAGCCTCTGGTTCAAACCCGTACGAGGGCGATGGAAAATCCTTGCATGGCTTCCTTCGGAAGGGAAGTAGAGCCGGTGGTCCCGTATTATAGATTTACTGCACGTAAAAGAACCTCAACACTGATAAAGAGACCTCTGAGCAACATTAAGTGTTTTTTCATAACCAATATAGAATGTGACCTGAGACCCACAGTAACTAAGGAGCGTTCATCAATAAAAATACAATTTCAATTTCGCGCCTACAGAGAAAACCCTGGAGGAGAGCTGGGCCACCGATATAGCAACACATCTGTCGCCTCTCAACCCTTCCTCTTGGAGATTTCCAGAAACATAGGTACTGTGTACCGGAATTATTCTCTTCCTGTTAAACATAGCCGCAATAAACGAAGGTGCATACGAATTTATCATTTCCATTACACCTTTTGTGCTGTAAGAAAAAACAATATGCAGTCAATTTTTAGTATTATTCCTATTACTGTACTTCATTGTTTTCTCACCAAATAAACACAATATACAAGACCGACCTTCAACTGGAGTTCTGGTCACAAAGGACCATGTGCGTACTCCTGTGTTCATGTTTGACAAAGCTGTTCCCAGGCGAGACGCCTGGGTAACAGAAGATACCATCAGATTACTGTATTTCCCTCTTTTCTGATTCCAGATGACAAATCTACAACTTCACCAACCAAATCTGGACACTTCCCAAGCCATTTTTGCCAACTCCACGCAAATGCAGCTGCTGTTCTTGCAGCTTCTCGTGCAGCTGCAACCTCATATAGTCGGTAACAGATGTTAACTCGCAGTGGAGGAACTGGTGCATCAGAAGCAAGCGTATGAGTCGCTTGAGGCGCAGTTGAAGGAATCCCAGCAGCAAGTGAAGACCTGACATCAACATTGGCACAAGACCATCCGACTGTAAGCAGTCATCTGGAGGAGACGATCAAGCTTCTAAACGCTGAACTGTCTAAGTACAAGAACCAGTTGGAGAGTTTTAACCGCCAACTTGAGCACTACAAGAACCACTCGCAGTTTCTTGACAGACAGCTAGAAGACTACAAGAACCAATTGGAAGAAGCAAGCGCAGAGAAACTCAAATCCACTCAAGCATTCAGGAAGCACCGTGAAGAAAAGGAAGCTGTGGAGGCGGCACTGAATGCGACTAGAACCCAGATACTTGAAATGGAAGAGGTTTGTGTAAGTATCAAATATTCAGTTTTACTGGACGCTTTATTGAATCAGCTGGAATCAATGATTGAAGCTAAGTCAGAGAATTTAAGGGGTGATATGAGAGAAACAACGAACTTGTGCAAGAGGGCAGCAAAGTCACTAATTCAAGAACCGGACCAGGGTTGAACCAATTAAACATTTTGAAAAGTTTTGCCTCTCATGCTATTAGGTCAACAATATGCGAAAGTGTGGTTCCCTTGAAGTGCTAACCGACATTTTCCTATCGTAAGTTAAATTCAGCTTGCATTTATTCTGCTATCAGCTATTTTGCTTACTTCTTAGCATTATCGAGTTATTCTCATTTTTGTTACTTGCTCTACTACGTTAAGTAAAGTAGAGGAAATATTGTATTCCACCCAAAATTTCGCTGTCGAGATTGCATTGGAAATATATGTGTTTTGAGGCCCTCCGAATCCAAAATAAGGCATTTTTACTTTCTCTACTAGTAAGGAAAGTATTGTATTCCATCCAAAAATTCGATGTCGAGATTTCACCAGAAATATACGTTTTGAGACTGAATAAAAAAGAACGTTTTTAGAAAAAGGTATGCGTGCGTTTGTGTGTCAGTCTGTGGACAGCATAACTCAAAAACGAAACGTAGGTTAAAAACCAAAGTTGGTAGTTAAGTTTAATGTCTTTCAAGGATGCGATACGAAGATTTTGATAAAATAACTCACCCTAAATTACCCTTTAGATGGAACATCTTTCGAAAATTTTGATTTTTTTGAAACTGGCTCTAACGATTTTGTTTAAAATATGTTTGAGATATTTTTATGACAAATGAAACGTATATTTTGAATTTTCTGGCTGTAGCCCCTGTAGTCGCGGTTACTCTGGACGACTTTTGCATAACTGGTAAACCGTTAGAGATAGACCAAATCATACTATACAAAAACTGTAGATCTTGCTAAAATACACAATTTATGTCCAAATAAATTTTCTTGTAGGTTGAACCATTTCGGAGATATTCCTTGTTATGTGTGTGACTTTCGGAAAACTTAAAACTTTCGTGAAATGGAACATCGTTGTTCATTATTTTTATATGTTAAGTGTGCAAAGAGAACGGAATCTCAAAGCTTTAAAAGATTTGACTAACGCACAACGCCTACTGTATTCTATTCCCCTTGTACCTACAAGGAAATAAGCAATACGATAATTTGTACAAAGATTTATCTTAACTAAGACGAAGAAGATATAGGAATAAGAGTTTGTAAGAATGGTTAGTACAAGAGTAGAGAAAGTCATATGAGTGCAACACATCAGAATTTAAGAAAACATTTCGCGCACGCGCGCGTGTGTGTGTGTGTGTGTGTATGTGTGTGTGTGTCTGTCTGCCTGTCTGTCTGTCAGTCTGTGGACAGCACAACTCAAAAACGAAAAGCCGGCTAAAAACCAAAGTTGGTATTTAAGTTTAATGTCTTTGAAGAATGCAATACGAAGATTTTGAAGAAAATTCCTCCACCCTAAACTACCGTTTACATGGAAACTGAGAATATGCTATTTCTGTAAAGGTGACTAATTCTTTTGTCTGGTGAGTTTATGTGTATGTAAGTGTGTGTGTGTGTGTGTGTGTGTGTGTGTGTGTGTGTGTGTGTGTGTGTGTGTGTGTGTGTACATCCACCACAGAATGTCTAACATAGTTGGCAACATTGTGACATACATAATTTGTCCCTGTCTATGGAGAGTCTTCACCCACAAATATTCATAACATGAGTGAGTGAGTTGTGCTTAAGGGTCCGTCGATAACTAGGTCATTAGGGCCCGGATATTCATAACGGAATGCACAAAGCATTGAAGAAAATTATGTAGATGAAGCTGGATCAATTATTTTTTGTGGGGTTTGCATTCACTTACATTCACAATGCAATGTCCAAAATAGTTGAAGAAATGTTGAGATATTCGTACTACCGTTTCATTTCTTTGGAGGTGTGCACTGAGAGACATTCATCACAGAATACCCGGCTAGTTAGGAAAATGGTGACATACATGAATCACTGTTCCTTTCTTTGTACAGAGTCCATTATTAGACATTCATAATGGAACGTTCATAATAGTTTAGAAAATGGTGACATACATGGATCACTGTTCCTTTCTTTGTACAGAGTCCATTATTAGACATTCATAATGGAACGTTCATAATAGTTTAGAAAATGGTGACATACATGAATCACTGTTCCTTTCTTTGTACAGAGTCCATTATTAGACATTCATAATGGAACGTTCATAATAGTTTAGAAAATGGTGACATACATGAATCACTGTTCCTTTCTTTGTACAGAGTCCATTATCAGACATTCATAATGGAACGTTCATAATAGTTTAGAAAATGGTGACATACATGAATCACTGTTCCTTTCTTTATACAGAGTCCATTATTAGACATTCATAATGGAACGTTCATAATAGTTTAGAAAATGGTGACATACATGAATCACTGTTCCTTTCTTTATACAGAGTCCATTATTAGACATTCATAATGGAACGTTCATAATAGTTTAGAAAATGGTGACATACATGGATCACTGTTCCTTTCTTTATACAGAGTCCATTATTAGACATTCATAATGGAACGTTCATAATAGTTTAGAAAATGGTGACATACATGAATCACTGTTCCTTTCTTTGTACAGAGTCCATTATCAGACATTCATAATGGAACGTTCATAATAGTTTAGAAAATGGTGACATACATGGATCACTGTTCCTTTCTTTGTACAGAGTCCATTATTAGACATTCATAATGGAACGTTCATAATAGTTTAGAAAATGGTGACATACATGAATCACTGTTCCTTTCTTTGTACAGAGTCCATTATTAGACATTCATAATGGAACGTTCATAATAGTTTAGAAAATGGTGACATACATGGATCACTGTTCCTTTCTTTGTACAGAGTCCATTATTAGACATTCATAATGGAACGTTCATAATAGTTTAGAAAATGGTGACATACATGAATCACTGTTCCTTTCTTTGTACAGAGTCCATTATTAGACATTCATAATGGAACGTTCATAATAGTTTAGAAAATGGTGACATACATGAATCACTGTTCCTTTCTTTGTACAGAGTCCATTATCAGACATTCATAATGGAACGTTCATAATAGTTTAGAAAATGGTGACATACATGAATCACTGTTCCTTTCTTTATACAGAGTCCATTATTAGACATTCATAATGGAACGTTCATAATAGTTTAGAAAATGGTGACATACATGAATCACTGTTCCTTTCTTTATACAGAGTCCATTATTAGACATTCATAATGGAACGTTCATAATAGTTTAGAAAATGGTGACATACATGAATCACTGTTCCTTTCCTTATACAGAGTCCATTATTAGACATTCATAATGGAACGTTCATAATAGTTTAGAAAATGGGGACATACATGGATCACTGTTCCTTTCTTTATACAGAGTCCATTATTAGACATTCATAATGGAACGTTCATAATAGTTTAGAAAATGGTGACATACATGAATCACTGTTCCTTTCCTTATACAGAGTCCATTATTAGACATTCATAATGGAACGTTCATAATAGTTTAGAAAATGGTGACATACATGGATCACTGTTCCTTTCTTTGTACAGAGTCCATTATTAGACATTCATAATGGAACGTTCATAATAGTTTAGATAATGGTGACATACATGAATCACTGTTCCTTTCCTTATACAGAGTCCATTATTAGACATTCATAATGGAACGTTCATAATAGTTTAGAAAATGGTGACATACATGGATCACTGTTCCTTTCTTTGTACAGAGTCCATTATCAGACATTCATAATGGAACGTTCATAATAGTTTAGAAAATGGTGACATACATGAATCACTGTTCCTTTCTTTGTAGAGAGTTCATTATTAGACATTCATAATGGAACGTTCATAATAGTTTAGAAAATGGTGACATACATGAATCACTGTTCCTTTCTTTATACAGAGTCCATTATTAGACATTCATAATGGAACGTTCATAATAGTTTAGAAAATGGTGACATACATGAATCACTGTTCCTTTCTTTATACAGAGTCCATTATTAGACATTCATAATGGAACGTTCATAATAGTTTAGAAAATGGTGACATACATGAATCACTGTTCCTTTCCTTATACAGAGTCCATTATTAGACATTCATAATGGAACGTTCATAATAGTTTAGAAAATGGTGACATACATGGATCACTGTTCCTTTCTTTGTAGAGAGTCCATTATTAGACATTCATAATGGAACGTTCATAATAGTTTAGAAAATGGTGACATACATGGATCACTGTTCCTTTCTTTGTAGAGAGTCCATTATTAGACATTCATAATGGAACGTTCATAATAGTTTAGAAAATGGTGACATACATGGATCACTGTTCCTTTCTTTATACAGAGTCCATTATCAGACATTCATAATGGAACGTTCATAATAGTTTAGAAAATGGTGACATACATGGATGACTGTTCCTTTCTTTGTAGAGAGTCCATTATTAGACATTCATAATGGAACGTTCATAATAGTTTAGAAAATGGTGACATACATGGATGACTGTTCCTTTCTTTGTAGAGAGTCCATTATTAGACATTCATAATGGAACGTTCATAATAGTTTAGAAAATGGTGACATACATGGATCACTGTTCCTTTCTTTGTACAGAGTCCATTATTAGACATTCATAATGGAACGTTCATAATAGTTTAGAAAATGGTGACATACATGAATCACTGTTCCTTTCTTTGTACAGAGTCCATTATTAGACATTCATAATGGAACGTTCATAATAGTTTAGAAAATGGTGACATACATGAATCACTGTTCCTTTCTTTGTACAGAGTCCATTATCAGACATTCATAATGGAACGTTCATAATAGTTTAGAAAATGGTGACATACATGAATCACTGTTCCTTTCTTTATACAGAGTCCATTATTAGACATTCATAATGGAACGTTCATAATAGTTTAGAAAATGGTGACATACATGAATCACTGTTCCTTTCTTTATACAGAGTCCATTATTAGACATTCATAATGGAACGTTCATAATAGTTTAGAAAATGGTGACATACATGAATCACTGTTCCTTTCCTTATACAGAGTCCATTATTAGACATTCATAATGGAACGTTCATAATAGTTTAGAAAATGGTGACATACATGGATCACTGTTCCTTTCTTTGTACAGAGTCCATTATCAGACATTCATAATGGAACGTTCATAATAGTTTAGAAAATGGTGACATACATGAATCACTGTTCCTTTCTTTATACAGAGTCCATTATTAGACATTCATAATGGAACGTTCATAATAGTTTAGAAAATGGTGACATACATGAATCACTGTTCCTTTCTTTATACAGAGTCCATTATTAGACATTCATAATGGAACGTTCATAATAGTTTAGAAAATGGGGACATACATGGATCACTGTTCCTTTCTTTATACAGAGTCCATTATTAGACATTCATAATGGAACGTTCATAATAGTTTAGAAAATGGTGACATACATGAATCACTGTTCCTTTCCTTATACAGAGTCCATTATTAGACATTCATAATGGAACGTTCATAATAGTTTAGAAAATGGTGACATACATGGATCACTGTTCCTTTCTTTGTACAGAGTCCATTATTAGACATTCATAATGGAACGTTCATAATAGTTTAGAAAATGGTGACATACATGAATCACTGTTCCTTTCCTTATACAGAGTCCATTATTAGACATTCATAATGGAACGTTCATAATAGTTTAGAAAATGGTGACATACATGGATCACTGTTCCTTTCTTTGTACAGAGTCCATTATCAGACATTCATAATGGAACGTTCATAATAGTTTAGAAAATGGTGACATACATGAATCACTGTTCCTTTCTTTGTAGAGAGTTCATTATTAGACATTCATAATGGAACGTTCATAATAGTTTAGAAAATGGTGACATACATGAATCACTGTTCCTTTCTTTATACAGAGTCCATTATTAGACATTCATAATGGAACGTTCATAATAGTTTAGAAAATGGTGACATACATGAATCACTGTTCCTTTCTTTATACAGAGTCCATTATTAGACATTCATAATGGAACGTTCATAATAGTTTAGAAAATGGTGACATACATGAATCACTGTTCCTTTCCTTATACAGAGTCCATTATTAGACATTCATAATGGAACGTTCATAATAGTTTAGAAAATGGTGACATACATGGATCACTGTTCCTTTCTTTGTAGAGAGTCCATTATTAGACATTCATAATGGAACGTTCATAATAGTTTAGAAAATGGTGACATACATGGATCACTGTTCCTTTCTTTGTACAGAGTCCATTATTAGACATTCATAATGGAACGTTCATAATAGTTTAGAAAATGGTGACATACATGGATCACTGTTCCTTTCTTTATACAGAGTCCATTATCAGACATTCATAATGGAACGTTCATAATAGTTTAGAAAATGGTGACATACATGGATGACTGTTCCTTTCTTTGTAGAGAGTCCATTATTAGACATTCATAATGGAACGTTCATAATAGTTTAGAAAATGGTGACATACATGGATGACTGTTCCTTTCTTTGTAGAGAGTCCATTATTAGACATTCATAATGGAACGTTCATAATAGTTTAGAAAATGGTGACATACATGGATGACTGTTCCTTTCTTTGTAGAGAGTCCATTATTAGACATTCATAATGGAACGTTCATAATAGTTTAGAAAATGGTGACATACATGGATCACTGTTCCTTTCTTTATACAGAGTCCATTATCAGACATTCATAATGGAACGTTCATAATAGTTTAGAAAATGGTGACATACATGAATCACTGTTCCTTTCTTTGTAGAGAGTCCATTATTAGACATTCATAATGGAACGTTCATAATAGTTTAGAAAATGGTGACATACATGGATCACTGTTCCTTTCTTTGTACAGAGTCCATTATTAGACATTCATAATGGAACGTTCATAATAGTTTAGAAAATGGTGACATACATGGATCACTGTTCCTTTCTTTGTAGAGAGTCCATTATTAGACATTCATAATGGAACGTTCATAATAGTTTAGAAAATGGTGACATACATGGATCACTGTTCCTTTCTTTGTACAGAGTCCATTATTAGACATTCATAATGGAACGTTCATAATAGTTTAGAAAATGGTGACATACATGGATCACTGTTCCTTTCTTTGTACAGAGTCCATTATTAGACATTCATAATGGAACGTTCATAATAGTTTAGAAAATGGTGACATACATGGATCACTGTTCCTTTCTTTGTAGAGAGTCCATTATTAGACATTCATAATGGAACGTTCATAATAGTTTAGAAAATGGTGACATACATGGATCACTGTTCCTTTCTTTGTACAGAGTCCATTATTAGACATTCATAATGGAACGTTCATAATAGTTTAGAAAATGGTGACATACATGGATCACTGTTCCTTTCTTTGTACAGAGTCCATTATTAGACATTCATAATGGAACGTTCATAATAGTTTAGAAAATGGTGACATACATGGATCACTGTTCCTTTCTTTGTACAGAGTCCATTATTAGACATTCATAATGGAACGTTCATAATAGTTTAGAAAATGGTGACATACATGGATCACTGTTCCTTTCTTTGTACAGAGTCCATTATTAGACATTCATAATGGAACGTTCATAATAGTTTAGAAAATGGGGACATACATGGATCACTGTTCCTTTCTTTATACAGAGTCCATTATTAGACATTCATAATGGAACGTTCATAATAGTTTAGAAAATGGTGACATACATGGATCACTGTTCCTTTCTTTATACAGAGTCCATTATTAGACATTCATAATGGAACGTTCATAATAGTTTAGAAAATGGGGACATACATGAATCACCGTTCCTTTCTTTGTACAGAGTCCATTATTAGACATTCATAATGGAACGTTCATAATAGTTTAGAAAATGGTGACATACATGGATCACTGTTCCTTTCTTTATACAGAGTCCATTATTAGACATTCATAATGGAACGTTCATAATAGTTTAGAAAATGGTGACATACATGGATCACTGTTCCTTTCTTTATACAGAGTCCATTATTAGACATTCATAATGGAACGTTCATAATAGTTTAGAAAATGGTGACATACATGAATCACTGTTCCTTTCCTTATACAGAGTCCATTATTAGACATTCATAATGGAACGTTCATAATAGTTTAGAAAATGGGGACATACATAGATCACTGTTCCTTTCTTTATACAGAGTCCATTATTAGACATTCATAATGGAACGTTCATAATAGTTTAGAAAATGGTGACATACATGGATCACTGTTCCTTTCTTTATACAGAGTCCATTATTAGACATTCATAATGGAACGTTCATAATAGTTTAGAAAATGGTGACATACATGAGTCACTGTTCCTTTCTTTATACAGAGTCCATTATTAGACATTCATAATGGAACGTTCATAATAGTTTAGAAAATGGGGACATACATGGATCACTGTTCCTTTCTTTATACAGAGTCCATTATTAGACATTCATAATGGAACGTTCATAATAGTTTAGAAAATGGTGACATACATGGATCACTGTTCCTTTCTTTATACAGAGTCCATTATTAGACATTCATAATGGAACGTTCATAATAGTTTAGAAAATGGGGACATACATGGATCACTGTTCCTTTCTTTATACAGAGTCCATTATTAGACATTCATAATGGAACGTTCATAATAGTTTAGAAAATGGGGACATACATGGATCACTGTTCCTTTCTTTATACAGAGTCCATTATTAGACATTCATAATGGAACGTTCATAATAGTTTAGAAAATGGGGACATACATGGATCACTGTTCCTTTCTTTATACAGAGTCCATTATTAGACATTCATAATGGAACGTTCATAATAGTTTAGAAAATGGTGACATACATGGATCACTGTTCCTTTCTTTATACAGAGTCCATTATTAGACATTCATAATGGAACGTTCATAATAGTTTAGAAAATGGTGACATACATGAGTCACTGTTCCTTTCTTTATACAGAGTCCATTATTAGACATTCATAATGGAACGTTCATAATAGTTTAGAAAATGGGGACATACATGGATCACTGTTCCTTTCTTTATACAGAGTCCATTATTAGACATTCATAATGGAACGTTCATAATAGTTTAGAAAATGGTGACATACATGGATCACTGTTCCTTTCTTTGTAGAGAGTCCATTATCAGACATTCATAATGGAACGTTCATAATAGTTTAGAAAATGGTGACATACATGAATCACTGTTCCTTTCTTTATACAGAGTCCATTATCAGACATTCATAATGGAACGTTCATAATAGTTTAGAAAATGGTGACATACATGAATCACTGTTCCTTTCTTTATACAGAGTCCATTATCAGACATTCATAATGGAACGTTCATAATAGTTTAGAAAATGGTGACATACATGGATCACTGTTCCTTTCTTTATACAGAGTCCATTATCAGACATTCATAATGGAACGTTCATAATAGTTTAGAAAATGGTGACATACATGAATCACTGTTCCTTTCTTTGTACAGAGTCCATTATTAGACATTCATAATGGAACGTTCATAATAGTTTAGAAAATGGTGACATACATGGATCACTGTTCCTTTCTTTATACAGAGTCCATTATTAGACATTCATAATGGAACGTTCATAATAGTTTAGAAAATGGGGACATACATGAATCATGGTTCCTTTCTTTGTACAGAGTCCATTATCGGACATTCATAATGGAACGTTCATAATAGTTTAGAAAATGGTTACATACATGAATCAATGTTCCTTTCTTTATACAGAGTCCATTATCAGACATTCATAATGGAACGTTCATAATAGTTTAGAAAATGATTACATACATGAATCAATGTTCCTTTCTTTATACAGAGTCCATTATCAGACATTCATAATGGAACGTTCATAATAGTTTAGAAAATGGTTACGTACATGAATCAATGTTCCTTTCTTTATACAGAGTCCATTATCAGACATTCATAATGGAACGTTCATAATAGTTTAGAAAATGGTTACGTACATGAATCAATGTTCCTTTCTTTATACAGAGTCCATTATCAGACATTCATAATGGAACGTTCATAATAGTTTAGAAAATGGGGACATACATGAATCACTGTTCCTTTCTGTATACAGAGTCGATTATTAGACATTCATAATGGAACGTTCATAATAGTTTAGAAAATGGGGACATACATGAATCACTGTTCCTTTCTTTATACAGAGTCCATTATTAGACATTCATAATGGAACGTTCATAATAGTTTAGAAAATGGTGACATACATGAATCACTGTTCCTTTCTTTGTAATGAGTGCATTACCAGTCTTTCATAGGGGAATGTTCGGAATAGTTGAGACAAAGGTGGATCATCGTTCGGTTTCTTAGGAGGGCTATTCACCCCCAGACATTTGTCATAGAACGACCAGAATACTTTATAAAATAATATACCTGTTCCTTACTTAGGAGGGTTGTTGCGAATTTTCAGCGCATGCGTGGATCTGAGTACTATGTCTAGGGTAGGGATTATCTTCAGCGACCAGGCCCTCGCTGCACGACTCATAAAGACAAATTCACATCAACAAGAATACGTGGACGAATCAATTCGCAGCAAGCTTATAATTTATTTATTAGGGTTGAAGATACTTGTTCAATATCGGCGGCCGGTGATACTGTCTGGTAGAGGCCATTCCATCTGTCGTTCAGCTCTCTCATTCTGTAGCTTATGTCATGAAAGGCTAAAATTTTTACACTGCCGTCATAGATACATCGTTTCTTATACATTCATTTGTTCTCTTCATTCTCAGAAAAATATAAAACATGCCAACACGCGTATAGTCCGGACTGTAAAATATACCCAGGTTTAAGTATTATGGAAGGATGTATTTTGGTATAAATAAAATGTTCCTTTGCTATAAGCGTTTGCTTACTTAAGGGGACTCGTTTTCTATTCCAGGTAATTTTGACAATAACAATAAAACGTTTTATTGTGTGCAAATTGATATACAGATGTATACTTTGTCGTTGTTGTGTTGCTTATGTGTACAATTTTCAATTGAAATGCAGTTTTGAATTCATATATTTATATAAACCATGAATATATTGATTTCAAATATGGAAATAAGTCACTTTGATAGCAACAGATATTGAAAGCAATGTTTTCAGATGTGTAAATCTTCACTTTCTTCATAAGGTTCACAGAATGATTCTTCAGCTGATGGGTGCACCTCGTCTTTACTCTAGTATATTGGTGTAGAGCACCAGGGTTGCGGTTTGTCTCAGCTGATGGGGGCTCCTTGTCTTGATTCTAGTATAACATAACCTCCCAAACATTCTGTTAACACCAATATCTCAAATTTGAGTAAAAGAAGAAAAAACTCAGACTGAAACTAAACGCCTAATTTTCCCGATAGAAGTATTTTATGGATATTTACGCTACTATCTGCATTTACTGGAAACGTTTGAAAATATATTCAAATAGTTCTTAATAAGTCATTTACTCGCTTCATTTGATTTTAGTTATATATTAATGTGTACTAAAAGAATCTATCTCTATCATCAGTTTGTTACATATCCTTACCAAAACAATGAATAGCTTAGTAATGATCTTGTGATAGTATTATCAGTTCTATTTATTATTGACACATTATTAAATATGCATAACCGAAAGGGTGCGAAGTTAGTCCGAGCAGTTTTAAGCATATTGGAACAAAATAATTTATTTTATTCATCTCCTCTGCTTATCTCAGTACTGATCTCAAAGTTACCCCAAAACACAAACTCAATTCTTAATCGTTGCTTTTCACACAAAGTAACACACTCTTTAATCACGTGACAACAGCGATGGAGTAATACGCTAGCTACACCTATATGGTTACAGTCAACTCTGTCGCACGGCGCTGAGCGTTTCATAACTGCTCTATGCCAATGCGACAATATTCTCAGCAATAAAGCGCTTACACACTTCCTTTTACCTTCAAATGCACATAGAATGTATTTCCTTACCTTGTAAAGTGACAGTGTACCATGATAAAAGGCATCTCTCACACTGTAATGTTCATACGAGAGAGATAACAGGCACAGGTCAATTCCTCACAATGAAAAGTAAGACAATGTTTAACTAGATGCTGAATGGTGTGACTATCCCATTTCCAATTCCTCTTCTCGCTAATACTAAGAGCACTCCTGATGAATCACACAGCCATACAATTCCTCTTAAATAGTGATCTCAAATGCAGATTGACTCATTCAACAATTTGAAGCCTTCTCGTTTATTATTTTCCTTTATATTCCAAATACCCGAAAATTTCTGCGTAGTATATACCACAAATTACAAATATGTCGTTGTTTCAGGTTTGCCGCTCCAAAACCTCTTTTCCAAAAGACGCCCAAGGAACAAGAGATGAAGCTTTGAACAACGGACTAACTTTTGCAGCTTCTACAGGGAACCTGTCCCTTGCAAAGGAGTACCTAGAATGTGGCGCGGATCCAAACACCGTCGTTCATTCTGCGGTTCAACTTGGACATGCAAAGTTGGTGCAGTTGCTCCTGAACAGAGGTGCTGATAAAGATTTGGTCAGGAAGAAAGACAAGTACACACCACTTCACGTAGCAGTACAACACGGACACCTGGAGTTGGTTCGTCTGCTTCTGAGTGAAGGCGCTATTGCGGATGTGAGAACAAGTGACGGATGTACACCGCTGTATCAGGCTTCATGGTCTGTTAATGAACAGATTGTTCGGTTATTGGTCGACAGTGGAGTCAACCCAAACCTAAAGTGTGACAATAACTCGGCACCGTTGCACATAACCGTCGAAATGGGCTTTATTGGACTCACAAGAATCCTTCTAGAACATGGTGCTAATGTTAACATCAGAGGAGTCGGGAACTGTACACCGGTATACATAGCTGGCTCCCTTGATCACGAACAGATGATACAACTCCTGATAAAGTACAAAGCTAGCACTGATCTAAAATGTAACGACGGTGCGCCGCCATTATATGTTGCTTCTCAGGAGAACCGTGTAAAGGTAGCAAGGGCTCTTCTAGAACATGGTGCTGATGTAAACATCAGAGGATTCAATAACTGTACACCGGTATTCGCAGCTACCTACAAAGACCATGAAGATATGGTACGCCTCTTCATGAATTACAATGCTAACGCTGAGCTAAAATGTAACGACGGTTGGGCCCCACTACACATTGCTTCTTATAAGAACCATGTCAAGGTAGCAAGAGCCCTGCTAGAACATGGTGCTGATGTGAATTTAAGAAGAAGTGATAACTGTACAGCGCTAGCAATTGCCGCCTACTTTAATCATGAGTAAGTGGTACATCCCTTGAAGGTCCATAATGCTAACGCGGATTTGAAATGCTAGAACGCCTGACTTGTTCCAATAGAAGGAGGAGAAGGAGAGGGAGAAGGAGCAAGAAGATGAAGAGGAGTCTAATTTACCAGCTTGTTATGGATACTTCAGAGCAATTACGAAAGTAAAACAGCTGCAAATAGTGTGGAGGTTAATTCTATCAGTTAATCTTAGAGTTAGTGCAGAATTGTTAAGGGGAGGCATCTGACTCATTCTCCAAAAATTGTACATATCAACTTATAAACCTTCAACTAATTTTTTCTCAAAGATATGTAATTTTGTTTTCATTTTCGAACTGTGGAGTGGAGTTAATTATCTTATATTAATAACTGAGCTCAATATTAAATTTACAATCTCTTACTAAGGATTTTAATTATTTTCTTGTCGTTAACTTGACAACATGTTCAATGGAGCTGATTATGCGTATCCAATTTCAAGAAAGGACACCTTTTAGAGACAAGCTTGATAATTGCAAACTTGCTTGTGGCTATTATGTACAATGTGTAACAGAAATAGCTAAAGTTCAGTTAAGAAATGAGTATGAGGTTTGCTTTGTTGATTAAAAATTATAGGTTCAAGGCTTAGGTATATGTGCCATGCAACGTTAGTCTTTATATATATATTCACATTATATATAAAATTATATCAGAATTTTGTACGAATCGCCAGCTTGTTAGGGTCTTTCGTGTTGTTTGTTTTTGTGTCATTCCTTAGAAATAAATTACTTCCTTAATAAACAAATAAATAAATAAAGACCTGCAATAATAAACCCAGGAAACTAATTTACTTAAACCGTTACTTACATTCCAGATCCTTAGTCTTATTTAACTTTCAAAAATATTTAAAACAATATTCTACAAGTTAAAAAAACTTAAATAGTACAGACCAACAATATAATACACAACATACACAAATTAAACATGCTCAAATTTATAACTCATCACATCTACATAATCTCTATATTACCATTTCCTCTAATACCCGAAACAATCACAATACTAACTAATAATTAGTTTAATATGTACATATATAAAATATTAATACAATTTGATAGAATACTCCTAATTCAGCAACCAAAATGGAAAAAAAAGCCTAATTAAAATCCCAAAATTACCTAGTTACATTTTTCCAATTTTTATAACTTATTAAATAAATAACTTCATTTAAAATGTTAATTAATGTATTAAGCTTATTCCTATTTCATCGAACCAAAGCAACCAACAAGGCTTCCAATTAATATACAAAAAATCAGTCGTCATCAATT
The DNA here is from genome assembly GCA_030765045.1 of Tenodera sinensis. NCBI lineage: Eukaryota > Metazoa > Arthropoda > Insecta > Mantodea > Mantidae > Tenodera > Tenodera sinensis. The sequence goes on along the minus strand of CM060974.1, from coordinate 63,475,705 downwards.
ACATTTGGAAATATTTTAAATAATAATTTCCCAAAATTCATCAAATCAATAATCTCCAATTCAAATTACCAAAATAATACCAACTAAAAATTTGCGAAATTCTTTTAAATAATTTCATAATTTAATATTGAAATTTTATGTACAAATATTAATTTAATATCAACCAATAAACCGCAAAATTTGAATTTAAAATACCAACCTAATATGTAATAAAATTCTACCACATATATTTATACAACTTTATAATTTAAAATTCATATAAATTTCATTCAAAAATACTAAATTAATTTAATAACCATTATACATAATTCATCAACCAAATTAATTTTTTTTTAAAAAAATTAAAACACCAAATATTATCATGTATGGGGTTTTTAAGCTATAATTTCAATGTTATTTAGGCAAGTTAATGACTCGGGGGGTAGTGAACTCAGTTAGTTAGGGCAGAAAAGGTACACACAAAGGAAATAATCGGGAAATACCACTAGGCATGGACGTCGCGAAGGGGGGGAGGGGGGGGACCGCGGTCCCCCTCTTGGAAATTAATGAATTTAATGTACAGTCAGTTACTGGATATTAGACTCTTGTTTGAATTTTGACGTAAGGAACAATTTTTACTTAGCACAAATTAATATGGTTATCCGCAGCAAATACTATAACTTTTGAAAACAGAATATTAAATTAATATTGTTTGATTGCAAACTTGCAACATGTGGTCCTCCCCTGAAAAAAGGTCTGCCGACGCCCATGCCACTAGGAGTATAAAACATATTCTTTTAAAACTATTAGTATTAACAAAACTTACATTTTGCATGAAATACCTGAATTACATGTTGTTTCGGACTGACACAAAGAAGATCTCTGGCGATGCTACTGGCTCAGGGACCTGAGCTATACTCACATGCTTCAGTCCAGAAAGGATCAAAGTTTCCCTTACCCCCACTCCTTTCTACTCATCGTCTCTTTTTACATAGCCAAGCACGTGTTATCCTGTTGAAAACGTTTAACCTTGAAGCGCCTCTGTTAGCATCTAAGACAGAGGTGGGAAGGAAGGAAGGCACTCAAGGTGTGAATTTACCATCCCTCTCGTCCCACTACTGTCTTTCAACAGCCAGTTGTTTCTTGTTATAGTCGCGTGGCAGTGTAAACAGTACAGTGGTGGCTGCATATGCGGCATGAACCAACAACGAAGGTTTAATCAGAACTGGGAGAACATTGTTCACTTTCCCTTGCCATAGACGAAATTACTAACATTAAAGATCCATTTAGATATGATCTTGTGATGAACTGCAATTGGAATTAATTAAATCTTCAAAGCAACACATTATTGTGCATTTTAGGAAAAGTTGTTTTGGATTTGTACACATTACTGATAAAAACGTTTCCCAAGCTGCACTTTTTTGCAAGTAAATTACTGGCTATGTTAGGTACTACTTATCAATGTGAACAACTGTTCAGCATATTGACATTGAACAAGAGCCTGCTACAGATAAACATATTCAATGTGTTCTACGTTTGAGTTCATCTAGTTTGCAGCCGGACATCGAAACCCTAATATTTAATAAAATCTGGTGTTGCACTCACATGACTTTACTTATGTGCTAATGCTAACCATTCTTACAAACTCTTATTCCTATATCTTTTTCGTGTTACTTGAGATAAACATTTACAGAAATTATCTTACTGCTTACTTCCTTGTACGTGCAAGGCAAATATTAGAATACAGTAGGCTTTGAGAGATAGTCATATCTTTTAAAGCTTTGAGATCCTGTTCTCTTTGCACGCTTAAACATATAAAACATGAACAACGATGTTGCATTTTACGAAAAGTTAAGTTTTCCAAACTTGACGAGGTTAGGAATATCTCCGAAATGGTTCACTCTACCAAAAAAAAAAAAAAAAAAGTGCGTTTTAACGAGATTTATATTTTTTGTATAGTAACATTTTGTCTATGTCTTACGGTTTAGGGGTTATTCAAATGTCACCTAGAGTAAACAGGACTACATAGGCTATAGCCAGAAAATTCATATTTCATTTCTCATAAAAATGTTTTAAACATGTCATTTTGATCAAAATTGTTGGAGCGATTTTCAAGAAAGATGTTGCATGGAAAGGGTAGTTTAGGGAAGGACTATTTTCTTCAAAATCTTCGTGTCGCATCCGTGAAGACATTAGACTCAAATACCAACTTTGGTTTTATCCGACTTTTCGTTGAGTTATCTGTCTGACAGACACATACACACACACACACACACACACACACACACACACACACACACACAGAGAGAGAGAGAGAGAGACCATTCTCTAAAAATGCTTGTTTTGGATTCAGGAAGTCTCATAACATATTCCCGGTGAAATCTATACATCGAATTTCTGGGTGGAGTACAATACTTCCTCTATTACCAGTAGAGAAAGTAAAAAGAAACCAAGGAAACCAACCATGTAAACTAGGCGAGTATCATTGTGACTACACCACTAATAAAATGTTCATTGTAAACAATTTCAATACACTTTTCATATAAATTATAACGTTTGTTTTTTAGAATGCAGTATAGAAACTTTTAAATGTCTTTAGTAGTATAAGGGAACTGCACAACAACTATTGTATAACAAAACAAAGGCAATAAACATGTTAATTCTATAGAAGTGGTTTTGTCAACTTAAGGTTTGGCTAGACTCAGTAATGTGGTGAGAGAGCGGTTTCTCACACAATGCCAATACGAGCCGTCTACGTCCTTCACTCATATTCGCTAGTGTCATTAACTCTCTTTGTGCTTTCCTAGCCAACTCTTGAGTTTAGAAGTATGCATTTGATCACGTCGCAAAAGACGTTTCACCCGAAACCCGAACGGCCACCAATGGAAAAGGAAATGTAACAAGTATTACTAAAACAACACATTCGTTATACTTTGGTTCTGTCCTAGTTGATGAAGATAGTGAATTTGCTGCCATGTTTCCTGCATGTCGTGCAAAACTGGTCTAAATCAATAGCTACATGGTAAACGCAAATCTTTGCTGTTTGCAGTGCCTATGGTGTCGAGAGAACAATCTAACCATTTAAATTGCTCCTATTTTAGTAATACAAGGATTACAGATGTCTCTAGAAGAAATTAGTTGAGTGTCAAATATCCTAGTGTTCTATTAGTAATAAGACCAGTTCCTCACAGTGAAGATCTTCCGGTGCCAGATCCTCCAGAAGCATGGGTTGAAGAACAAGATGGATCAAGTTCAAATCATGAAGTAGATGACAGTGAACCCTCAACATCCCAAGACCTTACATATCAATGTGAATGAAGTAAAGACAGACATTTTGTTTCTCAAAAAGAACTAAGCGATCTCATTCGTGATTGGAAACTGTGTAAAAAGAGTCAGAATTACTTGTTTCCAGACCACAGGAGTGGAATTTCCTGGCAAATGAGGCTAACATAACAGTTCACCGATCTCAACACAAACAGTATTCACAGAATTCCACAGCGAAAGACAACATCTGTTTCTTCGTTAATGTTAATGTTTAATGAAGGAATGAGGTATAGAGCATTATGTCAAAGATTGGCACCTCTCTATTGACTCTTTCTAAATACAATTTAAAAGCATTGTTGCTACATAATGGCAATTTACTACCATCAATACCTGTATTTCATGTCATAGGGATGAAGGATACATAAAATTCCATTTCCACACTTTTAGATGCTATCAGTTATCAAAACCATGGCTGGGGAATTTGTAGTGACCTCAAGGTAGTTGCATTGCTAACGGGACTGCAGAGAAGCTTCACAAAATATTGCTGTTTTATGTACTTATGGAACAACAGGGCAAATTAATAGCATTTTATAGTGAACGAGTGGGGAAAAGGGAAAACTATACACCTGGAGCAAGTATGTGCCTCTAGTAGACCCAAACAAAGTTCTTGTTCCCCCACTTCACATAAAGCTCGGGTTAATGAAACATTTTGTTAAAGGTTTGGACAAAACTGCAAGTGCGTTTCACTATTTAAGAGGTATCTTTCCCAAAATATGTGTATCCAAATTAAAAGAAGGCATGTTTGTCGGTTGTCAAATTAGACTATCTTTTAAAGACAGTGTTTTTTAATCTAAGCTTAGATGTGTTGAACTGGCAGCATGGAACTCATATAAATCAGTGGTGAAAGACTTCCTGCGCAATAACAAAGAAGAAAATTATGAAACTTCAGTCTCAGAACTATTAAAGAGCTACAAAGAAACGAGTTGCCGAATGTCACTTAAAATCCACTCTTTACACTGTCACTTTGGCAGTTTCCCTACAAACCTAGGAGCTGTAAGTGACGAGCCAGGTGAGCGTCTTCACCAGGACACTTCTGAGATGGAAAGACGTAACCAGGGTCGCTGGGATTCAGTCATGTTGGGAGAATTCCTGTAAATTTTCGTAACAGATAATAATACCTCAAAAACGTCACGTAAAACAGCATTTGAAGGTGCATTTTTGGAATAAGCTGATCAGTTTCCATAAGAATTGGCTTATTTTGTTTTGGGTATATGAAAAAAAATGTTCACTAGTGTCATTAATCACATTGAAACAAACCTTCTCAAATTATTATCTCCATCTGGGATTTCAAACCTCTCTCTCAATCACTTCCCAAATTGATACTCACATTTTAATTTTCACTTCACCTACACCGCCACATAATTGTAATTCCTTATAGTATAACCGGGAAGCTACAACAAAAAGTAGACCATGACTTGCTTTGGGAAATATGCAGAGCTCATTAAAGTAGATATGTTTTAGAAATATTCCATGTTGCAAGGTGAGTGCATCATCTGGCGCACATATGTAGTAACGATTATTTCCTTTCTTCATGAGCTCGTTAGTTAACACGAACAAACATTTGAATGTAACATGAATAGAGAAATCACCTTGTGTATGAATAGTGTAGGAGATGGTAGAGTCACTTTATTGTTCAACCTATAATGAGATTTGACACAGAAAGCTTTTCAAGCCCATACGATCCCATTTGCGCTGCCCTTCCTCCCTTATTTGAATTTGTCATTGACAGGGAATATTGTGTCAAAGTATCACATCAATATTTTTATTTTACGTTTAATATTAAAGGCCGTCTAACTGTCAGCAGGATCACACAGTTTTGCTAATCAATTTCTAACTTCAGAGTTGTACCACATAAGGACCGGATTCACCAGTCAATGTTAAATTTTAACAAAATGTTAAACTTATTTAACACAGAGTTAACGCAAATTCTGTTTCATCGAGCAATGTTAGTTTTAACACAATGTTAAACTCGATGTTCCTTCACATTGACATGCCCCTGGAATAAGGGAACCTAGGAATGAAAAATAACCGAAAAATTATCAAATAGACGAGTTTTAGATTTATGCACACAAATATTCCCCAAACCTTCAGTTATTGGTTGACAGTGAAACCTTTTAGATTCCGCCACTTTTAAAGGTTTTAAATTCCATGTGTGCTACATTCAAACACTCCCTCTTCTGCTCAAATTGTTGGCATTATTTGAACAAAGTATGGGCCAAAAAGGGTTAAAAACAACCAAATTCAGCGGAAAGAACTGGATAAGGTATGAATGTGAGGAGAGAGAGATTAGACAAAAGAGGGAAGTTGTGACAAACAGGTAATCTGATGCATCTCTGTAGAACAATTGGTTTTTCCCAACTTTACATTTTGTAATACACTATGTGTTCCATGCGCATTAAATTTTGTGTTGTGCTCCTAGAATTTTTTCCACATTTGCTCCATTTATGTAACTTCAACCTCAGTCTTTGGCTTCAAAATCTGAAAATTTGTTTAGTTATAACAAGTAAATGCAGAAATATGTTTAAAGAAGTATTTTCAATGTCCGTCAAAGCAAAGAAAATAATTACTGCAAAAGTAATTAATTTTTCTTCCTACCAAAGATTGTTGGTGTTTTTGGGCAATTAGACTTTATATAAGTAATAAAGGTGTTGTGTTATTTCAATTTTCGATGTGCATGGAATATTTTTAATATTGATGTATTTCCACATTGTGAATAAATTGCATGCAATTAATTCCCTCAAAACTATAAAACAGATCGCGCTGCAAGTTTGTGTGCTGGTTTATAAGATAAACACACTTAAGTGTGCAAAGTATTCGTTTCCTACGCATAACAATATAGAACATTCCATATTCACTCCCAGGGTCCCGTCCCTTAAGGAGAGTGTGTGCAGCAAATGAAGCTGTTTGTGTCTGTACTGTACTTAAAGATGACAGACGTGTCTAATGGAAGAATAGAAGTGCGTCCTTGTCTCGTATGTACAGGGAACGGTTAGATTCTTTGAGTCTTTGCGCACAAGCACAGTCACTTAAACATAACTTGTAAGTGGAGAAGCTCCTTTCAACATCCGTTAAGCTTGTTTATTATAACGGACATCAATTCCAATTACTGGTTTGTACTGTAGAAGTAAGTCTCTCATATTATGGATCCTGTTTGCTGTTTGTTTATTATAAAGTGTTGGCCTGGTGCCGATACAGGGGAACCGGCTTACAGGCTACAAATTTCATCTATTTACAATTGACTGTTATTTTTTATGGTTATAGTTTTCGGTTTATCAAAAAAAAAAAAAAAAAAAAAAAAAAAAGTAAAAACATACGGTGACCATCTTTAGGTCACCGAGAATAGTTTTCCTTTGTCCTTTATTGTCCGTTCCATTTTTGTTTATATATATATATATATATATATATATATATATATATATATGTACATATTTACAGCTATTTACACACATACATACACGCACACATTCAACCCCCCCCCCCATCACCCCCACACACCTTCACTGGGCACACCAGAAATATGCGTTCCAGCTCGCGCACTGCACTATTTACACTTCACTGTTGATATATACATTTTCCCGCTGTTTTCCTGCGCGGGCAGGGGGCAGCTCCTGAATGTTTTCCGAGGCGAGGGCCTCTGCCGTAACATGTGTGTGGCCTAGGGCCGAGGTTGCATAGACGCGCATTAGTCGGCGAGCCGTGCCGCGTCTAGGACCTTATTATTCTCTTATGTTTGCAGTGCTTCGGCTCGCCTTTGCCAATGTTGGCGATCACGTAATTTTTATTATGGATCATAGCAGATCCACTATCATTTTAAGACCCTTCCACTAATACGAGAAGGCTGAAGTTAACCAATCCTGTGCATAAGAATTACAAATTTCAACCAATGACATTCTTTATTCGCGAAAAATTTATCAAATTTTACTATCACTCCCCTGAATTTGAGCTATCACCTCTTCTGCTTTTCTTATGTTATGATCAGATTAGAGAATCTACTCCCACTGTCCTACAGATGCGCAACAGCATACTTAATTCCACGCAACAGAGCTGCTAGGTTTAAATGTTACAAGTGGGTGACTCTTGCTTAGCTGAAGCATGTAATGGTGAAACACATGAAATAAATCGAAGAGGGACACCTCGGAACACAGAATATAACAGGAAATATGTACGCAAGTAGGAAAGTAGTTGAGCGGCTTTTCATCTTGTAAGCCATGCCAATGGACGCTCATGTATGTCTGCTTGATTTTTGCTTTCTCCACTACGTATAGTAAGTAGGGAAAGTAATGCATTCAACTCAAAATTTCAATCTCGAAATTTCACCGAAAATTTATGTTTTGAGGCTCCTTGAACCCCCAAAAAAGTTTTAGTAAAAGGCGCGCGCGTGTGTGTGTGCGCGCGCGTTTGTGTGTGCGTGTCTTTGAACAGCATAACTCAAAAAAGAAAAGTCGGTTAAAAACCAAAATCTGTATTTAAGTGTAATATCTTTGAAGGAAGCGATACCACGATTTTGAAGAGAATTCCTCTACCCTAAAGTACCCTTTACATGGAAACTTACTCAAACCTTTTGATTTTCTTAAAAATGTATCTAACGACTTTTATTAAAATGCCATAAGTTTAGGATATCTTATGGCAACCAAAATGTATATTTTGAATTTCCTGGGTATAGCTCATGTAGCCGTGTTTACTCTTGGTGACTTTTGCATAACTGGTAAACCGTAAGAGATAGGCCAAATGGACGAAGTAGTTAGTACAAGAGTAAAAACGTCATGTGAATGGAACACAGATTTATTCTTTTCAGAAGTCTGTCGATATAATGTGATTCATGTAAACAAGTGAAAAAGAAATAGTTAAACGATGTTAAATATTACCTTTATAAACATGACAAGATAGCAATGCGCATTGGAATGCTGAAACACTATCATCACTACTCTAGCCAAATACAACGAACTGGATACAGATATTTCCCTTTACCAGCGAATGTTTCACGAAATCTGTGGAATACATCAAAACTTCATTCTATATATACTGATGGATCGAAAATAAATGGAGTAACGGTTGTGCTGTGGTATATCCCGAGCAGACAATTTCCTATAAAAACCCTTGTACAATACCCCATGAAGGGCCAAGGTTTGCCGCCCAGCCGCTGCTTCCCCCACCTCAGCCTACTACAGGCGTCATTGGTGGGGTGCAGTACTAGACGTTGGAACGTGGTCAAAGCCCCGATCCTCCTAGCCAGTTATGTGGCCTTCACGACCTGGGACCGCTAACTCTCCATCAAGCAGCTGCTCAATTGGTTCTCCCGGGACCTAACGAGGCTGAGTGCACCCCGTGTCACACCTCCCAGCGGCGGAAAATACCCATGCTGGTACAAGTGATCGAACCCGTTTCCTCCGCGCCAGGGGCAATACAATTTCCTATAGTCTTTCGAATGAACAAGTGGCATCCAAAAACTCTTCAGTGCAGACAATTTTCCTGCTGCTGTATAGCGAGGTTAAATGACGTAATGAATGTGTGATAGCATCCCATGTTGGCATATCTGGAAAGGAGAGAGCTGATAAAGAAGCAGCTTGCCGCTGAATACAAGGTTCCCCATCAGGACTTCCAAACTTTCCTGAAATATGAAATATCTCACTAGTGGAAGTTACACTGGAATTCTACATCCAGAAGTAAATTAAACACCGTAATCTGCAATAATAGCTTGAATTGCCCAGTAAATCATCTAATTCATCGGGACCAGGTACTTGTCACATTCCTACCTCCTTGCAAAGGATCCCCAGCCTAGATGTAAGCACTGGCACATAGTTCCAGAGTGTCCTTTCTTCAGTGCGGCGACCCTGAGTGTCCTTGACTGATCCTTTTGTGTGCCATGGTATAGTCAAGTTTATAAAAGCGGTAAATTTATATCATGTTATGCAAACAATTTTTAACACTTTTAAATAATTGTAATTTAAAATGTATTGTGCTCGACATAACTTCATTGTTTAAGTGACAATAATAAATTAAAACAAATAAAATTTAGTACCCAATTTGTTTTAAAACCTGCTGAGATATTTTGCTTCCAGTGTTGGTCACCTCCGTTGGTAGTATAAGTTCTGGAATAAGGATTTGCATAATATCTAATGTGATTCATGTAAAAAAGTAATAGTTAAACAGTACTAAATAGTAGTTTTATACACACGAAAAGATATAACACCCTATTTTAAATTAAACTAGTTTTAAAAATTGCTCAGACATTATGTTACTGGAGTACCCCCCTACCCCTCCTTGGTAATGTAAGTTATAGAATAAGGCTTGTTTAATAAGTGCAACTTGTGATAGTCAAATTGTTTAGATAAATGTTCTCGTTTGTTAGTGACTGGGGAAGAGTGGAGTAGCGTGACTATTGGGATAGGGAATGTAACCCAACGAATATTGTAAAATTTCCTAAAATATGACTCAATTTAAACAGAATTGTCCTTCGCAGTCATCTGTTATCATTTTCTGAAAGAAATACTCAATAATACCAAGAACATGATACAAAAGGGAATACATTTTCTGTCAGAACTTACATCTGTAAATCAAATAAACTTCTCTTCAACATTTCCGTCAGCATTTAGTAACGAACGGTACAGAGTTGTTCTTCATTATTAATATCACAAGTGTCACCTAGTATCGCTGACACAAACCAGCCATGAGAAATTGCTTTCTTAATTCCGTATGTCATGAAGAAACTCACAGTTGACATTTAGTCATTCAGGTGAAGTTGCACGAAAAACAGTCGAGTTTTCCAAGTGCGCTTCAGAGAGACGTCATATACTGCTAAATCATTTAAATATTCAATATAATCGCCTCTGAAGATCCTTCATTCCCATTGTGACCATGAAGAGCAAGTGCCTGTTTTCACAGAATACATACAGCGCGTGCAAGATGAGAAACTAAAGTTCTGTTCTTTCTCACTTGAGTGTTATATTCAACTGAGAGTTTATACTGATTATTCAATGAAAATTCTATTCTTGGAGTTATCCCGAACATTTCTGGCTGTTTCTCACAAATTATGTGATTACAATGATAACTGGGTTGTATGACTGCCTTATAAATGCTATTTAAATCTTCATAGCCACTAGAACTCCAAAGTTACTTTTCTTCTAAAAAAAAAAAAAAAAAAAAAAAAAAAAAAAAAAAAAAAAAAAAAAAAAAGATAAAGAAAACATTTGTTTAAAGGATTACGACACAGATCACACAAAAGTTTATTTTGTTTTTCGTTGAAACAATGGCACGGAAAATCAGTTTTGCTTTTAATATTCTGACTCTGATTCGTTTCGTGACCTCTCGGATGTGATTGCCTTTGTCACATACCTTCATCCCAAAATCCGCGCGTATCTTAACCTACATTTTGGTTTGACAGTAAGTAACCAAGTGTCCAAACCATATTCAAATGCCCACAACTGAAAAGCACATATACAAGAAGTAAAACAAATCCAGAATTACTCTCTATTCACGACTATCAATACAATAATATTAGCGCGTTTTTCCACATGAGATGCGGTTTTACATACCACATACCTTGGCTCAGGTGCACAATACCAGCTTCCTCTAGCTGACGACAGTTAACCTTAACACAATCTTTGTTTCCAAACATACTGCTGCAAATTGGCGCGTAATGTGTAGGAAAGCTTGGTTTTTAACCATTATGTACAATAACATTATAATGAACACCAATTTGGCAACCAGTTTAAGGGTATATAATATATCTCTCACACCCATTGACGAAGCGGCGCTGGGACGAGTTTCTTCCGGGTTCTCCGGTTTCCCCCACCATCTCATTCCACCGGTACTCCATCTTCATTCCATGTATCATCAGTGTCACCGTCTGCGGTGCCGCATGTAGTAAAAGTGAGCGTTACACTTACAAAAAGAAACATCCATTGATGCTACGCCCCTGCTGGAAAATTCAAGAATAATTTAACAAACTCTAGTGGCGTTACTTATGAACTCTACTAAATGTTGATGGCGGTTCTTTGCCGCAGGTTATGGTGTTATCCTGGAATGTTCTCTCAGCAACACTGACAGCGGCTTCCATTTCCATGTCTGAGGATTCCAACTGTGTTTTATTGCCTTGGTCCAACAAGGATTATTTTCCTCTATATATGCCTCGTTTTAAAAGAAATCCCTCAAGTTAAAAACAATTGCACTACTGTCTTCAGCATCCGGAGCAGTAACTACATTTACCCGCCCATGGTCCCTCAGCCACTACGTCAGTAAAAACAGCGATATCTGAAGCAGGAGTCACGCTTGCGATAATGGTGCCAAACTTGGAATATGTATCCGCGCTAAATTAAAGCAATGAACTCGCTCAATATAGCGCAATTTAAAGCTATTTTCAGTTCATGGAGTATATATAGCTTATAAAACGTAAACGATGTTTTCAACTACTCCTCCAACTGATAATTTTCTGTCTTTTCTATGTTTTTCAAAAACCCTCTTTTGATCAAAAGTGATATATCCTCGAGTGTTATATCGTGCAATTCCTGTAAGAATAAGGCACCTATTACATCTCTTTAAGTATTCATTTTACGTTTTCTATAGGAACAAGATGGTCCTTCTAAAACGGAATATATTGCTGCTATAGAATCAGAAGATAGACGTATTGTTACACTCTATAGGTACAAGAGTATAGAAAGTGCAACACATCACTTTTCTATCTAAAACGGGCCACATTGCTACTATAGAATCAGAAGATAGACGTACTGTTACACTCTATTCGTACAAGAGTAGAGAAAGTGCAACACATCACTTTTCTATCTAAAACGGGCCATATTGCTGCTATAGAATCAGAAGATAGACGTACTATTACACTCTATTGGTACAAGAGTATAGAAAGTGCAACACATCACTTTTCTTTCTAAAACGGGCCATATTGCTGCTATAGAATCAGAAGATAGACGTACTATTACACTCTATTGGTACAAGAGTATAGAAAGTGCAACACATCACTTTTCTATCTAAAACGGGCCATATTGCTGCTATAGAATCAGAAGATAGACGTATTGTTACACTCTATTGGTACAAGAGTATAGAAAGTGCAACACATCAGTTTTCTATCTAAAACGGGCCACATTGCTACTACAGAATCAGAAGATAGACGTACTGTTACACTCTATTGGTACAAGAGTATAGAAAGTGCAACACATCACTTTTCTATCTAAAACGTACCATATTGCTGCTATAGTATCAGAAGATAGACGTACTGTTACACTATATTGGTACAAGAGTATAGAAAGTGCAACACAACACTTTTCTATCTATAACTGGCCATATTGCTGCTATAGAATCAGAAGATAGACGTACTGTTACACTCTATTGATACAAGAGTATAGAAAGAGCAACACAACACTTTTCTATCTAAAACGGGCCATATTGCTGCTATAGAATCAGAAGATAGACGTACTGTTACACTATATTGGTACAAGTATAGAAAGTGCAACACAACACTTTTCTATCTAAAACGAGCCATATTGCTGCTATATAATCAGAAGATAGACGTACTGTTACACTATATTGGTACAAGAGTATAGAAAGTGCAACACAACACTTTTCTATCTATAACTGGCCATATTGCTGCTATAGAATCAGAAGATAGACGTACTGTTACACTCTATTGATACAAGAGTATAGAAAGAGCAACACAACACTTTTCTATCTAAAACGGGCCATATTGCTGCTATAGAATCAGAAGATAGACGTACTGTTACACTATATTGGTACAAGTATAGAAAGTGCAACACAACACTTTTCTATCTAAAACGGGCCATATTGCTGCTATAGAATCAGAAGATAGACGTGCTGTTACACTTTATTGGTACAAGAGTATAGAAAGTGCAACACAACACTTTTCTATCTAAAACTGGCCATATTGCTGCTATAGAATCAGAAGATAGACGTACTGTTACACTCTATTGGTACAAGAGTAGAGAAAGTGCAACACAACACTTTTCTAACTAAACCGGGCCATATTGCTGCGATAGAATCAGAAGATAGACGTGTACTGTTACACTCTATTGGTACAAGAGTATAAAAAGTGCAACACAACACTTTTCTAACTAAAACGGGCCATATTACTGGTATAGAATCAGAAGATAGACGTAGTGTTACACTCTATTGGTACAAGAGTATAGAAAGTGCAACACAACACTTTTCTATCTAAAACGGGAGATATTGCTGCTAGAGAATGAGAAGATAGGCGACTGTGACAGTCTATTGGTACAAGAGTAGAGAAAGTGCAACACAACACTTTTCTATCTAAAACGGGAGATATTGCTGCTAGAGAATGAGAAGATAGGCGACTGTGACAGTCTATTGGTACAAGAGTAGAGAAAGTGCAACACAACACTTTTCTATCTAAAACGGGAGATATTGCTGCTATAGAATGAGAAGATAGACGTACTATTACACTCTATTGGTACAAGAGTAGAGAAAGTGCAACACAACACTTTTCTATCTAAAACGGGAGATATTGCTACTAGAGAATGAGAAGATAGGCGACTGTGACAGTCTATTGGTACAAGAGTAGAGAAAGTGCAACACAACACTTTTCTATCTAAAACGGGAGATATTGCTGCTAGAGAATGAGAAGATAGGCGACTGTGACAGTCTATTGGTACAAGAGTAGAGAAAGTGCAACACAACACTTTTCTATCTAAAACGGGAGATATTACTGCTATAGAATGAGAAGATAGGCGTACTTGTAGACTCTATTGGTACAAGAGTAGAGAAAGTGCAACTCAACACTTTTCTATCTAAAACGGGAGATTCTGCTGCTATAGAATGAGAAGATAGGCGTACTGTGACAGTCTATTGGTACAAGAGTAGAGAAAGTGCAACACAACACTTTTCTATCTAAAACGGGAGATATTGCTGCTATAGAATCAGAAGATAGACGTACTGTGATAGTCTATTTGCACACAAATATCTATTAACTGTGAGAAACTCCCAAGAGAAAAAATAGCTAGATTATGACAACGCATATAATAAATCAAACAGCTGAATATGTGGATGACCTAAAGGTCAGCATCATGAACCGTCACTTAGCAACTTGTAGTTTTGTTTTGTTTAAAAATATTAAAAATAAAGTGCATGGAATCACATTTCTTCATGAGATGAAGCAGAACATGTAATGATGTTAAACGGGGATACAGAGTGTTTGGAAATGAATCTAGGAGTTTTATGGCCTTGTAGTGTCAGGCATATTTAAGTTATGGATATATAAATCATACATAAAATGAAGTAGAACTCAAGGAGTGTTTTCTACATGCTCAATGTGCTCATTGGTCACACAGCACACATCCAGTCGACAAGCGAGTTCTTCTCAAAGCTTGACCGGCGTGCCTGGAGCAAAGGTTGCAACTGCTACTTGAATCTTAATGCTTAATTCAGGTACATCGGCTGGTAGCGGGGGAACTACACATGATCCTTTAGGAACCATCGCATGGCGTCTGACTGGCTGAACGTGTAGCCCATGCGAAACAAGATCTGTCATCTGGGCCTTTGTGGCCATTCCAGCGGTTGTGTGCAATGTCATTTAACCAATTGCATACTCAGTGATTCTAGTGAGGGATTGCACTAGTTTTCCGCCAAATAAAGTTGTCTAGTTCAGCTTCTTCCAGTTGAGGAAGATGCGCTTGTTGTAGTGCATATAGGTAAGAAACAATAATTACAGTTGCTTCACCGAAAACGAAAGGCACCATTTTCTTGCCAAATAAAAATTCTCATTCAGTTTCTTCCAATTGAGGAAATGCACACAAGAAAACTGTTTAACTTGCTCTTCCATGTGATGTATGATTTATAATTGCAGGTTAAATGTAATAAATACTAGAAAGTCCTAAAACCCTTACATTCATTTTGAAATACCTTTGTTTAGAAAAGCAATTAAATATTTTAAATTTTTAAAGCTTATTCTTGCGTAATTTTCCAAACAAGTTTAGTGCGACCCTTGTATAAGAAAATATTTCTACAAACGTTTTTATGTTGACCAGTATGAAGTAGATATAGGAACAAGCGTTTTAAAGAATACTTGATATAACAGTGAGCAGAGAAAGTTATGTGAGTTCAACACATCAGATTGTTTTAGGAATAGTTTGAGGAAGAGACGTTTTTAGCAAGCGTGTGTGTAGGTTATCTAGAAAGCCATATGCGTTCACCACGAACGAGTCTAGAACGCATGACTAACTCTAAGGCAAACGCAAGTCATTGCATTGCTGTATTAAAAAAAAAAAAAAAAAAAAGGAAACTTATAATGTCCGTATGCAGCTACTGTTCAACTGCAAGGCGTTGTCTGTTTGGGAGCAGTCTAGAGCAGGGATGTCCAACATTCTCTCTTTGGAGAACCTTACGTAATGAGCAGTTTTACCCCACTCCACTCCTTCAGTTGAAGAGACAGTCAGTCAGTATCTAGTGACGGTCACAAACAGGTGATTCCATGGCCGTCTCTTTGTCATACCTTGCATTTTCTGGAAATGTTCTCAGAAGACCTCTTCATTATGAATGAATTTTGTATAAATGGTAAATAGTAAGAGGCATACAAAAGCTTACTAAATACAAAATATGGATCTGGTTATAGCACACAATTTATGTCACATACACGCTTTGTTTTTCTTTTGAGTGAACCATTTCCAAGATATTCTCTTGAATTGTTTTGAATACTTATACATTTTTCAAACAGGAATGTTATTCGTTCTTATTATCTCTTGGCGTTGCAAAGAGAATGGGATTTCAAAGACATCGCAAAGGAACCAGCTATTAAAACACTTCACTATCGCTTAAAGCTTACTATATTCCCATATTCCCTTTGTGCCTACAAGGAAATAACCAAAAGATAATTTGTACAAATGTGTATCTCAACTAACACGAAGAAGATACAGGAATAATACTTTTTAAGAATTGTTAGTACAACAGTAGAGAAAGTCATTGAGTGCAACACATCAGAGTTTTCTTTAGTAAGCTTTTTTCTGTCTCTCACTGTTCGTTTGTGCAAAAACCAACCGGAATGAAGAGGTCACCAGGAGGACATTCGCAAAGGATTCAATGTATGACTTAGAAACGACCACTGAATCGCCTGTTTGTATCCCTCACTGGATACTGACTGTCCCTTTGACTGAAGGAGTGGAGTATAACTGCTCATTACGTAAGGTTCTCCAAAGAGAGAAGGTTGGACATCCCTGGAGTAGAAGATAGATGGGAGAACCGACATATTACGTCACTTCACCTACATCACAGTTTTAACCCCGTCCACTCTCCTACACACAGTTAGCTACCAGGCCACACACTCCGCTGTTGTCTATCCGCCTCTGAGAACCGGCACATTACGTCACTTCAGCTACATCACAGTTTTAACCCCGTCCACTCTCCTACACACAGTTAGCTACCAGGCCACACACTCCGCTGTTGTCTATCTGCCTCTGAGAACCGACACATTACGTCACTTCAGCTACATCGCAGTTTTAATCCCGTCCACTCTCCTACACACAGTTAGCTACCAGGCCACACACCCCGCTGTTGTCTATCCGCCTCTGAGAACCGGCACATTACGTCTCTTCATCTACATGGCAGTGTTAATCCCGTCCACTCTCCTATACACAGTTAGCTACCAGGCCACACACTCCGCTGTTGTCTATCCGCCTCTGAGAACCCGTACATTACGTCTCTTCATCTACATCGCAGTTTTAATCCCGTCCACTCTCTTACACACAGTTAGCTACCAGGCCACACACTCCGCTGTTGTTTATCTGCCTCTGAGAACCGACACATTACGTCACTTCAGCTACATCGCAGTTTTAATCCCGTCCACTCTCCTACACACAGTTAGCTACCAGGCCACACACTCCGCTGTTGTCTATCCCCCTCTGAGAACCGGCACATTACGTCACTTCAGCTACATCGCAGTTTTAATCCCGTCCACTCTCCTACACACAGTTAGCTACCAGGCCACACACTCCGCTGCTGTCTATGTGCCTCTGAGAACCGACACATTACGTCACTTCAGTTACATCGCAGTTTTAATCCCGTCCACTCTCCTACACACAGGTAGCTACCAGGCCACACACTCCGCTGTTGTCCATCCGCCTCTGAGAACCGGCACATTACGTCACTTCAGCTACATCGCAGTTGTAATCCCGTCCACTCTCCTACACACAGTTAGCTAACAGGCCACACACCCCGCTGTTGTCTGTCTGCCTCTGAGAACCGCTCAGTCCATCAAATTGTGTCAGTGACGGAATCATGCCGCATAACAAGTTAAGTCTAATGTCTTTTGTACTGTTGATGCTCGATAAGAGTATGTTGGCTTGTATTTACTTATAGTATATATTGCTGCTAAAGAGTCAGTGGAAATGCAAACTTGTTTGCTGTGTGTTTGTGAGATATATTGGAGAGCTCCATCATAGCCTGTAATTCTGTGTTCAGGCTAGAGTAGGATGTTTACGGTAATTATTCATCTTTGCTATCTGGTATAGTATCCTACTCGTGCAGTATTATTTTTAAGGTTAAGGGATCCATTATTGTAGATGTGCAGGTGTCCCTCATAATCGTTGACAAGTTTGTTCTCAAGTACTTAACTGCAGCATGTATTCTGGGTGTTTCCTGGTGTAAGCACATGGTAACTTAATATTAGATTTTGGAGTGGACCATTTCCATGGAGGTGTTGCATTCAGCATTTTTACAGCTGCTATTACATTGGGTTCCAGGGGAAGAGGTTTTGGATGATTTTAAAGTCTATACAGTTTTATCATGTTATTTCCATAGTTGATTGGAGCCTTATGTTAGCAGCTACATGTACTCGGGTTTTGAATCCAATTTTTTTTTTTTGCATATAAAGATGAATAGGTATTACATTACCTTCTACTTTTATGGCACTTATTGGGGTAGTTTTTGGTACCCCCGGGCACAACCTCGAGGCTACATTTTTAATGAGTTGAATATTTTGTAAGTGCATACCTGCTGCACTGTCCCGTATTTCATACCCATATGTTATCTTTGCCCTGATGTAGGCAATGTAAAACAATATAATGTCAGCCTCTCATGTTTTTAGTAGCTACAATTTGTAATAACGTTAATCTTTTGTTACAATGGTTTGGATGTGAGCTACATATGTATAATAATTTCTCATCCAAGGTAACTCCTAGAACATGGGGTGTGCTGTTGTAATGTATTTGTTGTCCATTCAAAAGGATTTTTGGTGTATAATGTTTAATCTGTATCTTCTGGTAAAGACTGGGCATTCAGTTTTTTATTAGAAATATTTAAATTACATTTCCTTTCCCAATTACTGATACTGGCAGATGCTTCCTACATAATCTTTTCCAATTTAATTGGGTTTTCGAAGACCATATGAGGATGTCGTCAGCATATATGTATACTGATGTTAGCTTTTGGAGGTCGCATCTTGGATAAATGAATAAGTATGATATTAAACAGTGTGGGACTAATCACTGGCCCTTGTGGAACCCCACTATAGCTTTTTGTAGGTTAGACAATTGGTTGTTCACAGAAGTCAGGATGTTTCTACCAGTGAAACGTAAAAACATGATTTTGAGCATTTGACCCTTATATCCAAGTTTCATGTGTTGTGAAAACAGAATTGTGAAGTGTTGTGTCAAATGCAGCTTCCATGTGTATCATTATTGCGATTGCCATTACCTTTTTTCTGATTCTTAAATATATTTCCTAAATAAAATATAATAAAGCATAAACTGTGTCACCTGAAGGTCTAAAGTCATGCTGGTAGGACTAACAGGATTGTCCTTTTCAAGTCTCCATGCTTGCCCTTTCTAAACCATGTTTCAAGCAGTTTAGCTTGACAAGATCTTAATAGAATGGGTCTATATGACTTGCGTTGTTTGTTTTTGGGAGTTTAAGTGTCTTTTTAATAATTTCTCAATATTTCCTTTTATAGGTAAACTGGCTACAAGTCATAGAAAACAAACACATTTCTTTACCCACAGAGCTAACCAAAGTGTTTCTGAAAACTTATTAAAAAGTTAAAAGGCTGGGTTTTTCTCACTGAAGTGTTATACTTGAAATATCCAGGGTTGGAAATTTTCTGTTCGATGTTGCTGGATCATTTACCATTTCTCAGCATGTAAAAATGGTTTCAACTGGGGCAGCATACAATCAGAAGGTATTGGTATTATAATGGCTGTTTTCCAGGACCTGGAAATATTCCCGTTTGCCAGACATTATTGAAGTGGGGCTGAAGCTCTTTAGACTTATTTTGTAGCATGCCATTATGGTCTTGTAAACCCCAATTAAGTTCTATGAAGGTATGTCAGCTTCATCTTCGTGATTCAAGGACAATTCAAAATTACATGTGAGGTATGGTTTATGTATATCTAGTTTTGTTGGCCATGGTGAAGTTTTACTAGATTTCTTAGCAAAATGGCAGTTTAGTAGTTCTGCTTTTTCGAGGTTGTGCATAATTATATTGCCATTTTCATTCCTGAGTTCATTTATCTTGTTGTATCTTTTACTTACTATTGCTTCGAATTTGTTCCAGGTTGTTGAAGAGGGGGTTTTTTGCATTTAAGGAAGTTACAAACTTGCTAGCTTGCTTGTGTTAAGGAGGTTCTGACTATTTTGCCTTGACTTTGTTGTAAATTATGTTGGTTTCAATAGCTCTTTCTTTTATCCAAACTTTTAAAGCCCTTTACTTGTTATTCCGTTTTTAATGGTTCGTTCCACCATATCTACATTGGTGTATCATGTTTCTGCTAGATGGCAGGACTGGTGTGTTTAGCAGCAACTAGAATGGTCTCTGCATTTTCCAACTTTGAACCGCTGATAACATCCGAGGAAAGGTTTGGTGCTCTCCTAACTTATTCAATAATACTTTAGTTTCAATCATTCCAATTTGCTGCTTTAATTTTCCGCTTTGTTTGGGTATATTCCAGGTCATGAAGGCTGCATAACTGCCCGCGAGGGTTTGGAGCCTGGAAACGTCTCCCCCTCAAGTACTGCACCCCACTTATGAAGCTTGTAGGGGGCACAGATTGTGCGGCAAGCCTGGGGTTTAGTTTAGAAAAAAAAAATTATTTTCTTATTTAACGACGCTGTCAATTGCCAGGATCACATCAGCGTCGCCGGTGTGCCGGAATTTCGTCCCGCAGGAGTTCTTTTACATGCCAGTAAATCTACTGACATGGAGCTGTCGTTTTTAAGCACACTTAAAAACCATCGGCCTGGGCCGGGTTTGAACCCGTGACCTTGGGATCAGTAGAGCAGCGTCTAACCAACTGAGCCACCCAGACCGACAGGGTTTAGTTTAGTTCTGGGTATATTATTGGTGTAGTCACTACTAATGTCATTATCAAAAGTTCAAATGTATGTGTTGGGAAATAATCGCTTAGGAGATCTTCACCTGCAGACCAGCTCTGTAAGTAGAGGCAGAAAATAAGAAAATGATGTGATCCTCCTAATTTATGCTCCAAAATTACTCTAATACAAATTTTCAGTTAAATTAGAAAATATTCAACATTTCAACCCTCGGTGTCCCCTATAGGGATGTAAATATATTACATTTAGCGTGTTCATGCACATGTAAAATTTAAGTCAAACCAGGGTATTTGGACGTTAGTTGAGATTTGTCACCGAGCTTTCAACTCTCATCACCCCCTATAAGATTCGAAATTTATTACATTTAATATCTTAATCTATTTGAAATATCAATTTTAGATGACATGCATAATTTTGTTGAAGGATTCTTTAAATGCTAGTCAAAAAACCATTGATAATGAAGATGATGGTCTTCGAAATGCATTCAGATAAAAAGCAACTCAAGTGAAACTAACAGTGTCTATATGTCGACTCAATTACCTGTACAAATAAACTAAATAACATATTAATTAAATAATATTACAGGTTAATAGCTCCCTAAGGTCCACACTGCCCTTTTAATTGTAAAGCTTTGAAGAGCAATTACATGATATGCTTTTGTATTATTGAGGCAGTTATGTCACTGACCTCATTACCATTGAACAAAACCCAAAATTAATTGTATACACATGTGTAACATAAGATTGATCATTATTTTAATGCTATAATTAAAGAAACATTGAGTATAGACTGTGTAAAACCATGGGAAAAGAACTTTATGGTAAGTTACCGAAGAGACGAAAGTTGTGAGAAATATTGAACTAGCTTTTGGGCCAATAAAGGAATATTTAATGGTAAACACATTTTATACTCTGTATCAATTGAAAGTGGCAAATAATAATGATGATGATAAGAGCAAGAATAGTAGTAGACATGTTTATAACTGGTGTTTAGTATAAAGCTCATATGTGTACAATTTTATATTAGGTATTATAAATACAGTAGAATCCCAAAACAACACGGTTGTTGGCGACATGCTTTAGCCTCGGGTAATAACAATTCCATGGTATATAAAAATATAAGCTTAGAAGTGACACAAATATCCCACAGAGATGCTGGGAAACATTTGTGCAATAATAAACTACAATACAAAATAGAGTATGTAATATGCTGTAAAGTACACCACTTTCAAGTGCAATTACACACCAGTTGTGCTAGGAGTGTATTCCAGTTGTGCAGCCAATCTTAATTTAAACAGTACATCCAATTAACTGTACGCATTTTACACTAACGTAATTGTGCAATCTCTTAAAGAAATCAGCAAGTTTTGCCTGGCAGCATAATTTACTTTTTTTCTCTTTCTTAAACTACTGTTTAATTGTAGCAAGATGGAGGTGAATACAGTTCCTGCATACAACGAATCGCCTTTGTTTATGGTACTTATCACTTCACTAACTTGCAGGAACTTTTACCATCTTGTTATTTCGGGAAATTCCTAGCAATTCTAGAGGTAGCGTAAAGTATATCTAGTACCACTCTATGAAGAAAATTTTAAGCTCAAACTTTCAAGAATAGTAAATACATAACTAAATAAAAAATATGCTATATTTCCAGGGGATACACTCCCTCCCACCCCCCATGTTAAATCTAAATCAACTGTACTTCAGACTGCGCTATTTTGGGCTGCTACTCTAGTTAAAAACTGTTAAGAATTTTCAGCATCAAAATGTTTTCATGGACGAAACAAATTGAATGTAAATATCAAAATGCAACAGGAGAGACAAATATGAAAGTAACATATATTTATACACTCATTCCTTTTATTACTCTGGTTTTGCAGCAAAGTGTTAGTAATGTAATTAAAATATGCATTATATGTACATGTTAATAGACAACTAATTTTACAACAGAAATGCATGAGAATATCAAAAGTTAGCACTGTTCATTGCTGCAAAGAATTGTTTATAAAAATAATACATTTACAGTAGCATCATATTTATACAGAGTAATGTTGCTACAAAACTCAAATGGCCTTGCTGGAAATTATGATGTACATGTATATAATTTGAGAAGGCAAACTGATAATATATTATATACTAGTATATATATGAGTGCATATATATAGTGCACTCATACTGGGAAATTTTGTAATAAAGTTTCCGTAAATGAGGTGGCATAGTGATCAAGTGATTAGACTGCTTGTCTACCACCTAGGTGGCCTGGGTTCAATCCCGGGGACCCACATGTGATATTCCTGGTGGACAAAGCAGCATCTGAGCTGGTTTTCTCCAGGTTCTCCCTCCACTCATTCCACCAATTGCTCCATAATCACCTTTCCACTCATCCATCTCGCCTGCATTTCATATCATCTTTCTCACTCTCAAACCTGGTGCTTAGCTGACCACCCACTTCGCTGTCTTCACTCTGTCTGGTCCATAAGTTTCACTGCTCCCCGACAGGAATCGTCACCTAGGCATTGCCTTGTAAGGCCTACATAAGAGGAGGGTAATCAGATAAAGAAGAACCCTTAAACATAGTAGCAAAAGTGTATAATAAACCTCCAAGAGAACTCAAATCCATAAAGGGTAGTGCATTTAAGATAAAATTAAGGCAATATCTTGTAAATGGACCACCATGTAGACTTGAGGAATTGTTATTGTTGTTTAGGTGATTCCTGTTCTTATGTATTGTATATTATTTCTTATACAGTGACAATGCTTAAAACTTGTAATGTCAAGTATAAAAGCAATAAACAATTTGAATTACATGAAAATGGCATTTGTTTCTGAAGCAAGGTTACCATTGCGTCTTCTTACTTCATTATTGTAGAATTCATTTGATCTATAAGTTTCACCTTTTATATGCCAAATAGCTTCAGATTTATTTGCAGCATCATGTAATGACTTATAGTTAAGTATGCTTTGCTTTACTACTAGTTTTATAATACACTATCTAAAATCCTGAAAAGATGCCACTAATTCTTGGGTTATACCATTTTCCATAGCATATTTATTTCAAAATTGGAGTCTTTTTCTTGATCCTAACATTCCCCATGTAATCCACTTAGCATAACTACTTTTCACATTAATTTTTAAGACAAATTGCAATATCGAAAAGTCTCAGAGATTGCAAACTTTGCTGAACGCTAAGCCCAATCCAGGGTTAAATATACTAGTTTCAGTTTCTAGTGGTTTCATTGTGGGCTACAATGTCCTCAATTCATACTTACTCTTATTGAAGTTAAAGCCCTTAGTCAAGTACAACAGAAATTGTCGACACTAGAAATTGAAATGTCATTTTATGAATGAACCACATACTTGTAGTCCATAAGGACAAATTATCGTATCGCGCAGGGTCAAAATGAAATTAATCAAAGTTAGTAATATTAATATGAGATTGTTTCTGGAGTAAACATTACCATTTCAGAATTCTGTAACCCATGTTTCTACATTATATATGAGGTTTTCTCTCATAACAAAATCATATTGTGAAGAGTGTAAACCATGCCATGTGTAGGACAGCATGCATGCACGATTGGTACTACCTTTTGTATAGCAAACCAGAAACCAAATTTCGAAGATGATTAAAATAAAGGTACCGCTATATCATAACTATGAAATCACAAGATTCCACATGTGTTAATTCTGGTACCATCGCCTCTGCAAATAAAGAATTGTTCTCAGAATCTTATTCGTTATCAGCTCTGAATTCAAGCCGCTGAAAGAACAGCTTTTGTGTTAATATTATTTTTTTTTTCTTTTTTGTAGTTGTATCTTGGAGTCTATTGTAAGTTCTCAATAACTGAAATTCAAATATGAAGAAACGAAACAATATGAACATATTTCACATATTCATGCAGGTAGTAATATTTTTGGGTTTCCATTTATTTCTAATTTTAATATAATTTCAATTTCAACTGATTAACAAAGCCTATGTTATATAAGATCCAAATGTCCCTGACAATGTCTAACAGGATTTTGCAGCCTCTAAGACAATAAATAAAAACTCGCTTTTACGACAAAAATATTTTCTGCTTTTCTTCGATAAATTACAAATGACACTATAAATTTCCAGGCAGTTAATATGCGGAACAGATGCTAAGATAATGTATACAGTGGGTGTAAGAAGTGTACGTACACCTATATTATTTCGCATTAAAATGCATGTTAGAAAAAAGCACGGGTTTCAAACATTATAATAACATTAAAGATGTGAATGCAGAATGCTGCCCTTCATGAGTACACCAGTAAAACCGCAATATGATGAGTAGAAGCTTTAAAATTAAATAAAATGCACCAAAATATGTTTGAAATGGGCACAAAAAGTGATCGTGCACCTGAGGCAGAACTGGTCAACATTCGCTTGTGTGCCTGTGGACAGCAGTGATAGGAAACTGAGCACGGCTAGTCGTCGGTAAACAGTACACAAAACACAGAAAAGTCCAAATGGGGAACAATTGTTGGGAAACTAGCGAAAAAACAAGAAAATAATAATTAAACTGCATAACTGCTGCAACTCCATTGCAACAAGTATCTCAACCTGTTGGTAGACCTCATTTCACTGTGCAGGCAAAATTGATAGGTTTTGTGTTTTAAAAACAGTGCAAAACAGATCAAGAACTGAAAGACCAAAGTTGCTGACAGAGCAAGATGAAAGATGTATCCTACGGAAAGAAACACAGGACTGTAAAATCAGTGCTGTGAAGTTGGCTGCAGATTTGGGAAGATATGTTTCAGCCAGTACTGTGCGCAGTGTTTGTCGAGAAGTTGGATATCATGGTCGAGTACCTTGGAAGAAGTTCTGGGCAAATAAGAGAAATCAAATAAAGCGATTAAACTTCATAAAAGACCACCGGAATAAAGCACCAGACTTCCCGAAAAGGGCGACTTTTTAAGGATGAAAGTAAGTTTAATATTTTTGATTCCGATGTAAGATGTATAGTGTACTGAAAGCAGAATACGGAGATGGATCCAAAACATCTAGTGGTCACAGTAAAACACGGAGGTGGTACACTGATGGTCTGGGGTACCTGACCTCTCCAGTAGTGGTTTGATTGCACTTTATCGATGGAAAAATGTATCATAAAGTGTATACATAGGAACATTCTAAAGCAAAAACCTTATTCTAGTGCTGAGAAACTAGGTATTGAGAACAACTTTATTTATCTGCAGGACAACTTCATACAGCTGGAAATACTCTCTTGTGGCTGATTTACAACATGCCAAAGCAACTAAATATGCCACCTCAATCACCAGATATCAACCCTATAGAATACCTGTGGTCTATTTTGAAGCAGAAAATAAAAAATCATGTCTATTTCAGTAAAGTAGGTCTGAAACAGGCACTTTGGATAGAACAGGACTTAAGTGAGCCAAATACAACAATGGGACTACTAGAATCAATGCTGGAGGCAGTTATAAAAGCTAAAGAAAAACTTACATAATATTGAATGATGGTATTTATTTATAAAAATGTTACTAAATTGTAGGTGCACAATCACTTTTTGTGAGAAATAATAGCATCTGTTGATATTACGGGAAGATTATTAAATAATTTGTTTGTGTTTTCTGATATAAAGTATGATCAGATACAACATATGCATTAGTAAACACGATTAAGGTATTTCCATATTCATCCCAAAGTTCTATTATTCCTTCAAGTATGTCAATGTAATTTCCTAAATGTATGATCACTTTTTACACTCAGTGTATATGTTCACGGAAGCTAATTCAATGCATATATTACATACAATTAGGTAATGGAGCAAGGAGTCCGTAAAATTTTTAAAAACACAAAATATTGAGTATTATGAATAAAATTATGAAAACTTTCGTTTTACACAAAATTTATATTACAGTGATCTACATTTTCCCCAGTAATGCTAATGGCTTCATTGCCGGATGCAAGGCATTAGAAAACAACATTTTCCCTAGGAGTTAGTTTATGTCGGTCCATCTTTTGCAGCAGAAATATGGCTTAAAGACAATAGAAAAGAAGCATAGGATAATGCATATGCAGGTGTGTGAGTGGCAATCTAAGAGAGGGAGTAAAATCCTGAACATTGGGCCTGGTTTTAAAACAGATAAATGTGCGTTAACCATCAATTAATTTTAAATAGCAAGTTGGCCTGGAGTGAGTCAATCTCAAAAAGAATAATTCTGCAAAGCATTTGGGATTTTATCCCGATAGCATGCTTGCAAAGTGACAATATATGGGATGGTTATTTCTAAAAGGAAAAAACTAAGAAAGGGTTCATTAAATTAATTGTATAGATTGCTTACATGGAGTCAACAAGTACTGTTTCTACCTTGAACTCATCCAGCAGAACCAATGCTATATACCGATGGCAAAGTTGCTAGTTTGTATAAGGAGTCTATGTAGATCTCTCTGAAGAAAAACAAGATCAATAAATAAGTTTGATTTACCTACATCATATCAAGGAACGAAATGGGTAAAGTAATGCTCAGATGAGTCTCTGGTATACAGCTTACAGTTACCCAACATTCTCTTTTTACAAAAAGAGAAAATTAGGTACTGTACCCTAAGTGAGATTCAAACGCAGGATCTCTTGAATGAGAGGCAGATTTGCTACCCCCACACCATACAGACAATACTGTAATGAAAAACCATAACCACTTTCTCAAGTAGAAAGGGAAATGTCACCTTTGCATGTCTTCACAGAGTACAAAGAGGAACTAATATTAGTAAAGTGAACCCTGGAAAGCAGCCATTATAATACCAATACTTAAACCCCAAGAAACATACAATGCAAATCACATAGACCCATTTCATGAATATCTTATCTATCTAAACTGCTTGAAAAAATGGTTCAGAGAAGACCGTCATGGAGACTTGAAAAGCACAATCTTCTTAGTCCTTACCAGTATGGCATGAGACCTTCAAGTGGCACAGTTGATGGAGGAAATATATTTCTGGTTCACAAAAATGAAGTGACAATCGCAGTCACGATGGACTTAAAAGCTGTTTGACATAACACTGCACAAATCTGTTTTCACAACACATGAAACTTATAAATAAAGGTAAAATACTCAAACTCCTATTTTTGTGTTTTCCTGGTGGAAAAAAATTAGATTTCTGTGAAGTACCAGTTGCGTAGCCTGCAAAAGATCTATAGTGGGTTTCCACAAGGGTCAGTGGTTAGTCACACACTGTTTAATATCATGCTTTTTGATTTACCCAAGATGCTGCCTCCAAAAGCTAACATCAGTATAAATAAATGTTGATGGCATCCTCATATGGTCTACAAAGACCCAATTAAATAAGAAGCCATGATGAAAAAAGCATGTGGTAGTATCAGTAATTGGGCAAAGAGGTGGAATTTAAAGATTTATAATGAAAAATTGAATGCACTGTCATCACTAGAAGATGGACTAAAAACTGATACACAAAAATCCTCTTGAACAAATAACAAATAAAGTAAAACAGCGCACGCAAAATTCTAGGAGTTACCTTGGATGAGAAACTATTATACAAAGCTCACATCCAAACCATTGTTACACCATGTAACAGAAGATTAAATTATTAAACAGTTTAGCTAGTAAAACATGAGAGGCTGACATTACGTTAAGATTGTTTTAAATTGCCCACATCAGGCACAGCTAACATATGGCTGTGAAATGTGGGACAGTGCAGCAGGTATGAACTTACAAAAGATTCAAGTCATTCAGCATGTAGCCTTAGGATTGTGCCTGGGAGTACCAAAAACTACTCCAATAAATGCCATAGAAATAGAACTTAATCTAATGCCTATTCACCTTTATATACAAAAACGAATTTGGATTAAATACGCAAGACTACATGTAGCTGCCAACATAAGGCTCCAATCAAATATGGAGAGAACAACATGATAACACAGTATAGACTAAAATCATTCACAACCTATTCCCCTGGAACCCTATGTAATAGCAGCTGAAAGCATGATGAATGAAATACCTCCATGGAAATGGTCCACTCCAAAATCTAATATTATGTTACCATGTGCAAATACTAAGAAACCAGAATACATGCTGCAATTAAGTGTTTGTAAACGAAGTGCCAACAATTATCAGTAATACTTTCACAATAATAGTGATGGATCCCTTAACCATGGAAATGATAGGCCAGGAGCAGGATACTATACCAGATAGCAAAAATGAATACTAATTACCATGCACATCCTACTCTAGCCTGGACAAAGAATGACTAGCTATAATGGAACTCTCCAATATATCTCACAAGCAGACAGCAACTAAGTTTGCATTTTCACTAACTCTCTAGCAGCAATATATAGTATAAGTAAATATAAGCTAACATACTCTTATCGAACATCAACGGTACAAAAAGACTTTGTTACACTTAATACAAAAGGGAAAAGAAATACAACTACAACGGTTTCCTGGACACTGTGGTATATCAGACAATGAGATAGCATATGAAATTGTCAAAACTGATGCAACATTACAATATAGCACTTTCAAAACAGAGAGCTATACTAATGGCAATAAGACTGTAAACATCAGTAAATGGAACAAAACTTGCAACAACTCCCGAAAGAAAGAATCAAATTATGTAAATATATGTTATACAAACTATGTGATATTTATATACACACAGCATTCCACGGAGTATTCAGGTTTTGCTTCAACATCCAGAACAGGACACACAATAACAAGAAAGTACCTATTTTATTTTCTCATGATAGAAGCGCCTATGTGTCCACTCTAAGATTCATAAATTCATATTGTATTCACAATGTCTAAATGGATATTGTGACCTCTATATTAATTTATAAACAGTTTGTGAGGGCCCTGTTCGTACCTAATTGTGGTGTACAGCTCCCTCTCTTAAACAGTTATTACTAAACTCATTTTTATTTCAAAAATATTGTTGCGTTTGTGCATTTTGAATCCATTACACTAAAAAGTATTCTCGTGAGCATTTAGAGAAGTACAGTTGTATTTACATAACTTTCTCTACCGCGGACTAACCATACGTCTGATTGTTGTATCCACATTAATTTGTTCACAATATATCTTTGCTTAGGCATGAATAAAACTTAAGATGAGCTTAATTACAACAAATGGGAGATCAGTATTAAATATTGGTTTCTGGTAAGAAGTTATTGCAATGGAAAAGAAAAAAAAAAAATGCGGAGAAAAAGCAAGAATTGCACGCTTTAATGCATATTCATTAGATGATACTTTCCATGGTATATTTCAATATGGAAGTGGAAGTGTAAAACTAAAAACACAGAGAGCTGTTCTCATAAAACTGTAATAACATGTTGATGGTTAACAATAAACAGAAGTGAACTAATAAAAACTGAAAAAGCTGTTTTACATTTCTTGCTAATATTACCGTTGAAGAATTTCAAGGCAGTTAATACAGGAATTACATGCCAGGATAAGAAATGTGTAGAACGAATGTATGTATATAACCTAATTTAATGCATGTAATATTACATACAACTTGAGGAATGGAACACGAGTCACTAAATCTGTTAAAAAGAAAGAATACCGCCTATGGAAACGTTTTATGTTATTGTAAGTTTTATTTCATAGAAAACACGTATATTACAATGATTACAATAATTACATGAGAGAATAGCATACTCAATTAAGGACTATTTCAAAACCTATTGTTCTGGAAGTTAAATTGCGATAATGGTGAAGTGCGGTGGGTTCTGTTACAGCATGGGATTGAAGATATCAGGGGTTTGACTCAATGAGCGAAATCCCAGCAGGGATGGGTAAATTTTTACCCCACCAGTGAGTTTGCACCAAGAATTTCCCCCAATAGTATATCTCGGGGGGGGGGGGTTATTTAACAGACAAACAGTGAAACGTACCATACTAAAATAAATATTTTGTTGTTTGACGACGCTGCCAACTGCCAGGATCACATCAGCGTCGCCGGTGTGCCGGAATTTTGTCCCGCAGTTCTTTTACATGCCAGTAAATCTGACATGGAGCTGTCGTTTTTAAGCACACTTAAAAACCATCGACCTGGACCGGGTTTCAACCCACGACCTTGGGATCGGTAGGCCAACGTGTAACCAACTGAGCTACCCAGACCGACTACAATACTAAAACGTTTCCCCCCACCAACTTTTAAAGATTTTGCAACCTGGTTTGGCTCCCCAGAGAGGGAACCTTCTGAAAGTTGTCAGAGGGATTGAAGCATGTTGAAGAATGACCGGGTGATCGACACCAGAGTAGGTGGGGAGCGGTACCTCCATTAAGAAAACGTGAATATCGTGGAATAAAGTAAAGTAATAGTAGAACTAGCTCACATTACCAAAGTGACAGTCAAATAAATTCTCTCAAGCTTCCACGGCCACCGTTTAAGCATCACAGTTTGCCTGTGATAACGACCACGACAAGATGGTCGAAACGTTGGCATTTTATAATTTGACGCGGCAACAACCGGATAGCCAAGCTATTTTACAGTCAAATAAGTTAACTACCAGCAAAACCTGAACCAGATATGCGAGTTAGAGTAAAAATTCAACCCGACATATAAATGAAAGTGAAAACTGAGAATATCAGACTAAGTCATTATTCTTTTGGGCACTTCCTGAAATTATGTCAATTACCGTGCTCCATACATGAGCACAGAAGTTTGCACTTAGATACCTGATTTCTCAAATCAGTGAGAAACCCAAATGTCACTATATTTTTTTGATATCTAGAGGACTTAATTACGTTTTCTTCCATCTTGAGGAATAGTACAATTACCCAAGAAATAAAGAATTTTACCCCAGCTGATGCCATTCCGGCAGTAAGATTACAAAGAGTGATTGTTTCTGGAAGGAAACATGGCTTATGATAGCACTGGTCATGAAAATATCAAGAGATGCCTGATGCGCACCAATATGCCAAACAGCTTGAGAGCATTAGTTCTGAATCTTTCAGGGTAACATAATTGGAGTAGAATGTGGTATAAACAAAACATCGCCTATTTTTGTACAAAAAGGAGTTACCCAGGGTTCACCCATCTCTCCGACACTGTTTAATTTAGCGATTGATGACACAATTAAAGATACAACGGACCATGAGATTGCAAAATTGCATGGGTTTCAACTTAGCCCTGAAGTAAAAAATGTATTGGCCATGGCTTTTGCTGATGATATTGTTTAGTAGCAAAGGACGAAATATCTGGTCACTCACTTTTAGACTTAACTACCAGCAACTTGGCTGCAATTGGTTTGCATATCAATCCATTAAAATGCAATGTCATAAATATCAAACATGGTAAACTTAGTGAAACTACTAAAATAAAATTTGGCTCAAATGTTTTAGAACCAATCAAAGGAAACGAAAACATAAAATTTTTGGGTGTAAATTTCACGAATGAAATCCAGTTGGATAAGAATAAGATAATCAAACGATTGGAAAAAGATTTGAATTCACTTTCTTATTACAACTTGCTCAAAGCAGATCAAAAATTAAATATCATTGATCAATATAGTTGGCCTGGATTAGTTTATTCCCCTCAAAGTACACCACTGAATAAGGTCCCATCCTGCTATTTAGAAGATATTGATAAATTAATAAGAACATCGGTGAAAGAAAGTTGGGCTACCACATGATTGCCCCAATGATATATACGCTCCACGTAATCTTCGTGGAATAGCACTAATCAGAGCCGGTTGGGAGGCTTATATACAACATTTCAATATAGCTCAGAAGCTTTCACAAATACAAGATGATCATCTACGCTTGTGTCGAGATACTCAAAGAGAAGAAAGAAGCCCTTTCCAATTTGAACATTGACATTAACGATGAAAACATGTCAAAATCAGGACGATGGCTTCGAAAACAATTACAACCTAAATCGTCTGATGCATGCTGTCAGCTACCTCACAAGCGAAAGGGGATTGAGACTTATAAGGAGAATCCCAGAGCCAATTCATGGATGAGCAACAGAAAAATCCTGTCATGTTCTGAATGGACTAATGCCATCAAAATGTCATGCAACACGTCAGCAGTAAGATCTGTGCCTGGAAGAAATCAGCGAACAACACTATGTCGGTACTCAAATTGTAAAGAAGTGGAAACCCTTGGGCATGTACTAGGATATTGCCCAAAGGGAGAATTACTTCGCAACACTCGTCACCACCGTGTGCGTTCGTCCATTTCTACAGCCCTTCGTAGAGTCAATTGGGAGGTCTATGAAGAGGTCCATTGCCTGTCTGAGGATGATAGCCATCGAAGAGCAGATATCATAGCCATCAAGAGGAATGCAGGAAAGGGTCTCATTCTTGATCCAACAGTAAGAATGGAGCAACATTTACAGCAGGCGACACAGGTGAACCAGGAAAAGGAAGCCATCTACCAACCATGCATTCCTCACCTTAGTGAGAGATATAACGTACCTGAAAATGCATGGGAGCTAAAAGAACTACTATTTGGTGCCCACTGAACATGTATTAAATTCACAAGTACCTGCCTCAAAGTACTAGGTGTGCAATGGACCGAAATTGTAAATATATGTTTACATGTCCTAAAAGACTCTTTATATATTTTAAATAATCACTTATATTCCATGTGTTAACTGTTATCTTCTTGTTATAATCATTTAATGTTTCTTTAGATATTTTGCATCTTAATTTCAATCATTTTTTTTTCTTAAAATTTGACTTTGTCATATATTCATGTATGTATGTATTATGGATCTTTATGGTCACCTGCAATGTCAGGCAGATGTCACAATTTTTGTTTGTGAAATATATATACTAAAACTGATTTATAAAACTGATTATATAAAATGCTGACATGGGGCAAACAAGTAACAATTATCTTTAGGTCATTTAAGAGCACTTTTATTTTTTAATACCTTTGGAAATATTACTACTTTTGATGATGAATTTGTACATAAATCCGCACTAATGAAAAAAAGCTTAATAAATATGTATGACATTTAACAACATGATATCAAGGAAAGCGATGGGAGAAATTATGCTTAGATGAGCCAAAGGCCATAGAGCTTAGTTACCCAACTCTCTTTTTAGGAAAATGAAAAACCACAGAGAAACCTTATCCATGTAATGAACATTAATCAAGATTCAAACACAGGACCTCTTGAATGAGAGGCAGGCACGCTACTCCCACACCGTAGATCAGGCATCGGCAAACATGTACTCAATGAG
The DNA here is from genome assembly GCA_030765045.1 of Tenodera sinensis. Lineage (NCBI taxonomy): Eukaryota > Metazoa > Arthropoda > Insecta > Mantodea > Mantidae > Tenodera > Tenodera sinensis. Next base: position 63,441,915 of record CM060974.1, on the reverse strand, counting down.
GTATCAGTATGACGTCTCAACATACAACCCGCAATGCACATGACGTAATGTAGAACAAGGGAAGGCATTGACCTTCGTTCAGAGTCAGTGCTAGACTCGCTCGCTACAGAGTACAATAAGGAATAATACACATACTTGAATCCAGCTATTTTGGTCTACGATATTTTAGGTAGGCCTAGATATTTGAGCAATATATTTCAATTCACTTCTATTTGCAATGTACCATGAAAATCTAGTGATGTATCACAAGTAGCCACTCTCAGTATAGCACGCAAATTAACATCTGTTAATCGCAATACAAGATTCTATTAGATTCAGTTTCTTTTGTTCTACACATTTCTTAGATGGTTTAAATAATTCTGTCCCTGTTGTATGTTCCCTGAGTGGAATGACTTCAAGCATATATTCTTGTATCGAGAGGTTGTTAGTAACTTCATGAGTGGAAATTACCAATTGTGCTGTCTCAACGTTGTCAGTGCTTTCATCCAATGCGAGAGAAACGGCTATAAACTCATGGACCTCGGTTGGTAGTCTTTTTTCGGTTATTTATGCTTTTTTATATATCCTTCTCTGTATAGTTCGTGGTGATAATGCAATATTACTAAAAATATCATATTGTTCAGGGCAAATTATGTTGGCAACTTTACTCTCACATTTTTTGTGAAATCTCCATCACTAAACACCTCTGACTAAGCAATTTCCAAAGCAACAGCATAGCTGGCGTGAAGTTGTTATAGTATTTGAATTAATATTAGGTGTATTATCTGAATATTGCTCTTTGAGATCTAGCAGTTGGTTAGTCCAATATAGACCTGCAAAAATATAAAATGAATAAAGGACACTATGTCTGTGTTATGCTACTTTAAATCGTGGTGTAAATTTATTAATACATGCTTGTCTATACTTGTATGGTGATCTTATGACATGTATCATAATGCCGCTTGATATTCCATTGATGAGTGTCTTTTTGAACTTTAGAGCACAACAAACACCTTACGTTCTTTACATGATTAGAGAGGAAATCAAAGATATATTCTAGATATCAAATCAAATAGACCAGGAATAATTAGATGCACTCTAATTCTATGAATATACTAAGACTTTAAGTTAAATAAACTAATATACTTCAAAGTTATTAATAAAGAAGTTTATCTTTAAGTCTTAGTATTAAATTACAGTTTGACAGATATGTTTAGAAGTGCAGGTAAATACAAGACAGTTCGCCGTGATCGGTGTGTATGCAGTGCAAGTTAAGGCTGCGAGGGAGGGGAAGGGGGAGACAGAGTAAGCGCTGCCCCTGATACGTCATAGTTGCGAGGCCTCATTGAGTACATGTTTACCGATGCCTGCCGAAGATGGATAATACTTTAACAAAAAGCTGTAAGCAGCACCTTGTCAGTGTGGAACTGGAAATGCTCCCTCGACACATCTCAGACTGCAGAGAGGAAATAGTTCTAGTAAAGTAATGTTTCATCCAACACAACATCTATCTCTCATGAATTCAATAATGCCTTTTCAAATGCGACAAGGTACTAAAGCTCTTATTATAAGTTTTACACTTATGTGGTTTCTTACCTTCTGGGATCAAATAATGTTTTTAAACTTGACATCTGACTAAAACTCTTACTGCAAGCTTTACATTGGTGACGCTTCTTCATGAATCAAAGAATGTGCTTTGAAATTTCCCAACTGAGTAAAGCTCTTATCACAAGTTTTACATTGGTGTGGCTTCTTACCTTCATGAATAAAATAATATTTTCAAACTTTACAAGTGAAGAAAGCTCTTATCACAAGTTTTAATTTAGTGTGGCTTCTTACCTTCATGAATGAAAGAATGTCTTTTCAAACTTCCCAACTGGGTAAAGCTCTTATTGCAAGTTTTACATTGGTATGGCTTCTTACCTGCATGAATCAAAGAATGTGTTTTCAAATTTCCCAACAGAGTGAATCTCTTATCGCAAGTTTTACATTGGTGTGGCTTCTTACCTTCATGAATCAAATAATGTGTTTTCAAGCAGGACAATGAAGTAAAGCTCTTGTCGCAAGTTTTACATTGGTGTGGCTTCTTACCTTCATGGATAAAATAATGTTTTTTCAAATTTGACAAGTGATTAAAGCTCTTATTGCAAGTTTTACATTGGTATGGCTTCTTACCTGCATGAATCAAAGAATGTGTTTTCAAATTTCCCAACAGAGTGAATCTCTTATCGCAAGTTTTACATTGGTATGGCTTCTTACCTGCATGAATCAAAGAATGTGCTTTCAAATTTCCCAACACAGTAAAGCTCTTATCGCAAGTTTTACATTGGTGTGGCTTCTTATCTTCATGTATCAAATAATGTGTTTTCAAACTTGAGAACCGAAGGAAGCTCTTATCACAAGTTTTACATTGGTGTATCTTCTTACCTTCATGAATCAAAGAATGTTTTTTCAAATTTCCCAACAGAGTGAATCTCTTATCGCAAGTTTTACATTTATGTGCCTTCTTACCTTCATGAATCAAATAATGTCTTATCAGATCTGACAATGCAGTAAAGCTCTTATCGCAAGTTTTACATTGGTGTGGCTTCTTATCTTCATGGATCAAATAATGTGTTTTCAAACTTGACAACCGAAGAAAGCTCTTATCACAAGTTTTACATTGGTGTATCTTATTACCTTCATGGATCAAAGAGTGTGTTTTCAAAGATCCCAACTGAGCAAAGCTCTTACCACAAGCTTTACATTGGTATGGCTTGTTACCTTCATGAATCGAATAATGTGTTTTCAAACTTCCTAACTGGGTAAAGCTCTTACCACAAGTTTTACACTGGTGTGCCTTCTTACCATCATGAATAAAAGAACGTGTTTTCAAATCTTCCAGACAAGTAAAGCTCTGATCACTTGTTTCATATTTGTGTGGTCTTTTGCGCTTATGAATCAAAGTCCTTTGATTCAAATTTAAAGGCCTTATGCACACGTCCTTTTTCTCACTACATTTACCGGATTGTTCTGAGAGAACATGTTCTTCTGCAGATGGAATTCCTGTGTCATCGCTTTTCTGGCATTCATATTCAGGATTATCCTTCCCAGGATAGAAGCTTGTTCCTGTTACTTCATTAGCAATGAGTGGTGACTTACCACTGACAGCAGTGGAAGCTCCCTGTGTACATAATCTGAAATGTTGAAGGATTTACTGTTATTACCAATGTGTAATAGCTAGAGCACTAAATCTGAAAACACAATCTGTTTACTAATAAATACATGATCAGCAATAACTGACAATTTATAGTTGTGAATTCTTATGCAACGCAACTATGTTGCACATTAATAATTGACATACCATTACATAAATACAAAAGAAAAATATTAAAGGTAATTACAGACTGATGATGTGGCCATGCAAGCAATATCTGTTACATGTACTGAGATGCATAACTAAAAGTAGCCTTGTAAGTAACATCTATGTTGATTACATTTGACAAGAAAATATATTTAAAACATAGTGTTTCAACAAGTTAGCAGGAACTCCTTTGGACTGAGGGTTTCTCATTACAAAATGTAAATGTTGTTGCTAATGCTCTTCAAACTGGATTTTCTCCGTTTTTCTACAGGCTTTCGAATAATATTTATGTAGTTAAATTGGAACACCATCATTAGTTTTTGGGATTGCGATACATTTGAGTAGGTGGTCTCTATTCATTACTTTATGTGGGTATTTGCGTAGTAAGCATCTTGGAGAACAGAAGATATTGATCTTGAACAGAAGGGCAGCCAGACCGTCATGCAAATATAAACTACATTAGCCGTGAAAACACACTTAACATAAAATATTGAAATCAAACCTGTCAAAAGTATTTGAGATAGTAAAAGTAGGTAGATGTTCATGTAGGTAAGAGGTGCATGATTTTCTTCAAAGATCCTGAGCTTAAACACAAAGCTTGGAATATATATGAATTTTATTTCTGAATCATACTTCTGTTAGAGTAAATCTTTATCACCAATTTTTTAGAATGTGGAATGTTTAAGGGCCCGTCGACAACTAGGTGATCAGGGCCAGGTTTGTACAATACAACTGGCAAGATGCGAAAATATCAAGTGCTTGAAATCTAGTCTCAAGATACTGGAAACAGAGAGAAGAGTGATTTATTATTCAATTCCAAGCATAAGATGCACAAAATAAGTTAATTTCCACTTGACTTTTCTGTTTCAAATTCAATACTTCTCCCTAAGATGTTAAGAAATTCCACCACAGTATTCATAACCACTCACAAAGTAACATTTGTATTTGTAGATACACCATGACAGTGTGATTTTTAGTGAATTAGTGATAGATTGTAATTATAACACAATGTACAGGGGCAAGCTAAAAAGAGCTAAACATGAGGGCCAACCTAGGACTATGCACTGTTTTGTTTACGTAGTAAGTGTCCAGCCCAGCACCTGCCTGGTGATGAAGAAGCAAAACGTTCCTGTATCAGTTAATGCCCACTAGATACCGTAAGGTGACTGACTGTACACATACATGGCTTAGGTTATTCTATCAGAGCAACGTTACTTCAGATGTCATGTACTGTAAACAAAATACTGCGCTCGGTCTACAGGGTGACTATGTGGCTAGCTACAAGGTGAGGAATCAATGAACTGTGCCTATCAAAGATAAAAATTGTTTCTCTGTCCTAGATGGGAATATAGCTGCTGTATATCCATAAAGCTCAAAACTGGAAAATAAAAAGCTATCTAACACAACAAAGAAGGCTACTACAAAGAAGCGGAAACTACGAATTTGGGCCGGTAGCCATGGACGTGATATCACAAATAACTTAAATGTAACTTTAGACAACTTCGAAGTGCATGGGAACATGAAACCTGGTGCAACAGAAGTAGAAAAAGACAGTGTTCCAGAAAGTGAAAAATTAAAATAGTGCAGACTTTGTAGTGATATTTGATGGTAGAAACGATGTATCGAAAGATGAAAGTGAAAAACTTAGTTCTACCTCTAAAAAAGTGCTACCCAGATTAACTCATACAAACGTAATTATTGTTAACATACTTCATTGGCATGACTTGATAACATGTTGTGTAAACACTGCAGTTACAAGATGCAATGAAGAACTAAAGAAAGTTTTAGGTATTTTAACAGTGTTAGTACAATTGAGGCCAACAGGTAAAACAGAGTAGGTATCATACCAAGCATTGCCTGCAGTTAAGTAAATGTGGGAATAAAGAAATTATGGGGGAAATAACCAAAATTATAAGCAAAAAGGTTAGTTACATGCAAGAAATTATTGCAACTATCACAAGTTGCAATTATTGCCCTATCACAACTAGGAAAACTAAACGCAATACCTGTTGAAGTTATAAATGAAAAGCACATTGCAATCTTAGGTAATGGCAGTAAAAATGGAAAAAACTCCACACAGTAGTAAGAAGGAATTGGCAATACTTCATCAGGATATACAGTGACTCCAAAAAGTATTGGTCTGAAAGCACAAATTATGAAAAATAAACTGTGTATTCAATAGAACGTAAATATTCTTGTCATTAGTATCATAAATATTCATTGACAATAGTACTTTAACAAATGACAAAGACAACTATAAGCAGCCGGAAGCTCTCACGTTACGACCGGAGTTAGAACTAAGGCTAGAGATTTCTTCTTGGCTTAAAAGCCGTGGTCTGCTGCAGTTTAGAGCCCCAGATATTTCGTCCTCACCTCCTATGGACATCATCGGTGGCGTGTTGTGAGACTTCTCGGCGAAGTTTCAGTTACAACAGAATCGCCTATGGCTGGAGATGCCATATTTATATCTGGGCCACTCACAGGGGATTGGCTGGGCTTGAGCGGGAGGTGTGTTACATGGGCTGGGCTTTGAACCTCAGCCTGCCAGTAGCTCGTCGTCGATTGCTGACATTCACCTATTCGCATGGTGCTTGGCGATTGGTTCTGGATTTTCTTACCAGGGAGCAGCAGTACTTCCGCAGCGACCGTTGGTGGAGTAATACGAGTTGTGCCAGACTACAGCACAGTTAACCACGTGTACCCTTAAAGAGGCTTGATAGCAATCTTTAGGGTACACCAAACATCGACTCTGCTTTCTTGGAAGGATGTGAGCTGGTGAATCGAGAATAGGTAATCGCCCGACATTAAAACTGTAAAACTGACATAAAACAGCGAAGAGGAAAGGCTTCCAGTCCATTCCTCGGAGCCGATAGGCTCACATAGGCGTTTCCTCTAAGGAGGGGATTCGGTCATCTGCGGACAGCCGGATGGTGACCGCAATGACACCCGACTTTAACGGGCAATTACCCGGGACTAGTTCCCAACCATCCCCACCCGAAGTGGCACAACCCGCGGCCAAGTGTCTCAAGGGTTCCAAGAGGAAGGCCACGGCCCCTCAAAGAGTACCACCAGTAACAACAACTGGAACCAGCAATCCACACCTCCCGCTGTCAGAGACAGTCCGAGGAGGACAACACTGCCCAAGACGACGGCTTCACCGTCGTTGAGCGCAGGAGGAAGCGAAGATCTTCGCTAAACAATCTGCATCCCCCACAAGGGGCCGATTAACCACCCGTAACCAAGAGCGGCACAAAGATCCCGCCAATAATAGCGAATTCTTCTCTCAACCACATTAAAGTAATGAAGCTCTTAGCGACCAAAATGGTCAAGGGCTTCCAGGCTCAGAGAAAGCCAAGGAAAGTACACACTCGTACATACACGCCCGAGGATTTCTAGAGGGGGAAGCAAGTATTAAGGGAGCAGAACATCCACTTCTACTCCTACTCACTCCAGCGTCCCAATGTGGAAAGACGCATAATTCGGGGACTCTCCTCTGAGTGTACACCAGAGGAAATAACAGAGGCACTCCTAGAAGAACATGACATAAAAATCTCAGCTGCAGCGCAGCTGAGAAGGACCATTTGGACCAAGGAGGGGTCCAAAAAAGTGCCTATACCACTATATTTGGTAGTGGTGGACAAAGTCCCAGGCCAACAAGTACAGCCCATAGACACTGTGCGCACCTTGTTCCACACTGTGGTTAAAGTGGAACGGTACGATGGGCAAGATGGTCCAGCCCAATGCCGCAGGTGCATGGGTTTCCACCATTCCAGCCAGGCGTGTGCGGGAAAGCTCGCATGCCTGCGTTGTGCGGGGGAGCACCTCGTTGCTAACTGCGACAAAGGCACAGAAGAAAAAGAGTGTACCCATTGCCACAAAACCCATGTAAGTGTGTACAAGGGGTGTGAAGTGCGGCAAAAGTTTATTGATAACCGCCGCCACAGTCCAAGGAATGAGGCACAAGTCCGTACAGGGGTGAGCTTCGCCGCCACCCTTAGCGAGGCTGAAAAAATAGTGCAGCAGACTGAAGCTGCACAAACTGGAACTGCACAGGATGAAACTGTGCAAACTGCACCAGCCACTAGCGCGGAGGAGAGAGTAGCTTCACCTCCACGCCCCTCTCGCGGAAAGCAAGAGCTTCCCTTACTGCGGAAGTGTATGCAGACTCTGACGACAATGTCGACGTCATTCTAAAATACCAAATCCTGCTGCGAACACTAGAGCAGCTTTTCCCTAAGACCTCCCTGTAATGGCGTACCGTGTTGTGCGTAGACCATTATGCGCCGCTTTCTGAAATGCTAATGGCGTAAGGGAACAACGTCCAGGCATTCTACAATTTGTACAATCCTACGGGATCGACGTCCTCTTTGTTACCGAGACACACCTGCATGCTGGTATAAACTTCTCGCTGCCTAGTTACGTTGCCCATCGGTCTGATCGGGTCGGGCGACAGGGCGGTGGTACCAAAAGCATCATCATCACACACACACACACACCTGTTCCTCTTCCTGCCCTTCAATACGTGGACGCTACTGCCATTAGGCTTGCCATTGGCGGTGTGGACACTCTGTTGATTGCGGCTTATGACCCTCCAGATCATCGCTTATATGAAGCAAATACTCTCCTTAACCTACACCCAGTAGTCTGCATCGCTGCAGATCTCAACGCGAAGCATGTTCTCTGGTACAGTCGCACAAGCAACCAGAGGGGGCGCAGGCTCTACCACCCCATCAGCGGAGACCCAAACCTCGTCGCGCACGGGCCGAGAGGTCCAACATTCCATCCGGCCCGCGGCAGACCTGACGTCTTAGACATAATGATCACCAAAAATATGCCTTTACATTTTGACCTCTCGGCAGTAAATGAGCTGGATTCCACAGTAGCCATGCCAGCTCTGTTAAACTCAGACTGGACACTTGAGACTGACTGGGATGCAGCAGTCCTAGAACTCAACCGTTTCGTTGACCCTCGACCACGCATCCATGATCTCGAAGCGTTGGAAGCGGCAGCGACGGATTTTTCCCACCAGATCCTAAATGCGGTACACGCACGTACTCACCGCATTCCCACCAACACCTCAGACCCTAGAACCTTACCTATAGAACTCCAACAGTTGATAAAGGCCAAGGTAACTGTTAGGAAGCTATGGCAGCGTTTCCGCCATCCCAGGATAGGAGCAGTATACCAGAGGTTCAAAACCCTGGTAACACGACTGCTCCGTGCGCACAGAACAGCAGCCTGGGAAAACACTCTACAAAATGTCAACTACAAGAAAAGAAAACATGGCGGATTATTAGGGCCTTGAGAAAGGACAAGACCCAATACCAGCATCCCTTGCATGGCACTCGTGGGCGAGCCTTCGAGACAAGAAAGCCACTGAGTCCGCGGACCACCTCGAGGTACAGTTCGAACCCCGGGAGGACCCACAAGACGAAGACTTTGCTGAACTTGTGGAAGCAACCGTGGATTACCTCTTTGAGGAACCATGGCGATTACACCAGAAGGTCCAACTTCCTTTAATCGCCCCGAAAGCGGCGATTTCCGAAATCCAAAGTCTAAACCCCAACAAATCCCCTGGGCATGACGGCGTCACGGCGCTCATGCTCCAACACCTACCCAAAAAGGCTGTCGTCCACTTGACCCGGATTTTCAACGCATGCGTACGTTTCCGTCACTTTCCAGTTTTCTGGACGGAGGCGAGGGTGTTCTGTATATTGAAACCGGGCAAGAATCCAGTCTTTCCTGACAACTACCGCTCCATCAGCATTCTCCCAATCGTGTTAAAAAATTTTGAGCGGTTTTTCCTTACCCGCCTAATACCTCTTTTTGAGGATAAGCAACTCCCTCCGGATCACCAGTTTTCGTCGGGGTCATTCCACGACCATGCAGTTGCTGCGTGTGGCTGAGATGGATTCCCTGGGTTTCCAGGAAAACATCAAGACCTTAGCAGTTCTGCTGGACGTGGAAAAGGCATTCGCACAACTTGGCTCCAAGGCCTACTGTACAAATTAAAGCAGGCAAACATTCCTCCTCCATAACTCACAATAATTAGCAGCTTCCTTCAGGACCGCACTTTCAGGGTGAAAGTAGAAGGAAAACTGTCTACACTAAGAGACATAGCGGCAGGAGTCCCAGAGGACACTGTACTCTCCCCGCTACTCTTCGCAGCATATATGTCCGATTTCCCCACGGAACAACACACTGCGACATGCCAGTATGCGCACGACGTCCTCATCATGGCACAAAACAAGAATGTGAGATATTGCCTCCCTCCCCTTCAATAACACGACGCCGTCGGCCGTTGGAGTGAGAAGTGGAGAATGGCTATTAGTCCGGGAAAAAGCTCCGCTCTCCTCGTTGGAAAGGTCCACTATTGGCGGCCAAAACGGTCACTTCGGCTCAAGCGGAAAAATATCCCATGGGTAACCTCCGCCAAATATTTAAGCGTTCTCCTCGACCGCGGGCTAATATACGCCCCACACGTCCGCGCAAAGGCCAAACTTGGTCACTCTGCGCTCAGACAGCTCTACCCTATCCTCCGGTCCACCATGCCCAATCACCTAAAACTACGCATTTACCGGGCAATTATTCCGCCATTGATATTATACGGCTGCGAAACCTGGGGATCAGCGGCATTTTCTACCATACGCAAACTGCAAACAGTGCAGAATAGGACGTTAAGAACTATATATGATACCGGGCGAAGATTCCCGTCTTACATCCTTCAGAACCACTCCGGACTACCCTACATTGGACTTGGTAAGGGAGCATGCACTCCAAACTTAACTCCCACACAAATCAGCTGGTACGGGCATTAGGTTAATACGACCACAGAGCACCTCGTAGAAGGTAAAGTTACCGCCTACCCAAATACGCCCTTGGATAACGGTAATGCCACTCCTATCTTCTAACACATTCTTACCCCAACGCCCATTTCTGCCCCCTTCCTGTATCCAAAATTAGGTATACAGGAAGAAACCATTGCCCAAGACACAAAAGCTTGAAAATTACAACGTCACTTCTAATACCGCACAGATAAAGTCGCATTAGCGGCTAGGTGCTGTGCAAATAAACATACCGTACAGGAGAACCTGTACGACTTGTTCTCGAATGCTGATTGCTGAATGGTTTAAATGATTTCTCTGCATTAGTGCTTCTTTTTATGTTCAAGTATCGGATGCCAGGTTTTGTTCAATTTTAGTTTCTTCCTTGCTGTTAAAATTATTGGGGAGTTTGTAAACTTCTATGGCTTCACGTTTTAGTCTGGCATGGTAGTATGGTATAGATGAAAGAACAGTAGTCTCCTTATACTGAATTATGTGTTCGCCGTCGGCCCATATTGCATGTTCATCGACTGCTGACTTATCTGTCTGTCCCAGCCGGCAACATCTCTTGTGTTCTGTAAGTCGGATGTTGATGCTGTGTTAGGTGGTACCTATGTACACTGCACCGCAGGAACACGGAATCTGGTGAACACCGGCCGAAGTGAGCGGGTTACTGGGATCTTTGGCCGACCGAAGCAAGGTATTAAAATGTCTGGTAGGTTTGAAGATAGTTTTGATGTTGTGGCACTTGAGTAGGTGTCCTATTCTATTTGTGACAGCTTTGAAATAAGGCAGAAATGCAGTACCTTTGCTGTTGGGTGGATCCTGCTGGAGGTTGGCAGGATGAGGCCTAGGTGGGCGTATTGCTTTGCAAACTTCTTGTGCCGTGTAACCATATGAATATAAAGTCTCCTCCAGATGTTGGAGTTCCTGTTGTAACGAGTTAGGCTCAAGGATGCTGGTAGCGCGGTCAGTGAGGATCTTTATGATGGCATGGTTCTGCTTAGGATGATGGTTGGAATTTTTGTTCAGATATCAGTCAGTGTGGGTTTGTTTGCGGTAGACTGTATGTCCAAGAGTCCCGTCTTTTTTCTTGCTGACCAGAACATCTAAGAAGGCCAGTTATCCATCTTTTTCTTTCTGAATAGTGAATTGAATACGTGGATTGATGCTGTTGAGATGATGTAGGAAACTATTAAGGGCTGATTCACCATGACTCCAAACAACAAAACTGTCACCCACATAGCGATACCATACAGATGGTTTGTGAGCTGCAGAAATTAGGGACTCCATAAAGAAATTACCAAGCACTGGTCTGAATGGGTTGCCCATGGCAACTCTGTCAATCTCTTCGAAGAAAGCCTGGTTCCATTGGAAGTGGTGGTAAGCATGTGATGAAATAGAACCAGCATGTCATCTGGAAAGAGATTTTTCAGTAGTGTGATGGCATCATTTACAGGAACCATAGTGACGAGAGAGAAGACAACGAAGTAACAAGGACATCTTGAGGTTGCAGTGTGAAGGTCTGTAGTAAATTGGATAAGTAATTCGTAACAGTGTAGGTAGGGGACCCAATTCCGCTGAAAATAGGTCTAAGTGGTACTCCTGTTGTATGTATCTTGGACAGACCATAGAGTCTAGGAGTTTGAGCTTCAGATCTAGTGATGCGGCATTATTCCTCAGGTTCTATGGGCGACGTTTTTATTAAACTGTTGGTTTTTCGGAAAATACGGGCTGTAGGGTCACAAAGTTTGCAGTAAGTATGAGGCTGTAGAAGCTCTATGATCTTGTTCTGGTAATCTAGCTGGTTCAGGACAACAGTGGCATTACCTTTATCAGCAGAGCAGACAATGATATCCGTGCTTGCATTTAGTTGTTTGAGAGCTGTTCTTTCTTGGCGTGTCAGGTTACTATTTGGACGTTTCGCACGTTGAAGAATCCTGGCGGATTTCTCCTGCAGCAACTGTCAGAAGAGCGCGTATTCCAGATTCGATGTTGGAGATAAATAATCTCTTCCACCAGCAAGCTAGGTGGCAATTACGTCTTAAAGACAAATATGGCATGAAGTTTTAATGGGGTAAATACAAAGCTAATTCACATGCTTTTCTGCCCCCAAATAAGTATTGGTCTTGTTTGTAAACATGTACTCTATGACAGTGTGCACTGCTCTCCAGGTGCACGAGGGTATGGAAACAGCCTGTTTGGTAGTATGCAGCAGATAGTACTGTGTCTTGCAGCAGGTATGTCCAAGAAATCAAAGGAAACAACCGGAGAGGAAAGGATAATAGTAGCACATTTATTTAAAAATGGAAATTCATTCAAACAGATAAGCGTAACCATTTCAAGACCTATTACTACTATTAAAAACATTGTATATAGGTTTAAGAAAACAAAAACTGAAAAATATACCAAGATGCGGACAACCTTCAAAACTATCTAGGAGAGACAACAGAGTAATAGAACAGTAATGAGAAACCCAAAAGTTAGTGCTCCAAAGATAGCAGCAGAAGTTGCAACAGAAATGGGAATAAAAGTGTCATGACACACTATCACAAATATCCTTTGCAACAGAGGTTACAATGTGGGGAAGTGCTCCTAGAAAACCTTACATCAATAAGGCAAACATAAGGAAGAGGGTTACCTACACTAAGGAACATAGAAATGACACCTATGAACTTAGGCATAACATTGTTTTCACTGATGAGAGTCCATTTTGTATTTTCAAATCAAAAGGGCGAGTGACAGTGCGGCACAAGAATACTGAGCTAGATGAGAGGAGTCTCACAGCTAGTGTAAACCATAGGGGCAGTTCTCTGGTGCTATGAGATTGTATGAGTCGTAAAAGTTTAAGAGATTTGTGTTTTACTGATGGTACAGTGGATTACAGAATGTATATTAACATTTTAAGGCCTCATATTCCTCAAAATGTGGAAAAAATGAACCTTCCTGGCATTTTCACTCAGGACGACCCCAAGCACATGTCCTTAAACACCAGGCTGTTTATGGTACAACACTCCCTGTTGGATACAGACACCACCTCAATCTCTGGATGTAAGTCCAATACAGAATTTGTGGCAAAAACTGGATGAAAATGCAAGAAAACACGAAATATCCAAGAGAAATGATTTGAAAAGGGCCCTACTGAGTGGAAGAAATTTTCTACAGAAGCAACAGAAATGCTAGTGAAATTAATGCTTAGGAGATTATGTAAAGTTATCAAGAGGAAAGGCGGGCTTACAAAGTATTGGAGCAAAAATGCCCAATAACCATGGCTTTCTTACTGGCAGAACAATATTTATTTGCCATAGTTGCAAACAACACATTTTCATTTCAGTTTACTCTTTATTTGGAACTGACGAAAGTTGAGGTTTTGTATACTTTATATTACATATGTGTATACACATTCAAACAGTACAATTGTCTGTATTCAGTATCATGTTTACTCTTATTCTATACCTTCAAACCTGAAATTTACAATTTGGAGTCACTGTACAAACTGTAAGAAATAAGAGTTAACCTGGAGATACTAGTAAATAGTAAATTAAATGATGTGGATATTATAACATTCACAGAACAATGGTTAAAAGAGTGTGAAATCCAGTATTGTAAGTTAAAAGGGTATTCACCATGTAGTTTTTATTGTAGAAAAGAGAAAACTAATGCGGGAGTTTGTATATTTGTAAAGAACCACATAGAGTACAAGAATTTTAAAATGTCCATTACTGAAATAGTTAAATGGAAAGTTGTAATAATATGCATATATAGAAACTCAACTAGCAAGGTAAATCAAGTTATTAACAAATTAAAAATTATGTTAAATTTCTAATGAAGGAAAAAAGTAAATATAACTATTATAGGTGACTTAAATACTAGCCTCTTAACACAAAATGTAAATAAACAAAATATTATACAATTGCTCGTAAATTATGTTAAGGAAGATGAAGTAAGTATTGCTACTCAAATATCAAATGGATCAAAAGCTGCAATTCATGTGTTAATAATATGCACAGAAATGAGCGATAACTACTTGGCAAAGCAACGAGCCATCTTCACCTCAGCTGTCAAGTGCTACGATCAATTATCTTGTTTAATAAAACAGTGAAACAATAGTAACTTGGCGTATAGTCAGTAATAAAACACAAATAGATGATCTCTTACACCTGCCGATATATGAGACGTTGCTGTCCTGAAGATATGATTGCATCTGAACAGAGTATACATACCCTATCTTTACATTTTTGTGTGATAAGCTCACATAAACAGCTGACCAGTTTCACATTGTTTCCGATATGCCTCATGGCTTCGTCAAGTAGTACAATATCGAAAATGTCAATAGTGGCATATCAGACCATCATGGACAGAACTTTACAATTGTAAATAAATTAAAAGGTACACATAACAAAAATGATGGGTATCAATATAAGCAATGTACTGGAAGTGAAAACATATATTACCTGTGCTCTTACTTTCAAATGAAGACTGGGAACAAGTGTGCACATAAACTGATGTAAATGAAGTCTGGGAATTTTCAACATATTATTAGTTATTATAGTAGTATTGCTGTTTAAAGAGCAAACCAGCAACAAACTGGATTACTAAAGGAATATGTGCATGTAGTAACATTTAAGATTTCTGAGTCAGTGAGTCAAAGAAACAAGGCATACTATCAGAGCTGTAAAGATTTGTAATAAAGTCATAAAAGCTGCTACAAAACTTCACATTGATAGGTTAATAGCTAACTTAAAAAACAAGTCATAAAGGTCATGGGATATTAACAAATGTAGCAACTCAATCTTTCCATTAACTCAACACATGTTTCATTACTCTGTAAGTATGTTAATCCAATGGAATTTTAATCAAATCATTGAGGCAAAAATTAATGACAAATCTTCTATGGAAGTGACAATTTGAAGGGAGAGAATTTTCTTAAACATCTGTGTATTACATATCTATATGATGGGAAGTCTTGATATCAAACTTGGCATGTATCAGAATTTAGCTTCAGAGTTATTCTCACTCTTAATTGTTTTTCTAAAAATGATTATTTTGCATTCATGGGGCTTCAAAACATACTCACTGAAATCTTGAGTGAGTGGGGTTTAAGGTCCCTTCGACAGTTAGGTCATTAGGGCCCCCTGATATCTTGAATGTGTGGGTGGAATATAAAATATACTCTAGGTATGTAGTGCAGATAGCAAAACTCTGGTTTGTATTTCATATGCCTTTGTAGAAGGGTATAAAAACAACCAAAGTATCTGTTGATTCAAAACAATCTTCAATATGTTCTTTGATTTATTATTACATTCATATTTCTATCAGTTCAAGTACAGCAGACATCTGCTAGAAGTTAATGATGATGGTTATATATATAATTAAAAGTGAACATAATACAATTAGCAGGAGGCTTGTAACTGAAAAGAGTCAAATCTTACCTTGAAGATTTTACCGGAGGGAAGTCCTCGTCCTGTAACAGAACAATTGAAATGTTCAGTTTCACATAATCATCTATACAGAGTCTAGAGTGCTGCATTACTGCATAATTAAGTATAAATGTATGTAATCATGCTGAGAGATTAAATTATTTAAAATATTTATTTTTGTTTCTTGTGCCTTAAACATTTTGGTTTACATGCATGTGAATATTTTGTAACACGAAACAAACATAATGGTCTCTTACATCTAGTGTAAACTAAGTAAACCGTGAACAATAGAAGTAAATCCTTTAACATGGTAATACTCTTTCTTATTTATAGAGATACCTTTGCATGCAGGTATTTTAAGAAAATTATTACATTATTATTTATTTATGCCAACAAACTTACTGTTGGTGTTTTTAAACACACAAGCCGTGTGTGGGCAAAGTTTAAGAGGTAGAACTGGAACTTAAAAATTCAATTCCGCCCAGTAAGCGGAAGGTCTGTGGTTCAAATCCCAGTTGTGGCATTGAATTTTTAAGTTCCAGCTCTACCTCTTAAATTATTACATATTAATTTCTGGAAGAGTGATTGACAGTTGAAGTACAGATATTCTGTTTTATTTACAATTGGAATCAACAGTTTCTAAAGTTTTCAGTTCTAAAATTCCAATCATATTGTAGCGCAGTTGGTAGCCTGCTTGGCTCTGGGGCGGAGGAGCCAGGTTCGATCCCCGGTACCAGCATGGGGATTCTTCCCTCACTGGGAGGTCTGGCATTGGGTGCACTCAGCCTTGTTAGGTCTGGGGGGTCAACTGAGGAGCTACTTGATGGAGAAGTAGTGGCCGCAGGTCGAGAAGGCTGCATAACTGGCTGGGAGGGCTCAGCATGTTGACCTTGCCGTACTGCACCCACAAATGACACCTATGGTGAGCAGAGGTGGGGGACAAAGGCTGGGCGGCAAGCCTTGGCCCTTCATGGGCTGTTGTGCTGGGGCTTACTTTTCTTATGATATTGTATAATGGAATACATTTGGCACACATATTAATAATGATGTTCCCATTCAGATAGAAAGGAAGGGAGGGGAGAGATGTGTTTCATGGTATTCAATCCATGTTCAGGGCATCACTCTAGGTCAGCGGTAACATGCTTTAATGTGTTTAACTACTACTGAGTACAGGAATGATGTGTTAATGATTAAGCTCACATTGGTAAGTGAAGAACACAACACTGGTATTGTTGTTACTTCTGGGCTACTATTTAATCAAAACCTAATAACACAGTTACTGCATGTTTACTAATATTGAACTTTGAATATCTACCTGTTAATTTACAATTCCTCTGTAGCACACTTGGTAGCGCACTTGCCTCTGGTGCGGAGGACCCAGGTTTGATCCCCTGTGCCAACATGGGGATTTTATCCCCTCTGGGAGATCTGGCACGGGGCACAGGGTGCACTCAGCCTCGTTAGGTCCTGAGGGGACCAATTAAGGAGCTACTTGATGGAGAAGGAGTGGCTCCAGCTCGAGAAGACTACATAACTGGCTGGGATGGCTTGGGACACTGACCATGACCCACACTCCAATACTGCAACCTACCAATGATGCCTGTAGTGGGCAGAGGTGGGGGACGCAACAGCTAGGTGGTAGGCCTTGGCCCTTCATGGGCTGTTGCACCGGGGTTTAGTGCTAGTGCATTTAGAATGATTGCTGAAATATAGTTTTTCAAAGCTGTAAGGTAGATCAATGGCTGCCATGCCTCTGAACAGTGAGGGAAGCACATGAAAAATGTCACTCTCATATGATCTAGGTACAAAACATCTGAGCATTAGGTGACCCATCCCGCAGCTCTCACTGAAGTTGGTTATTTACTTTTGTGAAGGACAGCACGAATAAAACACGCAAAAGTAATCACTTTTTCCTCTTACTATATTGATTATGTGTGATGTGTTAGGTTAGCTTAAATTAAAGAGCTTGACAGAAAAAGAACAATGTCTCTGTGTGTGTGTGTGTGTGTGTGTGTGTGTGTGTGTGTGTGTGTGTGTGTGTGTGTGTGTAGTTATTTACTAACAGCATGAAACACTTCTACCTCCTTATAGGATTTACAAAGTGCCACGCGATAAGTCAGCTACAAACAGAAAGATTGAAAAGGAGAACTGACTTGCTACTAATAGCTGTTTGCTTGTAATGTAATGTAACTGTTGAATCTTGGTAACAGAGTAGAAAGTGTGACAAACATTTTGTCTCAGCAAAGTGGCATCAAATCAAGTTTTTGTTTGACATTTTATAGAGAAATACTGCACTATTTCTGATAGTTGATACATAACATAGTGAATACACTTTAATCAACAGTCTTGTCCATTAAAATACCTTGCAGTTAACTGTATAATTTTTGAGCAAAGAATAACAGTTTATTCTGCAAAGCAGAAACATGAACTGCAGGATAATTTAAACACCTATGTTTACTGTGTATCTCTGAACTGCAAGTGTGGATTTCAAATTGCTGAATATCAATTGGTTAACGCTTCATAATCTGTTACCTTCAAGTCACTGAATATCATACAAGTTAACTTGTCGTTCATTTAATTCAATGTTTCAAGTGCAGCTGATCAAAAGGGTGCTAAAGTATCACAGAATATCTTAGAATGAATTCAAGAGAAGCATGTAGTGATATTTCCTGATACACCAAAAGGTGTCAAATCATGTTGATTACTGAATTATCACTAATCAATCTATACCCGACCTAATCAAGTTCTGCAGTTTTGGCCCAAGCAAATCAAATAACACCATTTGTAAGCCCTTGAAGAAATGCATCAGTATCTTAATTGATGCAGTTATTGACAAATAAACAACACCATAGCTGTGTATTGTTTTCTGCAAGATTTTGGTAAAATATTCACCCGGAACATGGGAAGTATTCACCAATGAACACGGCAAAATCAGTTAACTTCAAACCTGCAAACTAGAACCAATAAGAACGTTCCTCAAGCTTGTAGATGGCACAGCGTCCAATAGGAGAGCAAAGAAAACTGGCACCCATGTGGGAAAACTGAGGATTATCACTTTTCAACATATAAGAGATGTATTCTGGATTAGCGGGACACCCTGGTTTATGTTCTACACTACACCTTGAACCTTCCAGTTACTACAAGTTTCTTTCCAACATGGGGAGAAGATGCCAGAAGAAGCAATCACTGGCTGCTGATACAGCGGCCAGTTTGGAAGCTCCGTTGGCAATCGTCAACACCGCAGTAGCTGAAGCTCATTGCCAGGCCCCTGCACCATCCATTTTGATAGCTGGAATGCTCTATACTGGTCTCAACTGAAACGGCAATGCCATCCACCAGTCTCCTGCTCATATATGAGACCTGCACCATGGTGAACACAGTGCCTTTGCAGTGGGACTATATATGCAGCTACCAATGTAAACGCTAAAACAACGCTGGCCTTCAGTCATCAAGGTAACCAGGATCTGCACCCAGAAATGTCCAACTCCATTTGTGCAACTTGCCTTTAGGGACAAGTTACACTATGACACCTACTCTTACTTCCGGGTTGAACCTCCGAGGCGAGCTCCTGAGAAGAGCCAGTTGGACATCCTGGACGCCACCTTGCCAACACTGCTGTCTTTACAGGCACACTGCAGATAGATGTACTTCACCGCTGAGATGCCATTACTGTGGTGCACCGAATAAGACCTCTACCTGCCAGCAGCACAACCTTTAACAACTATGCAGCTTCTGTGCAACCTGCTGGGGGTACGACTACTTCACTAAATAAGCTTGCTCTCCGATGTGTTCACATTGTCACGACACATTGTCACAGCCAAGGCCCACGGCCAACATGTGCCAGCAGAAATCCAACTGCACCCCAGGTTGTGCTGACAACTGCCGGTGACATTCATACCATACCTGAGCCTGTGATCCTGTAGAAGCTTGAGGCAATATTTCTGTGTAGGCCCTCCAGAATAGTTTAATATAAAATTATGGAGGCGGCAAAAAGGCCTCCTAAACTTACAAATAATAATTATTGTCAGTAAAGTGCAGATTCAATTGTGTTCTTTCCATGGCTTGGGCAGGCGTCACACAGAAGAGACAAAGCCAGCGTAAAATTCAATGATTTATTTATGTAAAGTGTTATATTAGACAAACATTGCTGTTGCAAAAGATCACAGAATAACAGTGCATAGAACAAGTTCATAATCAATGAAGCAGCTTAAAAAAATAGGAAGAAGAATATGAGCTTACAAAAATATATAGTCCGTGCCTGTAAAGTCTGAACCCCATAGCATGATATAAGAAAGGGACACCAAGCCATGAAACTGTGTAATTTGTGTGCTTATATATTGAAATAACAAAACAAACATTTATCGTGGATCTAGAGAATAATAATTTTAATTGATTGTTGACCCGTACCGCACCCTGGATACGAATAGCACATGAAAAGAATTATTCAGGCTCGCTGCTAATCTAACTCAGCTAAAACAAATTAAGCCACCCCATACCTCACAGTAGACGGTACCCCGCTATTATAAACGTTACAAAATGGTGCCTCAACGTTAGGCTCAGATTGGGTCAATGCGACACGAAGATCAAAGAAACGAGGAGATCCAAAGACAATGGAAATAGTAAGAAGAGTGAAGAAAGAAGAAACGAGGAAAGCATAGGACAATGGAAGTCGTAAGAACAGAGAAGAAATTAGTGAAATTCAACGTTTAACAAGTAAGACTGTTATAATTATATGCAAAATTAAAAAAAAAGTAGCTAAATTTTGTATAACAGATTTAATGATATTAAGAAATAGAAAAGTGGTAGGAAAGATGGAGAATGTTAAAGAATTAGGCGATAGCAGAGAGGGAGAAAAGAGTGAAATATCAGTGGAAAAGGCTTGTAAGACAGAATTAGGATTGAGAGAATGTTTGCAGTAGTTAAATAAACAGAATGAAATAAAGCTAGACTTAAAAAAATGTCATGATAAAATTAAAACACAAAATTAAGTTATTAAATTATGAACTATCCAAAAAATGGGATAGTGGTATGTTAGAACTAAAGAATGTAATGAAGTTAGAATTAAAAACTGAAATGAAATTAGACTTATCTCAAAAGATGGATAGTAATTTGGCAAATTTAGCACAAAAGGAGGATAGTAATGAAATTAGTAGTCCAAGTAGTTGAAACTATGGATGCTGAAATGCAATCACAGCATGAAGAGTCTAATAAGTTCAATGGTGAAGCAGAAGTTAATATGCAAGCAATGCAAGTTGTAATTGTATTGTAGGCAAATAATGTTAATTAAAATCAAGTTGTGAATGGACATAGAAATGTGACAGAGACTGACTTACATGACCATGGTAGTAACATGTTGACCTACAGAAAAGTGATCTGACTAAACCCTATCATATACAAAACCAAAGTCAGCCTTATAATATGAACTACTTGTTACGTGGCTTAGCCCCATCATCTTTTGATGAGGAAGTTAGCAAAAATAAACAATACCGACATGAGAGAATAAGGTTAGAAAATCAAAATAACAAAAATGTACAGCACTTGCAAAGGAAAAATAGGAGAGGCGAGGCCTACAGACATAATTATTAATAATTTATTTGTGTAAAGTGTTATTTTGAACGAACATTTCTATTGTGAAAGATCGCAGAATAACATCACATAGAACAAATGCATAATCAGTGGAGCAGCTTATAAAAATAGGAAGAACATGAATTTAATTTAAAAGGTGAGTCAATTAATAATATCAAACAACACTTACATTGTAATTTTCCAGAATGCATTTCGGAAGTTAACTTTCCTCCATTATCAACCGGACAATAACTGGGTTTCCATGGTATTTCATCGTGCAGATGGCGATGCTTCTTCTGATGTTTCTTCTGGTAACGGTTCAAGGAACTTGCTGAAAATATCTTTCTGGGGAATGAAAGGATTTAATTTCGACATTCCCCAGAAAGATATTTTCAGCAAACGCGTTCCAGAAAATTATAATGTAAGTGTTGTTTAGTGTTATTAATTGACTCACCTTTTAAATTAAATTGATTATAACAACACTGTTCTCAAACTTCTATGAAAGGAAGATAGAAGAATATGAGCTTACAAAAACATATAGTCCATGCCTGTGGAAGTGTGAACCCTGTAGCTGATGTAAGAAAAGGACGCCAAGCCATAAAACTGTGTAATTTGTGTGCTGATACATTGAAATAATAAACAAACATTTAACGTGGATCTAGAGAATAATCATTTTAATTAATTGTTGACCCGTACCGCGCCCTGGTTACAAATAGCACACGAAAAGAGTTACTTCAGGCTTGCAGCTGATCTAGCTCTGCTAAAACAAATTACACCACACCATACCACACAGTAGACGGTATCCCACTATTATAAACGCTACAAGCTAGAGGATTCACAGGTTGACATAGTCAAGCTCTCCACCAAGATTGCTGCACTCGAGGAGGGAGTGAGTCAAATCAGCCTTGATCTTGCTATCCACTACACAAAGTTCAGGGTATTCCCAACAATACTGGACCTCGAGCGCCTAGCCACACATGAAGACATATATACGTGACTGGGTAAACATCTCTCCATCCGAAGGCTTGTCGCACAAGTGGTGGCAGCTCTTCACACAATGCTAGACAAACTGCTACCTATACAGCCTCACCTCACTCGAGGTGCACTTCTGAAGCTCTGGCTGCTCACTACTGTGGACGTTGGCAGTTTGACTAATCCCTAACCCGACTCTGTTCAAATCCTCACCATGAATTCCTAAGGGCATAATCAGGTCTTCGGTCATGATTGTGCCCTAGCACCCTTCATTCATATGGCTTTGGTACCCTGTGGCCAACCAATATCCCTGTACTACCAATCTGGGGGTCCAATAGCAGTACTGCCTCACTTTCCTTCGCCTGTCCTTTCTATATCTATGTCCTTTGTTTCTGGTGGACGTTTCTAGTTAAGTAGTGCCATAGCGGTGAAGCCTACAGTACAATGGAAGTCCATAAATGGGTTTCTCCCCCACTTAAAAAAAAAGGAAGAAAACTAACAGTATACCAACAGTTTCCGATGCCGAGAGTACATGCAGCTTATGATTATAGGAATATGGCACCCAAAGATTTGTGAACTTAAGACAGAATGCATACTAATAGGGATACAGTGAATAGTGAGTGGGATAATTGTAGTGACGAGTGAATGGTAGATCATACTAACTTATTCATAAGTGCGAAAAAGTACTATCTGAAATGCCATGCGGAAGATAACTTTGATGTGCTGTAGAAATTCATGGAAGACTAAGATAATCCGAGGTGACAAACTTGTAGAAAACACAGCAGTGAGGAAGTGGTCTTAGAGCTAAAAGATTCCTGTGTATTATTACAGTGCACCTTGTCACACCATTTTTTCCACTTCCCACCATTGCTCTCAGCAATACCCGTAACATTGCTACGAAGCTGGATGCTGACCACAAGAGCTGAACAGACCCAGAGATGTGCTACCTGGTCAACACAGAAGTCACCTTTGAGCCGGGCAGCCTAAAGGAAAGGAGTACCGATACTCATCAAGTGTAAGGTAAAAGATGTTACAAGCATCAGTCAGGGATTTGAAAACGTGCAGCAGGGGACCCTGAGGTGGCAATACAAGCAATCGCTTTAAGCATCATAATTTGCAGCAACTACATCTCCATTACTTTCAAGTCTTTATACATCCTATCTGACAAAACACATTACACATTCACTAACTGCTTCAAGGGCTCACTAATTTTGCATTACATAAGTCAAATGTATTATTGGCCATACAAAAAGCTTAATTGCAGTGGAATTCTACAAAACGTACCTCAATATCATCACATGTGCCTGAAGTATCTGTTTCTGGCCACAGTGGTTCTTCTTTAATTTCTATTTTGTTACCCATTTGATGACCAGTGTTGAATTTCCCTAACTTTGTTTCACGATCCTCTAAAAGAAGTTCTCTCTCGCTCTGTGAACCAAAGTCTGAAATCAGAGTCTGTTCATCAATTACCACTTTCCTATCGATCTCACAGTTGTCACTACATATAAGAGCTTCAGATTTGATCCGTTTTACAAGATGTTTTGTAAAAGGTGCCTCTGATTTAATTTCTGTTTTGACTGGCACATGAGAATGATCATCCAGAAGCACAGCATCACTGTTTCTCCTCATTGTAACAACCTTGCGAAAGAATTCTGTCTCATTCTGAGGGGCTACATTATCTGGAAGAGATTTCTCTTCTTTGATTTCTAGTTTCGTATCCATTTCAAAATTGTTGCTGGAGCTAATGTTGCTGTTTTTAATTTCAGGAACAAGTCTGTGGACAAAGAGAGATACGTAAACCTTAAAAAAGTATAATTTTAAATATTAGCTTCTTTGAATCCATCAACCAATAAAAGGCGGAATCAGGACTAAAAAATTAAATGTCATAGCAGGGATTTGAACCACGGATCTTCTGCTTATCAAGCGGCTGCATTAACCACTAAGTTACCACGGCTAACTTGCCAGTATGACATTAAATTCCCCAGCCAATTCGTACTTTCCTGGTAGACCACAAGGTAATCTGACATCAGAGATAAATGCCCCAAGGACAATTTACAAGAAGGACGGAGATCCGTGGTTCAAATCGCGGCTATGGCATTGAATTTTTCAGTCCTGATCTTACACATTACCCACACACGGCTTTTGTGTTTAAACACCAGCAGTAATTTTGTTAGGATAAATAAATAATAATTAGCATCTAGAGGTTACTTAAACATAAAGTACTTACAATGTATAAGTTACCCTTGGGATATTTATCTCTGATGTGAGATTTCCTTGTGGTTTACCGGGAAAGTATGAATTGGCTGGGGAATTTAATGTCATACCGGCAAGATGGCCATGGTAACTTAGTTGTTAAACCAACTGCTCAATAAGTGGAAGAACCATGGTTCAAATCCCAGCTATAGCGTTGGATTTTTCAGCTCTGATTCTACCTCTCATACATTGCCCACACAAGGTTTATGTGTTTAAAAACACTAGCAGTATGTGTGTTGGCATAAATAATAATTACCATCAACTAATGTTCAAGCAGCACTTTTCATTGGCCAATTAACATAACTCTTGAGGAATTCAATGTCATGTCCTGGATTGCAACCAAAGATGTTTGAGCCTTTATGCCAATACTATTATCACTCAGCTATCCTGTTGAGATATCTGTATGAGCACTAAACTTTGCATCTATTTCCAGTATCACAGATAAGTTTACCTTAAAATCACCTCGAATGTTGGCAACTCTTTGGGTCGTTTTGTGTTTTTATAATTAATTTGTTCTTTCACAATAGACATGTGTAGCAAATAAGGTGAAACATTAAGCACAATATAGGTAATTATAAAGCACCTTCAACCATACAGGACACCTTTGAGGTACTATACCTCTGTATTTGAAACAATCTTGTTAGTTCATTGTGATACTTAATTGAGAAGGTTTAATACTTGAATAGCCATCTTGCCATATCGAATCAAAGAATAGGAACATTGACAGAGAGCAACATACTCCATGACTCGAGTCCCGGTAGTGGATATAATTTTTCAACTCAAATGTAACTTGCCAACTTACTCACCACACATGACTAATCATAAATACTAACTGTCACCAGCACAAACCTATATACATTTTGAATAACATGGTGGCTAGTGGATGCAGTAAAATTATCAAAATTGTATGCACTTCTTTACAAAAGAAAGGTGAGAAAATATTAATATACCACATATCCTCTAGTTCTCATTTCAAATCATTTACTTGGCAGACTTAGTTTCTTTTAGTGAGTGTTTCCTCAACCAAAGATAAAAATACTGTAACTCAGAGTTTACTGACCTTTAATTGAAGTTTTAAATGTTAAGAACCATGCATTTCATCACACTATTATAATGAATTGTTAGTTAACTCTCGTTTACATCAAAGGAAGGCAAGTACAAATTTTTATTGCTTCCGAAGATGCCCCAAGGTTCTTTAGTTTATCCATATCAGTGCTCTCTGTCTAAGCAACTTGTTAGGTCCATGCCATGTGATTTTCCCAATTGTTTGAGGCTATAATCATAATGTCAGTTGAAAAGTTTAAATGCCAAGTAATTAATGGTGCACCACTAAAAATTGATTACTTATGGAACTCATCAATAAGCATAGAATTGTTATCTAGCAAAGAACTCAGGAATTATTGTGCCGTAGCCAATGCCTTTAAGACATACTTCCTTACTGTAATGAAAAGCAAAAGAAACAGTTCCTACCCAAACTGTAATGCATTTAAAATTCTAAAAATACATGGGTGAATCAACTTGTAATTTGTAATGGACTCCACAATTCACAGAGGGATAGGAATTATGATTATCTTGTTAAAAAGTGAAACCTCTCATTGTTAGGATGAGATAGGCACCGTATGGTTAAAATGCTGTCTACTGGAGTCCAGTAAGCCTCTTAGACATACATGTAATCATTTTTACCTGCCAGGGGTAGTTCCACAAAAAATGGAAAACAATCGTTAAGGCTTTATACAAAAAAGCAGACAAGATCCTGACTTTCAATTATAGGCCTACCTTATTCTTAACAACCTTTTTCTAATGTAATAGAAATTGAGTTATACGATATATGGATGAAACATTCTTGCATTATCCCAGCTTGGACTTACAAACAGAATATGCTGCATACATGCTAATTTCTGAAGTGATAGCAGCCTTGTGTAAATGGCAACTACCATTAGGAATATATTGTGATCTAGAAAAAGTATTTTAAAGTATAGCCAACACTCTCTTTCTGAAAAGTTAAAATATTAAGGTTTCAATGAGATCTCTATAAACTGGATCAGATATCACATATCAAAGAGATTTCAGAAAACCAGGATGAATGATAATGATGCTGAACCAGGTATTGCTACTAAAGATGTCTCCAAGGTACCATGTTCAGGCCTTTTCTATTCTTAATATTTCTGAATTACTCGCCATTTAATGTTAGTAGAGAGTCCACAGCTGTGCTCTTTTCAGATGACACTAGTGTGATTATATCAGAAATGTCACATCAACATTTAAGATATTCCATAAATAAAGCATCCGAACAACTCATAATTTGATTTGAAACAAAGAAGATATCATTAAGAGGTAAAACCGGAACTTAAAAATTCAATGCCACAACCGGGATTTGAACCACAGACTTTCCGCTTGCCGGGCGGACGCTCTAACCACTGAGCTATTGTGACAAACTGCCAGAATGGCATTAAATTCTCAAGCCAGTTCGTATTTCTCCTGGTAAACCACAAAGGCAGTCTCACATCAGAAACAATTACCCCAACGGTGACTTACTATTGTAAGTACTTTATATCCATTAAAGTGGATATAAAGTACTTACAATAGTAAGTATCCATTAAAGTGGATATAAAGTACTTACAATAGTAAGTCACCGTTGGGGTAATTGTTTCTGATGTGAGACTGCCTTTGTGGTTTACCAGGAGAAATACGAACTGGCTTGAGAATTTAATGCCACTCTGGCAGTTTGTCACAATAGCTCAGTGGTTAGAGCGTCCGCCCGGCAAGCGGAAGGTCTGTGGTTCAAATCCCGGTTGTGGCATTGAATTTTTAAGTTCCGGTTCTACCTCTTAAACTTTGCCCACACACGGCTTGTGTGTTTAAAAACACCAACAGTAAGTTTGTTGGCATAAATAAATAATAAGATGTCATTAATCTATGAAGGAATTTGTTTATTCAAATAACCAGGGTTTAAATGTTATTCAATTCAAAACGGAGCATGAGGAAGTAAATGAATTAACAACCAGACAACAATTAAACTATGAGTACCCCTTACCAAATTTCTTCTGTTCCATATAGATGAAATGCTCACTTGCAGAAAACAAATTGAACTCATAATACCAAAACTTAACTCTGCTTTCCATGCATTAAGGAACTGAAAGAACGTTTAACCAAAATGCCACTCCCTATTCTTCTTCTCTTTTTACTAAGGCACTACAACTTGACAAAAGCTTTGGCCTTCTCAACAATTTGTTTCCAGACTTTTCTACTTTGTATGCAAAGAGGCCAATTTTTTATTTTCATAGCTTAATGTCATCAAATATATCATCTAAACATCTATTTCAGGGATGGCCCCTTAATCTTGGTTTCATTGGAGACTATTTATATATTCTTTTAATCGTTCTATTATCCGGGGTCTGATTTGTGTGTCCAAACCATCCTAATCTTAAAGCTTTTATGTGGTTAACAATATTTTCATTTTTGATTCATACATTTAATTGGTTATTATAACGTGTTCTCCATGTATTGTTATTTTGTTTCACTGCTTAAAATATAATATGTAATATCCTTCTTTTGAATATTATTAGCTTTAGTTTGTTTCATTAGGGACCATATGGAACTATCTTCTGAGGTGATTCAGCACAGAGCAAGCAGGTGTTTATATGACAAAAAGGGACCACACACATTATTTGTGATGATGGGTTCCAACATTCCTGTAGGTCATTATTTCAAACCCACAAGATTCTTACTCTCACTGATGAGTTATCCCTCTTGAGCTATAATATAGGTAATTATGGAAACTTCACAATAAATCTGCCACAGTAGGAGGCATGCAGGCACTTTGCATATACCAGCAAATACCTTAAAACTGTTCCAAAAAGAATGTTACTATCTCCAATAAAAATGCATAAAAGCCATCCAATAATACCTAAAACTATTAGGCAATCCTAATCCAGGTAAAAATCTCAAGAAAACTCATTCACCATATACTATGAAGGAATTCCCTAGTATCTCGTTCAACAGGTAAACATACACTGCATAAGACAGATTGCATGTGATGGAGATTTACAGCTACTAGGTTGAAAACACCTTGGCTATCCAGTTTTGACCACGTCAAGTAGGATAAAGCCAACATTTCAATCATCCTGTTGCAGTCGTCCTCAAAGGCAAACTGCACCACATGCTGTGGCTTGTCAGCTTTTATATAGGCAGGCAAAGGTGAACTCTGATTGGCCAGAATTCCTGTGCACTGCTTCGTCACTAATGCAGAAGCAGCGCAGTATGGCACAGATATACTGATCTTTAGTGCCATCCTCAGATAAAATTCACGATGGAACTGGAGAAAAACGGAGAACTTGCTTTTATGGAAGTACTGCTTATTAGATCTGAAAATGGCACATTGGGACATTCGGTCTATAACAAAGCAACACACACTAATCGCTAACAACATGCCGAATCTCATCACCACTCCACAACTAAAAAGGGAATTATGAAAACTGGCCTTGCAAGCAAAAAGAGCTTGCGACACTTCCAGTCTAGGACAAGAGAGAAGGAATGTTTGTGAGGCCCTAATAGTTACAAAAAGTGGAATGTATATCAAGCCCAGACAATGGCAGGATATAAACAGGAAGACCAAGTAAAACAGATAAATGAAAATTGGCAGTATTTTCATATGTAGGAGTGATAGACCAAATAGGAAACTTATCAAAACAAGCAAATAAACTGGCATACAAGGCAGCCACTAAAGTATAAGCTTCACTGGTAAATGTAAATGACAAAGTACCACCACTTAATAAACTGAGAGTTTATGAAATGCCCTGCAGCTGTGGCAAATCATGTACACGTGAGATGGGTTGCACAGTGAAAGAAAGATTACAGGAGCACCTGTGTCAATTCAAACAAAATGACAGAGAAATCAGCTGTTGAACTGCATGCTCAGGAAACAAAACATACACTGTTTGCTCAAACCAAGGTAGTAAAAATGGAAAATAGAGTGAATGAGTAGGATTTAAGGGCCTGTCGACAACTAGGTCATTCTGGCCTCAGGGAAAATAGATGGTAACCTAGACAGAGGCATTAGATATTGCCTGTCCACATAACTTTAATAATGGGGGATATATATTAATAAACTCTGGTTGACGACCATTGTGAAAGCAGAAAGAAAAGTAAAGAACACTATGACATTGTACCGCATTGCGGTACAGAGGAATTCTGGCCAATCAGAGTTCACTTTGACCTACTGCAGTGCAGAGAATCACCTGGCCACACAAAGCTCACCTCGACCTTCCTGCCTGTATAAAAGGCTCCAATATGTGGTGACAACTCGTGAAGGATGGCTAAGGGAAAGAAGAAGAATCAACGCAGCAAGACACTGGTCACTACAGGGAACTTTACTCCTGAGCCAGCCGATACGAACACCACCACAACTACTGTCTTCCACCCTAGAAGACAGCGCCACATTTCCCACCAGATCTACAGCTAGTGCCCTGGGGGCAGCAGTGGCAGTGCCACGCTGGAGGCCCCTCCACAGCGACTCAACAGTCCTTCGGTCAACCTTCTGCCGCCGTTTATGCCTGCTGTGCCTCCCGCAAGACACAGCACTGTTATTTACAGTGTTCCACGAGACTTGCCATCACACTACGTCCTCTCCGCAGCTCAACATGTGTGGCCTTTAGTAATGAGGGCCAATCAAACAATTACATGCCATGGACCATCTAGTCTCATCAGGCTGGTCCTTGCCAACTTACAGGACTATGAAGCTGCTTTGAGTGCAGAGCTGCCCCTGTTAGGCGATGTTTGCAGGTTGAGGCCAGCAGAATTGACCATCAAGTACCCTTTGGCTGCTGCTGTGGATATGGACATGACTCCATCAATTGTGTCGCTCCACCTGGATGTTACTATTGTGGCACCTCAAGTTTCACCAGTGAGTGCACAGCTCACGATCTAAGAAGATGCAGCCAGCACTGTGCCTCCTGTAATGGCTTCAGCCACTTCTCACACCAGGCACAGCGCCAACTATACCCATGGAACTGGCACACCCCCGCACCAGCTTCACACCCAGTACAGCACCAGCTACCACAGTCACAATTCCACAGACTACAGAAGCTCCACTACCAGCACCTGAGAAGACGCCATGCAGGACCTCCACTCTGAGGTCCTGAACATTGGTTCTTGCCTGGTATCCCTGAAAGAAGCCAACATATCTCATACAAGGAATGTCACAGATCTGTTCACAGCCACAATGCAACCTCTACAGAACCGCGCTGCCAACATAGCCAACACTATGGCAACCTCCCAGGATGACAGCTGAGCTAGATCAGACACGCCTGCACCTGTAATTCTCTAAAAGCTGAAGATTTACAGGCAAAGCTCCTGAACATCACTGTGAAGATCATCACCCTGGAGGAGGAGCTGTCACACTCCAGGACCAAGCTGTCCGAACACACAGAGGATGCAATACCTCATGCCAACTAAGCTTGATCTAGCTGGAACTGGGAGAGCACTCGAAACCAAGCAAGATGAACACCTCCTGTTGCTCTGAAGGCTCGTCAAGGAAGAGGTGGAAGCTCTTCAGATGATGCTGAAGGAGCGACCCGCAAAAGATACAATGTCCACATATTTCGGGCACATTACAGCACCTCCGATACTACACAGCCATGGAAGACAGAGGCAACAGTATCTCAAATGACTTCCATGAACCTACACCCATTACTTTCTTTCATTACCCCTCTGAATTCCCAAGGGTATATTCTGACCTCGGTCATGTTTACGTTCTTACACTTACTTTTACCTGGTTTGGCCCCAGTGGCCGGACGAGATACCTTCTTGAAACTGCAGGTACATTAGTGGCACTGCTACACCTACCTCCCTGAATTCTCTCTGGTGGGGTTTTTTAGTGAGTAGTACCTCCAACTAAAGCTCACACAGGCAGCTGTGCCATCCCAGTACAATTGTCACTGATCTATAAATGGATTTTTCCTCCACTTACATAATGCATACACAAGAAGCTACAGAAGAACACTCATAAACACAGCACAAAAAAATGAAGACATTACAAGAAACACAAAAAGATAAAAATCTTCCCTCATTACACTGATACACGTATACGACAAATAACAACAGGAACAGGAAAAACTTCAAGAACACTTATAACACTTTCAAAACATTTAAACACACAATAGACATAAACACACACATACACCAAACACACAAAAACATGCAAACATAACAAATATGCAGGTGAAGTGCAGCAGAAAATAAACAAAAAAGCATTATTCAGCAACTAAATCAGTGCTCTTCTTGGGTGGAATCCTGTCTATGGAGCAATGGATGTGAAACATGGGGAACTGACACACAAAAACAAAAGCACATATCACTACACAACACTACACGGCCTCAACAAAAATAAAAAATATACTGGAAGGATCCCTCAAACAACAAATTAAAAAACATACACTAGGCTGAAGAGGGATTTCCCTAAACAGCCTGGGCATGTTGTAAACATGCCCAAATTAACATTTTTACATTACATTGAATGTGGCGTAACTTGCCTTTAAAGATCACGACAGGATGGTAAAAATGTTGGTTTTATTTAAGTTGATGTGGCAAAACCTGGAAAGTCAACATAGCTTTTGTAATGATGATGATGATGATGATGATGATGATGATGATAATAGGAAGAAGAAAAGCCCAATATATACATATTGTAAAGCAGCAATTAGCTGCGCCATATAACAACAAATATTGTCACTATGTGATTGAGTATTACACCAAGTTATAACAATTTAGTACGCTTCTAAATTTGTGAGAAATCTCATTTTACAATTCTTTTAACTTGCTGCATCTTTGTGGATAGGTGACAGGACATAAACGGTTGTAGTTCCTATTGACTTTTCTATGTCATCCTTCTGCATAGCAACTGGTGAAACCATGATGCAACATACAACATGAGATGTCACATGTCTTAAGAATGTCCCAGAATATCCTGTTCACTTGGGCAGTGGCATACCAAATATGGTAAAATCTGCCATTAAAATTGCAAGACCCTCATAGAACACTAGAGTCGATATAACCAAGCAATCAGAGTTCGCTCGAGGTAGTCAGTTTTAGCAATTGCTGTGTTCTGCACCAGACCGCTTAGGTGGTGGTCCCCATCCGTCTGGGCTTAGACATCCTCTGTACTTCATCAACGGCAACTTGACATCACCCGTAATGGTATGCCTATTCAACCCTAGAGTGTAAGTATAAACAATAATTGACAGCACCCCCTTTGTTGTAAACCAACACTGCTTTACTGTTGTTTTAATATTAATAACAAATAGAGATCATTCAAGTCAAACAGCATCTTTGCTTTACCAACTGCTTCTCTGAGCTATGTCCCCCAGTTATAACCTAGTTGTGACAATATAGCAGTAATGATAATTGATGGTGACGATGATAATAATAATAATAAACAAAAGGATTCCTGCTATAGAATGCCACATTGCAACTGATATCTGAACTTGAAACAAATATTTGTGAAGTGTGAAGTTAAGAAGATATTGAAACTATTTTTATTTATGGACATTCTTGAACTGCTGTGGTTCTCAGCATCCCATTCTATATTGTGCATGAGACACACTTAATTTTGCTCAGACGCATCTTTTATCACGCTTGTGGTTCTTTTACATGCCATAAATGTACACATGGGGTCAACAATTTACTTTCCTTCCGAAGGAAGCTATCCTAAGGGTTCTTAAGCCATACTTTTCTCCAATCTGAAAACTGAACCGAACTAAACCAGAACTTTAAACTTTTCTCTTGAGAGTCATATGATCATGAGTTCCTTGTTTATTATGGAAGTGCATTCCTTTGGCCAAGAATCTAACTAACTGAAGACTGAATCTCTTCCGATTTGTGTGCCACTAGATTTTTAAGTTTTCCACAGAAATCTAGGCATGAAAAATTGTGGTGGTAGTTCTTCAGTTCTATGCAGTTTACATTGGCCGAACTGAAGTGAGGTTATAGTAGCAGTATTGGTTTGTTTACTTTGCAAGTTGGACATAATGAATGGAAAATGGAAGTTTTCAAGCACTAAAGAGAAAAGAATTACTGATTATTTTTGCAAGAACGCACTTATACATAATCTGCAGCATGCAGAGTATACAACTATAGAGTAAAACCAGAGACTTTGAAAGGAGTCAGCCAAGGGCTTAGGAAATTCAAGTATTTAAGTAAATAAGATTTACTCTTTCTCAATAACCTTTAATAACTTTCAGTTTGTTTCTGCTCTGGAAAACAAAACACCAAAGCGTGCAAGGATTCTGGAATAAGTATAGCACAAGAGAGTATACTCCATCCCCATGTGGACTCATGCTTCATGTTTATGATGCAACACAATGATATTTACTCAGGAGTTTTAGGAATGGCACTGCTATTGCATTGTGTTCGAGCAGTCTTTACATTTTGAAAGCTCAGATAATTGCCAATATTTAAGGTACCATATTTTGTGGTGCGCTTTGGTTTCAGAGTATTGTGGGTTAGTTGCTGACTTTTGTTTACATCAAGTGTGGATCTAATGGTGGAGCATATAACCTGGTCATGTAGGTAATAATCTAACTACACTTGATCGACTGGTTAAGATTTTATATTTGTTAAAAACGCCATTTCGTCAGAAATACTTTATAGGTGCAAAGTTAGTAGTTTAAAAACAAGATGATGCCTTGCGAAATTCTTTGGGGCTACCCACCAATCTTTTTAAGTAACCTGATTTATACAGCTTTATTTCATGCATGTACAGAATGTCCCAAAATTAGCCCAACAAACCTTGAGGACGCTAACCCATTGCCATTAACACAAGACCATTTAAAATTTTAGCAATCTATGACTATTTCTCTCAACGAAGTGAGGGAAAGCACAGAAATATTTAAGAAAAGAGCAGTCTGAACCCTGACACAGGCAAACCACTCAACATGTTATGGAAGACCCTATTAGCAGGTCAACTTTCTATTAGAGCAGAAGGAACCAATAGGATTATGAGTGGGACAGGACGAGGCCAATCAGAGTAGGCAGCTCCTAATTGGATGGATTTTATTGCAGTTGCCCAGTGAAGAAGCCAAACAATGTTTTGCAATGAAACGGCATAATTTATAATTTCTTAAAAAAGCCAACAAGACATGGCCCATAACAGAAACAAGAAAAAGTAATATAAGTAACAGTCACAAATAAAATCAAATACAAAGCTTGAAAAAGGACATACATTTATAACTACATATACAACTATAACCACAAATCCAATTATTGTTAATTGCAAGTATTACTACAAGTTGCGCACTACGTGTGCACAATAAGAAATGGAAAGTGTTTTAGCTTATATGCAATCGTGTACCTTCACTCTATCCTTGTGGCTTAGGGTCCTCAATATTTTGAGTGCACTTTGCGGCTTAGGGCCCTCAGTATATTTTGCTATAGTTGTGGTTAATTACACATATACCTTGGGCAACAAAGGAATGGTGGGTTACTCTTTATAATAGTGGGCAAGAAATGTGAGAACTAATATGGGAAGACCTCTTGATAGAAAATCTTGATAGAAACAGTGAAAGCTGTGCATATGATATAGATCTTCTACCTAACTAAAAACGCTTCACCATGAGTAACTTACAAATTCAGACAACAGCCCCTTCTACACTGAGGATTAAGATTAAAATATACTACTGCCTTCTAAAGAATATCACCACACATTACTAAGAGAACTACGTGAAAACAAAACTAAACGCCAGCACAACAGCCCATGAAGGGCCAAGGCCTACCGCCTCTGCCCACTACAGGCATCACTGGTGCGGTGCAGTACTTGTTACGTATTACACGTTAAAACTAAATGAAGTGCAGTTTTAGATCGTTATGATGAAAACTTATATCAAACATACATAATTCTCAGATTCTAAACAGCAAATCTTTATTTGCAGTACTTAGCAACAAACAACAAAACATCGCTTCTCTTTTCCAAAGAGAATACAATCTAATATGCAACATTCTCCCACCTTGCAATTTTGGAACTTCAAAAAACTGCAACACGAGAGGCTCGTTCATAAAATCTTGCAGGGCACTTCACTAATCTCCCACTACGAGTAGAGAATATGTCTCTGCACTGAGGTCTCATTGAGATCTTCACCCTTTTCTGAAGAATCAGTCTTCGGTGTAGTCTCCTCAGATAATTTTGTAGAACACTCTAAGAGAATCAAGCATTGAACAGGACGCATTATAATTCCATTCTTTGTTTGAACCCTTACAACACGAGTTCACCCATCCTTTCCAGGGAGGAGTTCAATTACTCCGAGCGGCCACTCAAGTCTCTTCAGGTTGTCTGCTTTGACTTAAACAACTCCTTTCATCACATGATCATACTGGTTCCGCTTGAGCAGTAACTGTCCAAAGTACTCTCTACAGAATTGCTGATGCAGTGCATTTCTTAACTGCAGACAATATGCTGCCCTTCTTTGAAGTTGGTGTCTATCTGATCAAGATCTGCTACACTTATTTCTTGAACCTCCTGTAAAAACATGGCAGGCGTGATAGGCCTTAGGTCATGAGGATCTTCAGTTTCTACAGTCAGAGGGTGGCTGTTAACAAGGGATTCACACTCACATAGCATAGTCAGTAATTCTTCAATAGTTAGGCACGATTTCCCAAGGACCTTATGCAGGACATCTTTAACAAGTTCAATCAATCTCTCCCACCACCCACCCCACAAGGATGCTATCAGTGGATTAAACTTCCATGTGATATGTTGGATGCTGCTATACGCTTCTATTTTATGCCAGTCAAGTTTAATCATCATATTATGGGCATGTCTAAAATTCGTTCCATTATCACAGAAGATTGTTGGAGGCCTTCCTTGGCGTGAAACAAATCTTCATAAATCTTGAAGAAATGAATCTGTAGATAATGACGTAAGTAGTTCCAAATGTATAGCACAATAAACTGCGCATGTGAACAGGCAAATCCATATCTTCTGACCATCCTTCACAAATAATGGGCCAGTTAACTCAATGCCAACAATTTCAAAAACCTTTGCATCTCTCACATGATCTTTTGGTAGAGGTGGCGTAGTGACCTTCAGTCGTTCTCTCTTGTACCTCCTACAGATGACACATCTTCATACTGTTGACCTCTCAACCCTTCTTCCATTTAGGATCCAAAATTTCTCTCTGAGAATACCCAACAGTCAGTTGTCCTGTATGACCATGTCGAACATGAACATCATAAATCAGTCGCTGAACTACATGCAGGTAAGACAGCAGGTTGTTGGAATTCTGGGATGTCATCTCTCTCAATTATTCTTGTCTTCACTCACAGAGTGCCATGTTCGTCCAGGAATGGCACCACTGATGTAAGTTTCTGATCCTCAGTTCCATGGAAATGTTGTCTTGAGTCAACTTAATCACTCTTTTTTCACTCTCTTCCATCTCTGAACATGTAAGTTCTCCTTGCTTTGGACTTAACAGTTTGAAATGAATCGTTTAATCCATCCAATGAGTCTGACTATTTTCTCAAATCGAAAAAAGTATTTGTAGTACCAGCCTGAGTCCTGTGAATTTTCCGATACCAAGAGAACTGTAGCAGATTTTCTTCTTCATTTACGCCACAAGAGTCTCTAGGCCACTCACTCATGGGACGGTACAGCCAGGATGGCCCCTCTCACCATTTTGATGCCAGGAGTTCTCCTGTTGTACATCCCCGGGTAGGCAGGTCAGCAGGATTCAGCACACCTGGTACGTGTCTCCAAGATTCCTTTTGTGTCAGTTGTCT
This sequence comes from Tenodera sinensis, assembly GCA_030765045.1. NCBI lineage: Eukaryota > Metazoa > Arthropoda > Insecta > Mantodea > Mantidae > Tenodera > Tenodera sinensis. The sequence continues at coordinate 63,404,794 of CM060974.1, read as the reverse complement.
GATCTCTCTCTGTTCTCAACAAACACTGACCAAAGAACTTCTCGTTTTATCCATGCCAATACTGTTGTCGAATTGGTCCACAAATAAATGTCTTCAACATTAATATCATTTTTTACAGATGATAACAAACGTGTATTAATTGTAGCAGCCATTAATTCAAGATGCGGAATAGTAGGTCGAGGCAGTGGAGCTACCCTCGATTTCACTTGGAGGAGTTGCACACAAACTCCTGTCTCAGTGCATGCCCGCAGAAATACCACTGTTGCGTAGGCATCTCTACTGGATCACAAAAGGAATGTAGGCTGCAATTCAGATGTTTCCCTGGAAGCCTCCTAGGAATCTGTAATCCACTGATTTTTGCCAGTGCAGTGAGCCATCTTTCAAACTTAGTTGGGATTTCCTTAGGTATTTCAGCATCCCAGGAATATTTATGCAGTACTTGGAGCAGTAGCTTAGGCAATAATATAAGTGGAACTGCAAATCCAATTGGATCGTAAACATTGTGTACAACTGACAGTATCACTTTTTTCGTTATCTTCTCTAGTGACAGTTCCTTTAGGTGATCACAGTTTAAATGCCTTATCCTCTCCTACATCCAGATGTATAAGTCTTAGCACCTTCACTTGCTCTGCTATAAGACGAGGTACAGGAGTACAAATAATATGCTGACCAAGGGCAGTTAATTTTAACTGATTAGAGTTATCTAGATTCTGAAGGACAACCTTAAATACTTTGTGTTCTACTGCCGATTCGGTCCGACCTCCAAAAACAGAATGATTCAAAGTGATCTGAGTTGCTTACTCTTGCCACTAAATCTTCTGAGATATATGAATGATGAACTGCCGAATCCAGAAGAGCACGCACAACTTCCACCTTATATCAAAAAACAATTTCAACTCTGATTGTCTGGAGGTACACACAAGAATAATTAATATAAAAATTAGTAGCCGGCTTCGATTGTGATTCTGCCTGTCTTTCTTCCGGTAATTTCTTTTCGGAGATATCACACATGATTAGATAGTGCTGTTCTGTACAGACATTACATGAGAGACCCATTGACATCTTCTAGTGGTGTGTCCAATCTTGAGACATTTGAAACAGGCACCCCTCTTTAACAACTTATTCTTTTCTTTTTTCTTTTAGCCTGTGGACACCCCAACGATAAATAGTTCTCTTCATCACAGAAAACACAGGTACCTAATACTCCTAGAGTTGCCACTAAGTCCTGAGCAGTAGGAGTTGGACATTTCTTAAATGATTTTACATTCTTTATTGTATCAATTACACTAGCGTTAGTAATCTTCCTCATAAGTTGCAGGTACTCGTCATTTTCCACTTCAGATTCCAAAAACTCTAAAACATTTTTCAGCTTATCCTGTTACCCATATTCTCGCATACTTTCTTCTTTTCTTTGCCAAACATGGATAAGTTCATCATTGAAACATGATTCCACTAGAGGGAACAATAATGCAGCCCAGTTGTCTACCGTTAATCCCATTGTTTCTAATGACCTGATATTAACCTCAATCTTGTCATACAAAACTGAAAGCGGCAACTTTTCTGTCACTAGATTAATTATATCCCTCACATAAATTTTGATTAGCAAGTCTCTATGTCCATAGCACTCTTCTAATAGTTGTACAGCTTTAAAATAATTCTCGGCAGTCGGGGGAAATCCATTTACTCTGGGGTCATAAGATTCTCTTAAACATAGAATTTTTTCTACGTCTTGCAATTCACGACTTTCATTAATTCTCTTAAACTGTGCCCAGAATGGTAACCATTGCTTAATATCTCCCGAGAATTTGACAGGTGACAACTTTGGCAATTTCGTGAGCAATCTGCTGAATTAGGACGTATCTGACCTCACAGAAGAAGCATCACACTGCACTTCAGCTGTTATAGACTTTTCATACTCACATAGCTATTACCTACTTGTGGCGGTATGCTTCTATTTCTTCAAACTCTGTAGCTTCATCTTCACTTTCAACTTCGCAGACACTGCAAGCGTCACGGATTCGTTCGTCAAGTGCAAATAATCTATTAGCTTTGTCTTCAAGGATCTTGAAACATGTCAAAATATCTTCATACACTATATTTACTTCCTTGATCTTGCTCTGAAATGTATTATAAGCTCGAGAAAACGAACGGCGTATTTGTGTTCTTTTTCTTTTTAACAAGGTCACTTCCGCCACTTTATTACGGCTGTCTATATTTTGTGTTTTCTTTTCACTAACCAACATAACTGCACAACCTGTCCTGTTGCGGTCGCCAGATGATATGTATTACACGTTAGAAAACTAAATTAAGTGCAGTTTTACTTTGTTATGATGAAAACTTACAATATTCAACACAAAATAATTCTCGGCTTCTAAACAAAAAATCTTTATTTGCAGTACTTAGCAACAAACAACAAAACATCGCTTCTCTTTTGCAAAGAGAATACAATATAACATGCAACAGTACTGGAGGGTGGGACCTGGCCAGCGCCCCGAGCCCTCCCGACCAGTTATGCAGTCTTCTCAACCTGACGCCGCTACTTCTCCATCAAGTAGCTCCTCAATTGGTCCTTTTGGGACCTAACGAGGCTGAGTGCACCCCGTGCCAGACCTCCCAGAGGGGATAAAATCTCCATGCTGGTACCCAGGATCCAACCAGGGTCCTCTGCACCAGAGGCAAGCGTGCTACCAACTGCACTACACAGGCAATCTGAGAAAACAAAACTATGGAATACTTTCTACCACATAACAAGTAACTTTATTTTTCGTATAAAGCGACAAAACTTCCTGTTTCGACACACACTCATGTATCACCACTTTGGTAACACTTATGCATGTTTCTTTGGGTGGCAACACTGCAGCCCCATAGGCCACACTTCGGCCGCTATTATACAGTTAAGCCGGAATGATGCATATGCACATTACTATAGCACGTTTCCATAGAGAATTCAAAATAATTTGAGTCCTCAGTCCAGAATGAATATTGCATGGAAATGTGGACTCAGATCAAACTGAATCCTTAGATCCAATCCTTTTACAAGTGGGACTGGATTGAAATGTTGTTGCACCTAGACACCTACCAGATTCAAACCAATCTGAATCCACCAAAGATGATAACTTCTACTGTACTTGTAACATGCTTCACACTCGTCATTTTGTTTTCTTAATGAAAGTCATGTAATAGAACAAAAACCGAGCCACGTTTGTTTCTATAAGCTCACAATATATTCTTCTCAAAGACATTCACTAACCTCAAAACCTTGTTAAAATAAGCAGAAAACCTGTTTTACAGGTTCCCCACCATAAACCAAGTGACCTACATAAGAGCTTGAATTATATATGCCTGAGCCTTGCACATCCAAATTAATCTCATTCCGAATTGAATTTAACACGTAAATGTGGATTGTATTAGGAATGGGGTCTCTATGTCCTGAGCTGGTGTTGGTAATTGAGGAATTGGATGGTCCCTGTAGCTCACTTCACAATTCCCCTCCTTGCAACCTCCCACCACAACTCAGTACAGTAACACCCCTACCTTCTTGCAACCTCACACTGTGACCACCCTCTTGAATGACAGTTTCCCTCACTATCTTCATTCTTCAACATACAATTCATATAATTTCTTATGATTTAATGCGATTTTACCTAATTATATATTCTGTTTCTGTTAATACAGTTATAAACTTAACGTACCTCACTGTTACAAACTCTGAAGTACTCGAGAACAACTCTAGAAAGGAAAAGTTTAAAGTGAGTCATTGCTGCCCATCTCAAACTTCTGCAACTTATTTTTTAATGTAACACATGTGTTATGTGGGGTATTTATTTACAAAATTATGTGACCGCCTAAACATAAAAATATGGTGCCCTCTAAAAAGCGGTTACTATTACTGCTACTCCTCTCTTCAATAACATCAGTGAAAAATATTGGAGAGCAAGAGGATTAATGACTTCATTGTCACAAATCCAGCATTAGCTATCAATATTTACAAAATTGGCCACTTGAGAAAACGAATGTAATATAGTGCCACGGATGCAGTTTTTATTGCTGATTATGATTTTGAAAGTTTTATTTGGCAGTCAAGCTTCATTTTTGATTTATGAACAAATTACGTATGTACGATGCAGCAGCTTTATTTCGCTTACACGGAGGATACTTAGTCAATAACTCTTTACAAACAAGTATAATGTGTTAAAATGATTTATGAATGTATTTAAAATGAAATTGCTGCATAAACACTATGTTTTTGAAGAGAAGTTTGATTTCGTGGATAGCTGAAGGCGCTGAAACCGTTGTAATGCAAGAATGTCAAAGTTTGTATTCGGAGACTACCGCATCATGTGTTTCAGATGTAGACATTATTGTGTGGTTACCAAAGAGAGTGAAGTGTAAGCCACTGATGATGATTACTGTTTGAATGTACAGAAAATATTTGTGGGTATCTAATGCTGATGAGTTAATAATGAAATCATTCTATTTGCTTCCCAATATTTTGATGCTAGAGTTCCAAAAGCCATAAGGTGTTTAAATTTTTTCAGTGTTGTACAGAAAATACTGAGTTGGCTTAGTATAATGTTTACGGCTTTCGTACTTTGCTTAACTTTTCTGATGCTTGATTAATTTTATTGTTACCATTGTGTAATGGTATTGTGTGCAGTTGCGCTTACAAATTGATTTATGAGTTATTTATTTAATAGCCGAACCCCTGGCAGGGTCCTGTGTTGTCCAAATTCTGCTTGTGTTAGGCTAGGTTAGTGTGTCTATATCAGCAGGATGAGAGGGACCTGTATTATCCAAATTCTGCTCGTATTAGGTGAGTCTGTCTATATTAGTGGGGTGTCAGGGTCCTGTGTTATCAACATTTTGCTGGTGTTATATTAGGCTGGTGTGTCTATATGAGTGGGGTGACAGGGTCCTGTGTTATCGACATTTTGTTTACGTTATATTAGGTTATTGTGTGTATACGAGTGGGGTGACAGGGTCCTGTGTTATCAACATTTTGCTCATGTTATATTAGGTTAGTGTGTCCAAATGAGCGGGGTGACAGGCTCCTGTGTTATCAAAATTCTGCTGTTAGATTAGATTAGTGTGTCTATATGAGCAGGGTGACAGGTCCTGTTTTATCGACATTTTGCTTGTGTTATATTAGGTTAGGGTGTCCATATGAGCGGGGCGACAGGGATCTGTATTACCCAAATTCTGCTCGTATTAGGTTAGTCTGTCTATATGAGTGGGGTGACAGGGTCCTCTGTTATCGACATTTTGCTCGTGTTATATTAGGTTAGTGTGTCTATATGAGTGGGGTGACACGGTCCTATGTTATCGACATTTTGCTCGTGTTATATTAGGTTAGTGTGTCTATATGAGCGGGGTGATAGGGTCCTGTGTTATCACAATTCTGTTGTTAGATTAGCGTGTCTATATGAGCAGGGTGACAGGTCCTGTTTTATCGGCATGTTGCTTGTGTTAGGTTACGTTGCTATGTCTATATGAACAGGGTGACAGGGTCCTTGTTATTGACATTTTGCTCCTGTTACATTAGGTTAGTGTGTCTATATGAGCAAGGTGACAGGGTCCTGTATTACCCACATTTTGCTCGTGTTGTATTAGATTAGGTTAGTGTATCCATATGAGCAGGGTGACAGGGTCCTGTGCTATCGACATTTTGCTTATGTTGTGTTCGATTAAGTTAGTGCGCCTATATGAGCGGGCTGACAGGGTCATGTGTTACCAACATTTTGCTTCTGTTAGGTTATTGTGTCTATATGAGCGGGATGACAGGATCCTGTTATCAAAATTTTGCTCACGTTAGTTCAGGTTAGTGTGTCTATATGAATGGTATGACAGGTCCCATGTTATCGAAATTTTGTCCGGTTTAAGTTAGGTTGCGTGTGTATATAAATTGATGTTAAGCTTAAAATATTGTACTAGTAGTTGGCAGAGATGTACATGAGCTACATTTTGTTCCGAAAATAATGATTCTGCAGCCTTTTTTAAAATTGAAAGCATTTTTAGCCATACTGATGTGAAAGTCTTACCTTTTATAAGTGATGCAGAGGTTAGAGTTTTCCAACTGCTTTGAAGAATGCATGCCGTCTGTTGTGGTGGTCTTCATACGCTCTTCGCAAGGTAATTGATAGAATTTTATAGAACACCACGGTTTACCAAAAATGGCTGCGTTGTTTGGATGTCAGACACGGTTCAAATGAATTTCACTGTAGTAATGGTGCACCCATTGCTGTAGTTGAACCCACCCCCTTGCAAGGACTCGGTTCTATGTTACACACACAACTGGCAGACACGGTTCATATGAATTTCACTGTAGTAATGGTGCACCCGTTGCAGTAGTTGAACCCATCCCCTTGCAAGTGCTCGGTTCTATTTTACACACACAACTGGTGTGTGTTACCCTGAGGTCTTACCTCTCATGCCTGATGAAGCACGTGTTGACCGACCTTTGAACTTGAGACATTTGATGACTTCAATAATATGGAGGGTTGGGAAAGGCAGGGTAAATATGCTTTCAGGGTTTGAGCTACTTCTCTAAGTAGAAAGAAAGTAGTATTACGATTTCGCAAGCTTAAATTTCCTGAATAAGGGAAAGGAAGTGATAATTTAGTGTGATTTTCCTATTTTGTAGTAGTTGCTATGTTGATTATTAAATGTGTGGTTTGATATCAAGCTTTCATAGTGCAATGGGTAAAGTGCTGAATTACACAGTTCCAGTCTGTGAGTTTGAGTGTTCTGAAATTCAGGTAAGTGTAAATTAGTGTATGTGCATGTGGAATAGTGTCAGATAGATGTATAAGAGCAATGAGTGACAGGATATGTAGAGGAAAGAAGATTTGAGGAAGAAAACATGGGAAAATAGAAGAATGTTCGAATTCGTTTTTGTTTATGACAGTCCCCACCCAAATCGCCTTGTTCCCTCACTTGTCCTGTTGTGCAAAACCAGTCTAAATCACGGCAGAGATCATTAGCGGCCCAAGTTGCTAATATTTACCTATGTGGTTCACAACTACAACATCCTTAAATTCAATTTTCTTTTACACAACCACAGTACCAGACACAGATATTACTTGCCCAGGCCATGTAACACCTTGTATATTTATCAGAAAGGTCTCTGCTACTCCGCAATACAAATATATAATGGTCTTCCTTTAGCTTTAAAATTGCTGTGTAACCCAAAATATTGTTCAAGATTTAAAAAGGAATTGAGAAAGTTCTTGCTCGCGCATCCTATTTACTGCATAAAGGAATGCTATAATGGGTAAAACTGTAGGAGACTGTCGGCACGTGGTTCACTGACAGTTCTATTATGTCACTGACCTACAACGGAAGAAGATGGCGCTGCAAGGCAGAAATATCTGTTGCCAACTTAACATTGTACAACTCTCTAAAAGTACCAACCAGGCATCACAAAATACCAAAACAATGTACTATTATTTATTCATATTGTGGTTGTTAATACTGCGTAATCTGTAATAACATTACTGTATTACACAACCTCAATATTATTAATTACTTCATTATTATTGTTGCACTATTGCGTAATACTGCGTAATCTGTAATAAACTTACTGTATTACACAATCTCAAAAATGGATTGTTGTACCTTTGATAAGTGTAGTCATCTGTGAAAATGCGCAACAACTTCAAGTTTATTATTTATTTATGCCAACAAACTTACTATTGGTATTTTTAAACACAAACTGTGTGTGGGCAATGTTTGAGAGGTAGTACTAGAACTTAACAATTCAATACCACATCTGGGATTTGAACGACAGACCCTCCGCTTATTGGCGGGTGCCCTGAGAGCATCCCTTCTCGGTTTACCCCCTTCTCTTGTGCCTAATTTTAATTTTTATATGCTTCGATAAGCCACAATATCTCTTCCTCAGTCCAATTTTTCATTTTCAAACGTATGTAGAATACAGATTAAAACCACAACCGCACAGCACAAGAACTTAAGTCACATCACTTAATTACAAAACAATAACTCTAAATATCAACAAATAACGTTAACAACTTGGTTGGCAACATTCACATACTTCCGCTCATTTCAATTTTCCAGCAGTGGAAATACATACGTCACCGAGTTAAAGGAAATGAACTTGATAACAACAATGTTTCAGTTACAAACAAATGCCTATCGACCATGTGCCGACGTAGTCCTACAGGATAACCCTATAATGTACTTTCTTTACCCTACTAGTATCAGCCCTCTACAGATAAAAAAATAAAAAATAAAGAAATAAAACTGCATGGTTGTATGAAGTGTTTGTTCTTGAACCTGGCTCATTCTAGAATCAAAGGAACAAGATGCAATACAATAATGTATTAGATAATGAAATTTGCATTCATTTTACCTCTCGCTTTGTAATAAAAATGCATAACTCCACAATAATATTATTAATAATAATAATAATTATTAATAATATTATTAATAGTAAGTGAATGATGGATGTCTGTTGAAGAAAAGAATAAAGTAATGAAATTCCTCCTACATTTATACTTTTTTCAATCATCTTTAATTTCTAATCATTCCAAATACCTGCATGCTATTTTAACTTTGTATGGTTTATGGTGTAATGGATATGTTATAGGGTGTGCAGATATTACGAGATAGAAGCTCAGTTTTGCATCATATTTTGACATAGGTAGTTCCCTTGAGGTTCAGTGCACTTTTTGCAGTGTTTCTGTAGGTTCATTATTTGTAGAAGAGAATTTCTGCACCCATTTTCTGTATTATGAACCAATGATTTGACATAAGTTTATGCCAGGCCAGTAAAGGTTTTGGTTTTAGCAGCTGATGATAATCAGCACAATTAATTCAAACATGCATATAATTACTGCATTTCCATGCAGAATTGAACTCAATTTGAGCCCATTCCAATTTCCATGTTCAATTCAATCTGGAAATTAGATTGCTTTAGATATGCAAGACTCAAACAGAAGTAATTCAAGCTTTTATGTTGGCAAACCTGTAAAAATATGTTTTCTGCATATTTTTCAAAGTTTTGAGGCTAATGAATGTTTTTGATTAATCACTTTATTGTTGTTTTTGATTGTGTAAATTTTTTAGGATTAATGACTTCATTGTCAGAAATCCAGCATTAGCTAACAACAAATTTTTTCTCAAATGTGCCAGTTCTATTGGTGAATTTAGAGATTTTAACAATTTTAAATGAAAGGTTATATTGCTTAAAAATTGTTCTTCACTTTTCATAATTAAGCCCTTTTAATACAATGACTTAATCAAGATTCTACTTTACTCAGGGGTCTCCGTCTAGGGGATATGTGAATGGCGACCACAAGGTACCCAAGCTGAGTAGAACATTACTTCCACTTACTGGTGTTTTGCTCCTTGCTGTAACTTTTCTATCTGACCTTACCTTGGTCATCTCTTGTTCTCTTCTGACCCCGATGCTATTAGGGTTCCCAAGGGCTAGGGAGTCTTTATTTTTCCAATCTCTCCATTTCTCTAATTTCTATATAAAATATTAACGCTTAACATACTGACCTGTCATGGCATGTAATGCGTCCTCTGATTGGTAATCAGAGGATATGGTCAGTGAATTTATTTTGATAACTCTCCCGGTCAGGTCGGTGAGACCCGTAAACCAACGACAGGTGTGGTCCTCCAGACATTCTGAGGGTTGTGAGACAGCGATGTGACCGCCAAAACATACAAATATGGTGCTCTCTTAAAAGCGGTTACTATACTGCTATTGCTCTACGAGTGAAAAATATTCTAGAGCAAGAGGATTAATGACTTCATTGTCAGAAATCCAGCATTAGCTAACAACAACAATAATATTATAATATGCAAAGTATATGGTGTGAGATATGTATTATACCTCAACATATATAATTTAAAATGTTTAAATTAGGATCTTTTCGGCGTACGCGAACATCTTACCCAAGTACACATCGTAACCAGCGCGTTCGAAAGAAAGTAATGTTACAAATTTTAGTTTTATTTAGTTAATAAAAGTATGTAATATTACTGATATTACCTTAGTAATTTTCCTGCAGTCAACGTTACCACTTGGGAATCCTATTAATACTGCACCTGCCTTATGTTTGAGGTTTTGTTTAGCAGCAAACTTTCGCAATGAAGCTACGCCATTTGCAGCTTTGCAGAATACTACGTCACACTCCACAGAATCTGTAACTGCTGTACATCTCATATGCGGTGGTGTATGGAAGAGCCGTTCGTATGATCAGTTGCAAGGAAACTAGAGAACAGTTGCAAAGAAAGAAATGGATCATGGCAATGAATCGTTGTTTTAAAAAATCCGCAGCTATAGCAAGAATCGTTATCAATAACTACAATGTGTTCTATGATGTGCATTTTCCTACCTTATATGTTCTGTGTACGTTACTTAGCGGCCCAGTATCTTGGTTTCAGCTTCTGGTTTGCGGTGGATTTTCATTGTTTCTCTCACAGAACACCTAGGTTTCTCTTCTTGGCATCTCCGCGTATTATCTTGTGCTAGCAACCTGGGGAATTGTAATGATGACTTATTACACAAACCCTTTTCAGATACGTGTGTGTGAGGCGGGAGAGAGAATTAAACAGTTATGTAAACCTCTTAATTTTAACTCGGAGTCAAAAGACTATAGATAGCGGTAAAAAGAAAACGAGGGATATTGTTTAGTTTAGGTGACGCGAGCACTTGGTCATAATTTCGGCTAAGTCCAACTCGGCAGTGTGTACGAATGGTCACGAAAGTTGCCGAAGTTGCTGTATATACAAGAAAATTTAATACTAGAGTAAACCAAAACACATTTATATGCGGATGTGATGCTCAAAATACACTTCGTTTCTTTCAATGATATTTATTGGAAAACAGGATTCGTGGAGTAGAGAGATAGTGACAAATTTTGGGACTTATTAATGTGTTAATAAACAAACAGGTTACATAGTAAGTATTTATACAGCCCACTTTGTCTTAATGCATTAGGTAATGGTAATTTCGTAACAATATTTAGTCGTAGGTACCTATCATGATAATATGGAACACAATCAGTAGATAGGGATAAAAAAACATTTGCTTTCTGTAATTATTGATTGTTATGTTTACAGTGTATGGACAATGGAGTCTTAAGTGCTTCTTATATAACTTACGACAACGTATTTAGAATTTTCTCTTACACCGTCTCATTTCCACTCATTTATTCCTCATAAGTTGGCTACGCTGCATTCCACGACCGTCAATAAAATTGTGATGCAATATTGTATTGTATTGTATCTTGTTCTTTGGATCCTAGAATGAGCCAGGCTCAAGGATATAGAACACGTCATACAACCATGCAATTTCATACAATTTTTTTTTCCCAACACCTAAACACAATCATAATAGGGTTAAACTAGTGGTTGAAAGAACTTATAGTATAGTATTCCTTTATGCTGTAAATAGAATGTGCTAGCAGAAACTTTCTCAATTCCTTTTTAAATCTTAAACAGTCTCTTGGGTTACACAGTAATTTTAAAGCTAAAGGAAGACCATTGTATATTTGTATGGCAGAGTAGCAGGGACCTTTCTGATAAATGTACATGGCCTGTGTAAGTCATTTCTGTGTCTAGTGCTGTGGCTATGTACAAGAGAATTGAATGTAAAGGTATTATAGTTATCAACCACATAACACATAAGTGAAAAAATGTATTGACTTGTGAGTGTTAGAATACCCATCTTCTTAAACAAGGGTCTGCATGAATGACGGGCTCCAGCACCACTTAAAATTCCAGGAAATCAGAGACATGAAGATGGAAATTCTATTATTGACACACAGTATGTTTAATGATAATGTCAACATAAAGCTGAAAGCCTATATTTTACTGTGCAATACTTTAATTCACCAAGTTTTTACTGTAGAGGAGGTAAATTTTACTATTAAAACTTCCCTGTGGGGTCTTGAAATCAACACTGGAAAAGTGATTTGTTGGCAAGCTTGTCTATTCTGTAAGGAGTCATATTTGAGTGCAGAAACTTTGGAGATTTAAGAAGTGAATTCAGAAAAAGGAGAACTGCACAACAGAAGACCATTTTAGGTGTCTGTTGTTTTAAAATAACATCCTTACTATTTCAATGTAAACTGTCCCACCCGTAACACTAAAACATCATTAAGTTTTCTTTATCAGAAGTAGTTTGCCGGATTGTAAATGAAAATACTGTGAAATTAAGCTATTTTATATGTACTACACAGCTATTATACTTATGGGAAGGTTGTGTTATGGTAAACATTAGATTTATGTGTTACAGGTGGGACAGTACAAATTGTTGTCATTATACTCCATAATGTCACAGGTTGAAATTCAGAGCGCCCATTGGTCACATGACCAAATTACCATTTTTACAGCAGTGGCATGGTGTCAGACTAACCCTGAATCTGTAGTAGTGGTGAGTGATGAGCTTAATCATGGAAAGCATGCAGTTTGGACATTCTTATCAGAAATCCTTAAAAGATTAAAAATGAAGCATCCTCAGATTAAGCAGCTACATATATTTTCTGATGGATGCGCTGGGCAGTTTAAAAATAAATTCACACTCACAAATATGACATTTCTTACAAAAGCAGTACAGATCACTCTGATAGGTTGGAGCTCTTTTGCCACGTCACATGGCAAGGGTACTGTAGATGGCGTGGGTGGGTCAGTAAAGTGAGCTGTCTGGATCAGGGTGAAAGCCATGCGCTTTACTGTACAAACTGCCGAGGACTTCACTGTTTGTGCTAGACAGTGTATGAATTCAACTGAAGTGCTGTATGTTCCTAAGCATGCAGTTGCAGCAAATGTTAAAATATTGGAACAAAGGTTTTTTGGAGTCTGTCTGATTCCCAGATTGCAGTCTTCCTATTATTTTGTTTGTGTAAGAGAAGGTATGCTCAAATTTGGAGCAACAGCAAAATCAGAGCTACACATAATCGTAACCTTGCCAGAATCAGCACAACTTGTAGATACGCTGAACATCTATGTTGGAGATTTTGTTGAAGTTGTTCTTCCTGTCATGGGGAAAAAATCTATTGTGACTCAGTCTTACATGGTAGAAGTTAAGAACATAGATGCGGAAAATGTCACTTTAATTTATATGGAAAGAAGTGACAAATTTTGTATATGGCCTGCAGTGAAAGACGAGTCAATGGAAGATAGATCTGTAGTGAAGAGAAAGTTGTGTGTTCCAAGACCAGTGAACAATAGGGGACACTTCTCTCTTGATTAAACCATTCTTTATCTCTCTTGTTATAAACTGCAAGTGTATTTTATTTAGTGCTGTAGCTTAATCTAAATAGTCAATTTTCACAGTATTTAATAGGAATGTGCAACACAATTACATAAAGATATGCATCAGACAATTTGTCCCACCCGTAACCCTACAAGAGTGCTTAGATAGTGGGGCTAACTACTAAAATTTGTGAATTTCATTCTCATATTTACACATTTTGTAATACAATAATGCCAATTTTGTTTGTATGTAGTTTGGCTCAAATATGATACCAGCAGACCAGAATTATGTATGTGAAGTTGAAATTGTTATATTCTATGTCAGATGCTTGTCCCACCCGTAACATTCATTTTATTAACTATGTATCACACAATTTAATATATATGTCAGTCCATTGAGTTTGTTTGTATTAAAGAGATCATCTGGTTGCTGAAAACCATAATTTACAATAACATTTCTATTATTTTTTAAACATAAGGTGTAAAAATAATTGTGCAAGTGTCCCACCCGTAACACTGGAATTGCTCAGTGCTCTCTTCTGTAGGACGAAGATCCTCCCACTTTGTGCTGAATTACCCTAGAAAATAATACCGTAGCTCATGATGGAAGGGAAGTAAGCAAAGTATAATGCTCTCAGAGCATTTTGATGTAGCAAGTCATATATGGACCTCAAGGCAAAACAAGCTGAGCTGAGTTTAGGACATAAATTGAGTATATGCTTCTTCCAGCTCATCTATTTCTAGCCCTAGAAACTTTGTACAATCTACTTTGTGTATGGTCAAGCTGTGATAAGAAATATTCAACTCTGGAATAATTTTATTCTTAGTTATAAATTGAATGTATGATGTTTTGTCATAATTTAGAAGTAATTTGTTGGCTTCGAACCAAATGTTCAACTCCCTAAATGCAGTTGCAGTTATGTTTAAGAGTTCTTCTGATGACTTCTGAGATACAAGTACACTAGTGTCATCTGCAAAAAGTATTATTTTGGAATGTTCATTGAGATTAAAAGGTAAATCATATATGAAAACAAGAAAGAGTAATGGACCCAATATTGAGCCTTGCGGAACTCCGAGTTTAATTATACTTGGATCTGATTCTTTATTGTCGACAATAGTTTTTTGTGTTCTATTTGTTAAATAGGACCTAAACCAAGTAATCGAGATGTTATCCAGGCCATAAAAGTGTAATTTCTCCAGCATCAGCTCATGATTAATACTACCAAAAGCCTTAGCCAGATCACAGAAAATACCTATGATGAAGTTCTTGTTATTCATTGCATTTAATATTTCATTGGTAAGTCTATATGTGGCATTGTTGGTAGACAACCTCCTCCTAAAGCCAAACTGATATGATGTTAGAATGCTATTTTGATCAAGATGTTTCATAATACGATTATACATTGCTTTTTCAAAGATCTTTGACAGTGAGGTAAGCAGTGAGATTGGTCTGTAATTAGAGGGCAGTTGTCTATCACACTTTTTAAACAATGGCTTAACTGTTACTAGCTTTAATTTCTCTGGAAATATTCCTGACAAGAAGGAACAATTACAGATGTGGCTCAGTGGCTTACTTATCTCACTTGAGCAGCATTTTAACAGCCTAGTACTTTATTCCATCCCACCCATGTGAGGTTTTACTCTTCAGAGACTTAATAATTTTTTCAATTTCTGAGGGTGTTGTACGCATTATTCTGAATGTATTTTGAATATTGATGTTTATATTCTTTAGTATATTTAGTGCTGTTATATTTTGATCACTTTTAGTATAGCCCATTTTAGATAAGTTTGCTTCGACGGCATTCAGGAAGTATGTATTGAATGTATTTGCAATTTCGTGTGAATTTGTTAACTCTACATTGTCCATCAATATTGAGGGGATAAGGTATCTCAGCCTCACCAATATGTGTCCTGTGTAACGATCCAGCAGAAATGAACGATGACCACTTGAAGACCTGTGAAGCATTAAGATCAGAAGAAACTACAGTTCAAAAGTATTGGAAAGCACGAATGCTAATAGCTTCATTGCCAGATGCAAGGCACTAGAAAACAACAACAACAACAACATATTGAGGGGATATCATTAGACCTTTTGGCTCTACCTGTTTCAGTTTTAATGAGACTCCATGTAGTTTTGATTTTGTTTTTTGACCTTTCCATGACTTGTGAGAAATACTGCTTCTTTACTGCCTTTATAATTCTACCAAGTATTCTACAGTAGTCTTTATAGTACATTCTGAGTTGTTGATTATTACTGATTCAATAATGTAAGTAAAGTTCCCTTTTAGTATTGCATGACCTCCTTATTCCACTGGTTCTCCACTCTTTAGTTTTTAGTCTCTGAGCCATAAATCTTTTTTTGGTAGGAAAGTTTGCTTCGTATGCCTCCATTAAAACACGTAGAAAAGTATTACATTTTACATTTACAGGATTACTATAGTATACAAATTTCCAGTTTTTAGTTTTAAGATCTCGCACAAAATTATTAATGTGTCCATCGTTTATTACTCGGATTTTAGTGAAGGAATTTATTTTCTTGTCAACTTTAACTTTAGCAATTGAGTCTAAATTATGAGCAACTGTGCATCATGATCTGACAGCCCATTTATCATAGGTATGACTTCATATTGTGGAATCTTTGCTTTATCTAAGAATATCTTGTCAATGATTGTTGCCGAACTGTTAAAAATTCTTGTTGGGAAATCTACTATTTAACTTAGATTGAGCGAGTATAATAAAGATGTTAGTTTCTCCTTAGTGGTATCATCATTACTCATATTTACATTAAAATCACCACAAACTATAAGCTTAATATTACTACTATAGAGTGCTGTAATTAATTTTTCCAAGTTATTTAGGAAGTAGTTGAGATTACCTGTAGGTGATCTGTATATAGTTAATATAATAAAAACCTCCTTATTAATATCTAATTGGGTGGCACAGCATTCTAGGTCTTGCTCTTTACACTACAACGCGACATCCCTGCTACTGCATCTCAAATGTTTCCTTACAAAGGTACTTACACCACCACCATGCATGTTATTCCTGCAGAAATACGAACAGAGTTTAAAATCGTCTATATTTACACATTTTAGTTCTGCCCCTGTCATGTGGTGCTCAGTTAAACAAATTACTGACACATTGTACCTGTCAGAGATCTGAATGGAAATCTTCACTTCAACTATCTTATTTTTTAGGCCTCTTGTTTTGATGAAATAATCATTGTTTCTCTTACATTCAACTCGTTTTGCCATTTTTTGCAAACAACGGTGGAATCTGCTGAGAGACTCTGTGTTAGACGTTATTTCATCATTACTGTAAGTAAAGTGAAGTGTTATACTCTGATCTTATTCAGTTGCAAGTTTTGTATGTAATGCAGCTTCGGATGATGTCTGAAGGTTAAACAGAATTTGTTTGAAATTTGTAACATAAGGCATTCTGTTGTTTAGGAAATTTGATGCACCAATTGTGTATCACATTTCTTTCCTTAAATGGATCTTAAACCTAACAAGGCTGTACATTTATAGAACACATAGTGACTATCTAATATTGGGCTGTTGATAATCAAGTGCTTGTTCCATCCGCTATCTGCTTTATTCATGTTACTCGCTATGCGACTCACAAGGGCACTTCTAGCATTTCCAACCTCCAAACACAAACTGGCCTGGAGCAGATTGTGTATGTGCTAAAGCACTTCACATTGCTTAACGCACACATGTAGCATTATATTGCAGAAATTGTGGTAAAACATGTAATGTAGGATAATTCACTGGAAGGATATGGTAGTTACACTAGACATTCTATATTATGCTGGCCCAATTTTACTTTGACATGTGCGATATTGCTAAAAGCATATTGCTAGAAGGCTAGTTTTCTTAAAACTGCTTATATAGATGTAACCTAATGGAATGTAACATAACCTCGGTAGCTCTGTGGGAGAACATCTGCATATTTACTGTGCTAGATGAGTACACCGTGATTACCTGAACTCCCTCAATACGTAAGGTATTGAGTTATTACACTGAGTAGTACAAGTGCTACACTGTAGCACTTTTAGGATGTGCCAAATTGAACCAACACCTTATAGAATGTTAAGGAGGGTTACTGCAGTATTTCATTCATATACATCTCTAACTCATTCATATGTTGAGTTAGAGATGTGTATGGTTGAAATAAAACAGTAACCCTCCTTATGGTTGTGTATTGTGGTCAGATTCAACATTGCTTATCGTGCATATGTAAGATTATATTGCACAACTTGCAGTAAAACATGTAATTCACGCTGAGGTTATGGTTGTTACAGTTATATATGCAATTATGGATGTGTACTCTTCAAACGAAGCTCCTTTATGGAGGTCACTTTGGAGTGAGGGTGCACAGCCCCAATGACTAACGATGCAACATGTTCTTAAACCACCACTTATTAACTCAGAATTATTGTCCACTTAGCCAGAATATCATAGTGTAAATACTTCCCAGCAATACTGCATTTTTCACGCATATGCAATAAGATAATTGAACATTGGGAAAATACTTAGCATTGCATATTGTGTGCTTGCAGCATTATATTGCACTTGTTTATTGCATAATAGAGAGCAATACACATAATTAACAATAAATGACTGTCAAGATATACTGGTTATACATATATACATCAGTAATATGCACTTAAGTCATAAATGAACATATTGGCCAAGGATAACACATATTTCACCGAAGATATCATGGGAGTGTTCTGTTCATTCCTGCTTTCTCATGTTCAGCTATTGCCAACTTTGGCAATCTAAATGCATCTAAATAGTCCTGCGAGTATGTTAAACTTCTAAAACCTAAGCAACATAATGATTCCAGTATTAGCGTGTGTATAAATGAGTAGCAGAGTACTCTATATAAAGGGGTTTAATCTTTATTGTGGTGGTGGATATAGGGCGGCAAATTTAAAAAGTAATCTTTCACAACTTCCTGGAATACACATATTTGAAAATGTTGTGATTGAAGTAAGGAATGGAGTACTTTATACCTTTCCACAGTGTCTATGGCATTTGTTTGTACAGGAATTTGCACTGGATCCATGTTCCTCAGTTTTTCAAATTGTGTATCACTGTGCCTCCCAGTTAACAGAAATTCCTGCAAATGGTTCAGTTTAAGGTGAACAAAGCCCTCATGATTAAGAATGTCATCACTTGTAGTGGAGTGTCAGAGACTTTTCAGTAATCACTGATTACTATTGTTTCCAGCAATGTCCAGCCCTTTATTAGTCAGAGGAGTTTCCCAGTTCCTTTGTTCAACAGGTGATCTTTATCCACATACTCCACACTAGCAAACCCCCTTGTCCTTCCACAAGGCATCCTCAATTTTAGTTTTTTTTTCCTTTTCTTTTTTGTTTTTCTTTACCTGGTTACACTCCCCTTATGTAGGACTTACAAGCCAGTGTCTAGGATCAGATGCCTGTCATGGGGAATAGGAAGCTATGGACTCATCTGAGTGAAGACCTGGAAGCGGGTGGTCATCCAAGCACCAGGTATGCTAGTGAGGAAGAGAATGATATGAAATGCAGGTGACATCGATTAGTGGAAAGGTGGTCATGGAGCAAATTGGTGGAATGAGTGGTGAAAGAAGCCAGAGAACCCAGAGAAAACCCCACCCTGGTGCCTTTACATCCACCAAGCCACATCCAGGTTCCTGGGATCGAACCTGGGCCACCTAAGGTGGTTAGCAAATGCTCTAACCACTCTGGCCACGCCGATGCCACCTATTGTACTTTCTGTACCCTAATTTGGATTTGTCATTTTCCATAATTTTATTCTTTCCGCCAATTTACCTTTGGTCAAGTACCATCCAGTTCACACATATTGCACAGTTGAACACAGACCAGTTCACAACTGTATTAGAGCCATATTGTAATTACTCTGTAAGAGTGTACTCATGTTTATGCTGGAACAGTAACCAACACAGGCAGAAAAACATCACATTATGAATACTCCATTTACTGCTCTGCAGGATGGTATTTGCTCTAGCGAGTTTCCAGAATGCAAAGCAACCATGTGCACAATTGTGCAAGTGACCCCATGTTTCCTGCATCTGTCGCTAAATCTCATAGTTCCCTGCATTTTCATACATTGGCAATACCACTTTCCCCGTCTTCTCCGACCTCTCTTTTGCCCACACTCCACTGTGCCTGTGTTGAAATTGCCCTAGCATCTGCTATCTAAGCACCTATCCTTAAATATTTTCTCACCAAAGTAACTCAGCTTCAATCCCAGGCAACCGCATGTGAGATTTGTGGTGGATGAAGTGGCACTGGGGCGGGTTTCCTCTGGATTCGCAAATTTAGCCCATCATCTCATTCCACCTGTGCTGCATCTTCATTCCATGTGTCACTAGTATCACTGTATGTGGTGGCGTATGTAGTAAAAGTGGGCATTAAACACTACAGAAAAAAATAAAAAAAACATTTGTGTGGTCCTGCCAGAAAAGGCAACATCACGTTCTTAACAGTAATTATGAACCCAGGATATTTATGTACCTACCCAAGATTTTCTAGCACCAATTTTTTTGAAGCAAAATTAATTTTAGCACCTACACAATCTTAACCACCATGGATAATCTCTGCAGTTTTAACTGTTGAATAATCTGTAATTAATGTTCTGCCTTCTAGAACTTTTATTTTTCTCTCTGGATTGCATCGCTAAAGAGCAGGATATCCTTGGGACTTAATTACAGAAGCTATTATTATTATTACTACTACTACTACTACTACTACTACTACTTCACCAGGATACCTAAGAGGACCATTCTATATAACCCAAGAGGAGCACGAGATGCTGGCCGACGTTGCAGAAGATGGACTCCACTGATGACTTCGCCGGAATGGGTTGCATAGCCTAAACCATGTAGAAGAAGATTATTACTAGTTTTACTATTCTTCGGTGGCATTGGATTTGTTTACTGCTTCTCAGTTATTTCATGGATTCATTACATTGTAAGTTTTATTTACTTATATTTTATGTCATGCTTCTTTCACAGCATTTCCAACATTTCCAAACTGCCAACAGTTTCTGTGTTTCCTATTTATGTAGCATATTTTTTTGTGTTGTATAGTTAATACCTAGCCTTGTGCATTAATACTTTCTGCAATGAGAGGTGCAAGTCTGTAGCAAGTTTACCAAGGAAGGTTATAAATGTGTACCTGGGGTAACCTCAACATCAGTTACTGTGCAATGTACCATTACATTACACTCTTTTATTGTACATCTTGCAGTAATACATGTAATTATCAATAATTCACACTTATGATATGGTAGTTCTAGTAACATATGTAATCATGGATGTATGTGCTTGAAATAAAGTAGTAATGCCAACATATGGGAGCCATACCACACATTCCACCCGAGACATCAGAGTGTTCTAAACATTACCACTCGCAAAGCTGCCAAAAGTGGCAGGGTAATTGAGGGCCCTAAGCCACAACCATAGCCGAGAGATTTTCTGTGAGACGAGTGGAGCAGTTGTAACCTAAGTGAAGTGATAATGGGTCATAGTTGAATGATCAATGTATGTAAAACCCAGTGAACACCAATGTAGGAATTTCGCAGTGTCACTGATTTAGTGACCTTTTGCTAGTTTGGCAACTATTCACTTCGTTCCCCTTAAAATGTTACTTTCTGCTATATAAGTGCGATCACTTAAAGGTGAGATAACTTCATGTTTTTAAGCCAGTGCTTGTGCTAACTCAGAATAATTTTGCACATATCCAGGATTTGCCAGCACAAGAGTTTCTCACAAAACACTGACCTGCATACACAATTGGAATGCAAGCGAATAACTTAAACACAGGTGCATAAGAATGGTTTACAGTTCTTTCACACAAAGTTTCCATAACTGTCTAGAACATTTCAAACAGTTCGGTGCTCCACACTTGACACATTTAGGGACAGTAGTGACAGTTCTTGCTCTTTTCTTTAGTAATTCCTATTGATGCTGTCCTATGGGTTTTGCAGTTTTATTATTAGTTGCTGTATTTCATATCTAATGCTGGAATTACACATTTTGAGAGCACTGTAAAAGATTATCATTTGTTTATTAGTTTTCTGATCACAAAATTTGCCATTGTCCTGAGATGAGAACAATATATCTCATTTTGCACTTTTTTGTGCAAGGGATGATTTAAAATCTTTGTGTATATGTAGATATTTCATCAAACTTCTATCTTTTTACTGGGCGGAAATTCTGGTGGAATTTGTTTCTTGTCTGATTTCAGAGTATCTTAAGTTAGTTTATGTCTCAGCAATTTCTTAGCAGGTTCTATTAATAAAAAGCAATTATCAGTGGCAATGCTTATACTTCGACAGTAAATACATTTGCAGAGGTGAACCACTGCATGTGTTAGTTTTGAAAAGGCCTTTACTTCCTCACTGAAAGTGTCATATATTCGCTGTTCTTTCTCACATAAATGTATGCATTATAAAGGTACAAGGAATATGCATCTGTAAGGCGTATTATCTTTATGCCATACTTAGCAGTTTTGTTTGGCATACAAACCAGAAATGGTCATCCACCTCTAAAATGAATAAGAACCATGTCAGCACATGCATAAGCTCCAATTAAGCATATCTTCTGTCAGTTGTACATCAGGAGATTGAGAAAGTGGGAGATTGCAGCAGTAGGATCAGTTTCTTTTCTCTGTGGTCTGGTGTATAAATAAATATCAAAGCCAAAATCAGTTTTACATTTTTCCAAAGACATAATGCCAGTTTCTCATCTCCAGATTTAAAGATAGTACAAAGAATCATTAGACCAATGAGTGCTAAGATTTCATCTTTATCAGTGTTTTTATATGATGCACTTGCTGGGACTTCTGTTCTGATCTACTTCATCCTTCTATTTACATGTCTGATGATCTCTATTATTATTTAATCTGGAAAGAGGCGTTTCCTGGTTTCTTTAGGTTCAGGATTATTGAAAAATCTAGAATCCATGTCGTTTCCGCGGTTGGTTTCTAATAGTGTGGAATGTGTGCCTTTAGCATCATTCGGTTGTCATTTCTCATATTGAGTCTCAACTATTCAATGTGAACAGATGGCCAGATGGTTGGACTTAGACCAATATACACTTCCAGAGTTTGCTCATTTCTTTGTCTTAGGGTGTATATTCAGGATAAGCTTTTCCACTGCATCCTTGTGGCTCTGAATTACAGGCAAAACATTTTCTCATTCCATGAAATAAATGATAGTTCCTCTTCATCTTGCTGAAACTGCTCAGGATTGCCAAAACAGCCTTATAAATCATCCAATCACAGGTCCAACTAAGTTTCGTGGCTTAATTCTGAGAGGTGTTCTGTTTCAGTAACAAATGAATCAGCAGTCACATTCTGTGTCATTGTTTTCATACTGAAGTGAAGCCATAGGTGCCATTGCATTAGCTGTACTTGACATTTAAAAGTAAAAAAGAATAAGTTTTTGTAAATAGCTTTATAATGAAAATAAAGAATATCTTAATTTTATAATTTTATAATGTCGTATTTTATATACGACCATGCTGTAGAAGAGTGATTAGACCACTCGCTTCTCATCAAAGCTGCCCGGGTTTGATCCCAAGCACCCG
Source organism: Tenodera sinensis (assembly GCA_030765045.1). Lineage (NCBI taxonomy): Eukaryota > Metazoa > Arthropoda > Insecta > Mantodea > Mantidae > Tenodera > Tenodera sinensis. Next base: position 63,381,964 of record CM060974.1, on the reverse strand, counting down.
GTTGTGGAATTTGTGGTGGATGAAGTGGTGCTGGAATGGATTTCGTCTGAGTTCTGCAGTTTCCCCCGCCATGTCATTCCATCTTCGTTCCATGTATCATCAGTGTCACCACCTGAAGTGCCATATGTAGTAAGAGTGGGCATTAAACACTTGCAACACAAAATATAATGTATATAATATATTTAATCTATATAATTGTATTTATATCATGAATTACTAAATCTGGTGCTAAGGGCAAGACTCAAAAACAGGTGGACCAATTCAGCTAATTTTTTTTCTTCAAATATTTGCCTATGACCGAGGAAGGTTCTTATGAAGAGAAAATTTTGAACAATTGCATGTAAAAATCTTAAAAACAGCACTTTTCTTTTTCCCCATTCAAGCTGTTTCTAGCTGTGCCTTGTAGAGATGGTGATGTTGGATTAAACAAAGATCAACTTGAGCACTGAATCGATTAAGTTAATAGATCTCAGACAGGCTAAACTCAACTTTCGTTTCATTTGCTTACTGTTTCGTTGTATTCATTTAAACAAAAGGAACCATATAAAGAAGAAACAGTTGAAATTTAGTTAATAACATTATAATTATATACTCAGGGGTCTCCATTTAGGGGATATGTGAATAGTGACCACAAGGTACCCAAGCTGAGCAGAACATTACTTCCACTTACTGGTGTTTTCCTCCTCACTGTAACTTTTCTATCTGACCTTACCTTGGTCATCTCTTGTTCTCTTCCAAACCCAATGCTATTAAGGTTCCCGAGGGCTAGGGAGTCTTTATTTTTCCAACCTCTTCATTTCTCTATAAAACCTTAACCCCTAACATGCTGACCTGTCATGGCATGTAATACGTCCTCTGATTGGTAATCAGAGGATATAGTCGGTGAATTTATTTTGATAACTCTCCCGATCAGGTCGGTGAGACCCGTAAACCAACGACAGGTGTGGTCCTCCAGACATTCTGGGGGTTGTGAGAGAGCGATGTGACCGTCAAAACCTAAAAATATGGTGCTCTCTAAAAAGCAGTTACTATTGCTCTCTTCAATATCATCAGTGAAAAATATTGGAGAGCAAGAGGATTAATGACTTCATTGTCAGAAATCCAGCATTAGCTAACAACAGCAACATTATAATTATATATTAAACCGTAAAATTAATGTAAATTACTTTCCATCTGTATATTTGACACTTTCGCCTTCTACCATATGTAGTTGGACAGCTTTTCAGTAGATCCTCAGTGTGTTATTTTTTTGTTGTTTAAATCTTTGCTTCTCACTCAACAAACAAGTTCTTTGATTTATCTTTGTTTGATTGGTTTATTTTGTGTGTTTCCATATATACCAGTTCAATACTCATGCCAATGAGTTAATAAATAAAGTGATCACTATGAAAACCACTTATATTTAATTTTTTGTTTAAATTAGACATTTGTAGCTGTATATTATCCCTTCTGGCGATCATTACTTTAAAGATGTCATTGCAACATGTACATTTTATAAGTGACGCCATCACCAGGACTTGACCAGAAAAGATAAGTTTGTGGGACTCCCCCAGCCCAATAGCTTTTGACAGACCAACATGTGTTGGGTCAGCTAGTAGCAGAATAAAAGCAAACATTGAAGTAATACAATAGAGAAAGAAAGAATCTTTAACTTTTAGGTAAATAAAAGCTTACCTCTACAGTATTATCAATTTCATAGGCTTTGTATGGTCAACAATATTGATGACAGTGCCCAGAATAAGCAACAGATCACAACATTACACCATTCTGGCACATAAACATCATCTGATGAATAACTAACATGACACGGCCATAAAGCAGATCAGTACTGCCAGCCTACTCCATCATGGTAACATAGCTGTCTGTGAGACAGATACGTTATTACCATTTAGGAGTTAAAGAAAACACGTAGATGCTTTAGAAAACAAATCATGCTGGGTGTTCAGGAAACTGCAGTAATCATGTGTCACATTATATTCTCTTCTCTGACACTCCAAACTAGCCAAACCATGTATTTATAGAAGACATAGCAATAATTTATTTGTGGGCCATTAATAAATAAATATATGCTGCATCTTCCATCTCATTTGTTTATGCTACTCGCTATCTGACTCACAACAGCACGGCTGTCAATATGAAACTAAAAACACTAAGCAATTTAGCACCCTAAGCTGCAAAGTATTGCCGAGAGATTGAGGGCCCTAAACAACAGTGTTTAGCCTTGACATTCAGGGTCCTAAGCTGCAAAGTTCTTCTGAGAGATTGAGGCCCCTAAGAAGTAAAGCATAGCCATAAGATTGGGAGCTCTGTGCATAAAAGTAGGAAAATATCCATATAACGTTTGGAATCATTGTAAGCTATTCTGTGTCTAAGATTATAAATTTCCTTGGTAATATTATAATTTAAAGCAGGTTTTACTGTAATAATACACATTATTTTCAGATTAACATAACCACAAGTATGGAAGTATGGGTCTTTGAATGTTAACAATGTTATATTTAACCTACTACACCAAACTACCATCATTACTTTGAACTACTTTATGTTGTCTGTTGAAATGCAATGTAGTTTCAATTATCTGGAAGCAAACTCATGAATGTTATAATAATGTGTTTTTTTTTTCCACAGACTTGCTACTGAAGTCTAAGAACAGAACTGTTCAAATACAGTAACTATAATAAAATGAATATCAAAGAAGGATCTTGTGCACTGGATTTTTGTTTAGAGAATGAAAAGGATACCAAAGACCTTGTAAAGTAAGTCCAGATTGAAAGTGTTATAAGTAGTAGTGATATCAAACGAGAACTTGAAGATTCTACATGCTGTTCACAGAATGAAGAACACTATCTAATGAGATTTAATGAAACCATCAATGAAAGTGAAATTGAAACCAAAATAGAAATTAAAGAAGAAGACTGGTGGCTGGAAAGAGATAATTCATGTATTAATGATATTAAGGTAAAATTGCATCACATTTCTTTTCTGTTTTCTTTCCTTGTTTTCTTAAATGCGCAACACTGAGATATGTAAACATCAGGAGTTTAAGAGGTAGAACTGGAACTAAAAATTCAATGTCACAATTGGGACAATTTTTAAGTTCCAGTTCTACCTCTCAAACTTTGCCCACAGACGGCTTGTGTGTTTAAAAACACCAACAGTAAGTTTGTTGGCATAAATAAATAATAATTACCATCTGAAGGTTATTTAATCCTGGGATATAAAGTACTTACAATAGTAAGTCACCATTGGGGTAATTTGTCTCTGATGTGAGACTGCCTTTGTGGTTTACCAGGAGAAATACAAACTGGTTTGAGAATTTAATGCCATTCTGGCAGTTTGTCACAATAGCTCAGTGGTTAGAGCGTCCGCTCGGTAAGCGGAAGGTCTGTGGTTCAAATCCCAGTTGTGGCATTGAATTTTTAAGTTCCAGTTCTACCTCTCAAACTTTGCCCACACACGACTTCTGTGTTTAAAAACACCAACAGTAAGTTTGTTTGCATAAATAAATAATAATCAGCAGTTTATTTCGTTTCAAAAAGTAACAATATATGGTATATGTATATATATACACCATGACAAAATGACAAAAATCCAGTCTGGTTGTTTTTCTATAAATTTATTTAACTTCTAAAACGTTTTCACAGATACACAGCTTTCTTCATGGCATTAACAAAGTCCATAGTCACAACTCACAGCTATTCTCACAACCTTGCTCAGTCCTCTCAGTGTATTTCTGTACTTCGTCTTTCTCTCCTAATTATGATGTTACAATTACTTGCAACGCTTGTTGAGTATTCTTGTGACATACTAACAGGATGACACAAATGCACAGCTATGTTGCACTCACTGATACTCAGCAACCTATGTCCATAACTGAATTCTAAAACTTAATGCCAACTGTTCTTCTCAAGCCTCCTTATATACAGGAATGATGTCACAACCCTTTTTACTGCTACACACACAGACACACACACATACACCGGAAATGACTCAGAAGGCTTGAGAATTTCGCTGAAACCCCTTTTGCTTCTGCCACTTCGATTGTTTCAGTCCTGTACAGAGCAGTTGCCTAGGCAGAGTGGCCCAGAAAGTCTTTGCCTGCTCACAGTTCCGGTATATGGTGCAATGCAGCCTGGCCTTGTGCCTCCACTGCCAAAGGGCAAACCTGACGTCATACTGCTCCCTCTTCAGTACTGGTTGTCCCAACCACCACTGTCATAGTTGGCCAGACGATCCCAATGTACCACCAGGATCTTCTCTCAGGGCAGATCCTAGGTGTGGTGTGCTTCACCATTGTATCACTTCTCCAGGTGGCACGATCCTTGGCGGTGTTATAGAGTAGCGCCCCTTAATCTGGATGCGGTAATGTTTAGCATCCTGCTTGAAAGTTCTGTGGCAACGTTGCCAATTGTGATGCATCTTCCTAAGCTTGCCCTTCACACAGGTGTGTTGATGTGCTTTCCCACTCACAATGTGAAAATGACCCCCGGGGTTTCATGACCACTGACGTCCATGATGCACCTTCTCAGCCACCTTGTTTCTAACAGGCACTCCTCGAGGGTCACTCTGCTTTCCTCCAGATGCTCACTAGGGTTCTGTAGCATTAGCTCATCTTGGCGAACTCACAGGACCCTCCTGCCAATGTTAACTATCATCTTGTGGCTCCTGAGGATATTCAGTCCCAGTGTCTGCTTAGCAACTCACGTGACAAACACCCACAGAGTCATAGTGCTCTGCCCCATGGTCAACTCCATTTAAGGTTCATTCTCCACAGACAGGGTATAACTTTCCACTATCTCATTGGGTCAATATCATATTCCCGTTGGCATATTCTTTGCAACATCTGCTCGAATCACACAGTCACTGCTGCACTTGTGTCCACTAGTGCTCAGCACAGCTTTCCCTGTACCCTGTTTTCCATGATAATGTCCTCCATTCTTGTTTTCATGGCACTCAGCATCACCTGATTGGATGGCTCTGCCTTTCAGTAAGTCAGTTCTTACTTGTGCCGCCCTTGCCCGTAGGCTTCCTTGTTTGCAATCCTTCACAACATGTCCTAGTTGCTACATCCCAGACATACTCAGCTAGGGGATCCTTAACAACGCTCTAGGTTTTCGTCATGCCATATATTTCCGTTCATCCACCCTTGGTATCCAGTTCTTTGATGCTGCAATCAACCTTCCCTTCCAGAGCCCTAAGACATTCACATACTGGCTAGGTTCTTCCAATTTTCTTTTTCAAGTGGAGCAAAAATCCATTTATGGACCTCCACTGTGTTGGAGGGCATAATGGGGGGAGTCAGCTTTGGCGCTATGACACTGCTCAACTAATAAACCTCCACCAGAAACAAAGGCTACAGAGGTACAAAGGAAAGGAGAAGCAAAGGAGTAATTCAGGGTGAAAGTGAGGTAGTACTGCTATTGCACCTCCAGTTTGGTGGTACAGGTATATTGACCGGCCACAAGGAACCAAAGCCAGGTGAATGAAGCGTGCTAGGATGAAATCATGACCGAAGCACTGATTACGCCCTTAGGAATTCATGTTGAGGATTTGAACGGACTCAGCTGAGCGATTAGTGAAACTGCTGATGTCCAGAGTAGTCAGCAGCTGGAGCTTCAGAAGTGTGGGTCTAAGCACAGTGACCCTGTATAGGTGGTAGTTTGTCAAACATTGCCTGAAAAGCTGCCACCTCCATAACTAGCCTTTGGATAAAGAGATGTTCATGCAGTCACATTGATATGTCTTCATGTGTAGTTATGCGTTCGAAGTCCAACATTGTTGGGAATACCCTGAAGTTTGTGTAGTGGACAGCAAGATCGAGGCTGAGTTGACTCACTGCCTCCTTGACTGCAGCAATCTGGGTGCAGAGGTGGACTATCTCAGCCTGTGTATCCTCCAGTTTCTCCAGGATCACAGGCTCAGGTGTGGTATGAATGGCACTAGAAATTGCCGGTGCAGCCTGGGGTGTAGGTATCAGGTGTAGGTTGACAGGTATCAACTGTGGCCCTTGGCTGCGGCAATGTGTCATGACTTGATTCATCGGGAAGCAAGCTTGCCTAGTGAAGTGGTCATATCCCCAGCAGGTTGCACAGAAGTGGCGTCGTCATTTAAGGTCATGCTGCTGGCAGGTAGATGTCTTGTTTGGTGCACCACAGTAGTGGAGTACACCTATCAGCAGTGTGCCCGCAAGGCAGCAGTGGCGGCAGGATGGCATCCACAATGTCTGAGTGGCCTCTATTCTCAGGAGTTGGCATAGGAGGTCCAACCTCAAGGTTAGAGCAGCATCATAGTGTGACTTATCCCTAAAGGCAAGTCGCACTAGAGGAGTTGGACCTTTCCAGGTTCAGATCCTGGTTACCTTCATAACCAAAGGCCAGCGTTGTTTCATGTATTTACATTGGTAACTGCATGTGCACTCCCACAACCAAGGCACTGTGTTCACCATGGTGCAGGTCTGCAAGCTTGAGGAATCTTCTTATTGGCTCTAGTTTAAAGATGTGAAGTTAATAGATTTTGCAGTGTATCTTGTGAACGCTTCCACATGTTTCATGTGTCTATTTTTCCAAAATCTTGCAGAAAACACTGTGCAGCTATGGTATTATTTATTTATCAATAACTGCATAAATTAAGATACTGATACAATTTTTCAAGTGCTTATTTTTGATTAGCTGGGGCCAAAAATGCAGAAATCGATTGGCAATAATTCAGTAATAAAGGTGCTTTAACACTTTCTTTTGGTGTATCTAGAAATATCACTGCATGCTTCTGTTGAAGTCATTCCAAGATATTCTATGATACTTTAGCATCCTTTGATCTGCTACACTTGAAACATTGAACTAAATGAATGGCAAGGTAACTTAAAGGATATTCAGCGACTTGAAGATAACAGATAACCCAATTATAAGGCTTTAACCAATTGATGTTCAACCATTTGAAATCCACACTTGCAGTTCAGGGATACCCAATAAACATCTTGGTATTTCAATTATCCTTCAGCTTGTGTTTCTGCTTTGCAGAAACTTAAGTTAACTGGCAAGATATTTTAATGAAGTATATTTTGGAGGATGTTAATTTAAAAAAAAAAAAAAAAAAAAGTATATTAACTATATTATGTATCAAGTGTAAGAAGCAGTGTTGTATTTATCTACAAAATGTGATATAAAAGCTTGATTTGATGCCAGTTTACTGAGTCAAAAGAGTTGTTAACTTCTCTAATGAGTAGTCGGAAGCTTTCACGGCCAGAGTTAGAATTAAGGCTAGAGATTTCTTCAGGGCTTAGAAGCCATGGTCTGCTTAAGTTTTGAGGTCCAGACATTTCGTCCACACCTGCGCTGGACATCATTGGTGGCGTAGTCTGAATCTTCTCGGTGAAGGGTAAGCCCGGAAGAAATCTCTGTCCTTAACTTCTCTAATGTTAGCAAGATTGAACAGTTGCATTACAGGCAAACAGCTATTAGTAGCAAGTTAGTTCACCTTCTCAGGCTGTGTGTTTCTAACTGACTTAATACATGACACTTAATAAATACTCTAAGGGGGTAGAAGTGCTTGGTACCGTTAGTAAATTGGGGCCCAAATGACCCAGCTGTCGATGGGCCCTTAAACTCCACACTCCACTCCACTCCGTTAGTAAATAACTTCATGCATAGACGTACCCTCACAGACACACACACATGCGTGCACACTTGCACACACACACACAGTGTTCTTTCACTGCCAAGCACTTTAATTTAAGCTATTGCAACACATGGCACATAATATAGTAAGGGGGAAAAGTTATCACTTTTGGGGATTTTATTGGTACTGTCTTTCACAAAAGTAAATACCCAGCTTCAGTGAGACCTGTGGGATGGGTTACCTAATCCTCAGATGTTTCCTACATTGATGTTATGAAAGCGAAATTTGTCATACATGCTTCCCTTGCTGTTCAGAGGTATGACAGCTGTTGACCTACCTCACAGCTTTGAAAAACAACATTTCAGCAAACATTCTAAATTAACAGCAAATATTTAAAATTCAATGTTAGTACACATGCAGTAAATGTTATTAGGTTTTGAATAATAGTGGACCAGAAGTAACAACAATGCCAGTGTTGGGCTCTCACTTACCAATGTGAGCTTAATCATTAAGGCATCATTCCTGTACTCAGTAATAGCTGGATACATTTATGCATGAGAAGTAGAACTGGAACTTAAAAATTCAATACCACAACTGGGATTTAACCACAGACCCTCCGCTTACCAGGCGACTGCTCTAACCATTGAGCTATTGTGACAAACTGCCAGAATGACATTAAATTCTCAAACCAGTTCATATTTCTCCTGGTAAACACAAAGGCAGTCTCACATCAGACACAAATTACCCCAATGGTGACTTACTATTGTAAGTACTTTATGTCCCAACAGTAGGTTTGTTGGCATAAATAAATAACATTTAAGTATGTTACTGCTGACTTAGAGTGATGTCCTGAACATGGATTGACTATCATGAAATGTATCTTCAAGCCCCCTTTCCTTTTATCTTAAAAGGAACATCATTATTAATATAACGTGTCAAATGTATTCCATTGTACAATATCATAAAAAAGGTAAACCCCATCACAGCCCATGAAGGGCCAAGGCTTGCCACTCAGCCGCTGTGTCCGCCACCTCTACCCACAAGTTTCATTGGTGGGGTGCAGTACTGGAGGGTGGTATGTGGTCACTGTCATGGGCCCTCCCAGCCAGTTATGCGGCCTTCTTAACCTGGAGCCGCTACTTCTCCATCAAGTAGCTCTCCCAGTGGGGAAAAATTCCTATGCTGGTATCGGGGATCGAAGCTGGGTCCTCTGTGCCAGAGGCAAGTGTACTACTAACTGCGCTATGAAAAGGGTCTATACAATATCATATTGGTGCAATATGATTCAAATTTTAGAATTGAAAGCTTTACAAAATATTGATTAAAATTGTTAACAGGGGAATATGTGTAATTCAACTATCAATCACTTTTCCAGAAATTAATATGTAATATTCTTCTTTAAATATCTACATGCTAAGGCATCTCTCTATAAACATAAAAGATTATTACCATGTTAAAGGATTTACTTCTATTGTGCACTGTTAATGTTTACTTAGCTTACAACAGATACAAGAGAGCATTATATTTCTGCCATTTTAGAAAATATTGACTTGCGAGTAAAGTAAAATGTTTCAGGCACAAGAAACAAAAATAATGATTTAAAATAATTTAATCTCTCAGCACAGTTACATTCATTTATACTTAATCATGTAGTAATGTGGCACTCCTTAGTCTATGGACGATTATGTGAAACTGAACATTTGAATTATTCTGTTACAGGATAGGGACTCCCCTCCAGTAAATTCTTCAAGGTAAGACTTGGGTCTTTTTAATTACAGATCTTCTGCTTGCTGTGTTATGTATACTTTTAATTCTTATATAACCATCACTTTTATGCTGTAGCAGATGTCTCATATTCTTGAACTGATAGAAGTGGGAAGATAATAATACATCAAACATATTGAAATTTGTTGTATGAGTGAGTCAACAGATACTTAAGTGGTTTTTACACCCTAATACGAGGGTATATGAAATACAAACTAGTGTTAGTATCTGCACTACATATCTAGAGTATTTTATATTCCACCCACACATTCAATCTAAAGATTTCAGCGAGAATGTTCTGAAGCTCCATGAATCTAAAATAAGCATTTTATGAAAAACATTGGACAGTGAGAATAACTCGGGAATTAAATTCTGATAGACATCAAGTTTGATGACAAGATTTCCCATCATATAGATATGTACTATGCTGATTTTAAGAAAAGCCTCTCCCTTCAAACTTTCACTTCCATAGAAGATTTTTTAATAATTCTTGCCCCTTAATGATTTGATTAAAATGCCATTGGATTAACATATTTACAGAGTAATGAAACACATGTGTTGTGTTTATGGAAAGATTGAGTTGTTACTTTTGTTAATGTTCCATGTCATTTATGACTTCTTTTATAAGTTAGCTATTAACTTATCATTGAGAAGTCTGTTAGCAGCTTTTATGACTTTATTATAACTCTTTTTATAGCTCTGATAGTAGGTCCTAAATGACTTTAATACTTCTGTTTCTTTTTACTTGCTACTCGCTTACTCAGAAATCTTAAATTTTACTAGATACATGTATTCCTTTTGTAATCCAGTTTGCAGCTGCTTTGTACTTTAAGCAGATTATTTTCAAACGAATAATAGTACTAATATAATACCTAAATATATTTTGAAAATTCCCAAAAACTTTGTTTACATCAGTTTGTGTGTACACTTGTTCCCAGTCTTCGTTTGAAAGTAAGAACTGCGGGTGTTGTTTATATTTATAGCTATTTTTGTTATGTGGACATTTTAATTTATTTATAGTTGTAAAGTTCTGTCCATGATGGTATGATATTCCACTATCGTTAATTTCTATATTGTAATCAGTAACTTCGGTAAGAGTAACTGATGAATTGCAGTTTTTGATCCATTTGATATTTGAGTAGATGCATTTACTACAATTTTCGTAACATAATTTACAAGCAGTTGTGTCATATTTTGTTTATTTACATTTTGTGTTAAGAAGTTAAGTCACGTATGATAGTTATATTTTTTTGTTTCCTTCGGTAGAAATCTTAGCATTGTTTCTAAGTTGTCAATAACTTGATATACATTGCTACTTGGGTTTCTATATATGCATATTATTACAGCTTTCCGTTGAACCAGTTCAGTCATAAACATTCCAAAGGAGCTCATAGGTATTAACATCTTGTACTCCATGTTGTTCTTTAGAAATATACAAACTCCCCCATTATTTTTCTCTTCTCTGCGCTACAGACTAGAGAGTGAATACCCTTTTAATTTACAATTATGCATTTTGTCCTCTCTTAACCAGTGTTCTGTTAATGCTCCACATCATTTAATTAGGTATTCACAATTATCTCCAGGTTAACCTCTCTTATTTCTTACACTTTGTCCCATGAGTCCAAAAGGTATTTGCATGATGATAAATTTCAGGTTTGAAGGCAGAGAATAAGGAGTAAACATAATACTGAGGACAGACAATTGTACTGTTTGAATGTGTATAGGTACACATATGTAACATAAAGTATACAAAACATGAACTTTCTTCAGTTCCAAGAAAAGAGTGAAGTAAAATGAAAATGTCTTGTTTCCCACTATGACAAAATAATATTGTTCTGTCCATAAGAAAACAGAAGTAGTTGGGTAATTTTGCTCACTTGAATACTTTGTAAGCCTGCCTTTGCTCTTTATAACTTTACCTAATCTCGTAAGATGATTTCACCAGTAGTTCTGTTGCTTCTGCAGAAAATATATTCCACTCAGTAAGGCCCTTCTCAAATCATTCCTGTTGGATATTTCACATTTTCGTCAAGTTTTTGGCACAAATTCTCTATAGCATTTACATGCCGAGATAAGGTGGTGTCTGTATCCAATGTGGAGTGTTGTAGTACAACCACAGTGAGGTATTTAAGACCATGTGTTGGGGTCATTGTCCTGAGTGAAAATGTAATTTCCAGGAAGTTTAATTTTTCCATATTTGAGGAAGATGAGACTACGAAATGTTAATATACATTCTGTGATCCATTGTACCATCAATAAATAGCATTTCCCTCATACAACCCCATACCATCAGAGAACTGTCCCCATGTTTTACACTAGCTATGAGATTCCTCTCGTCTAGCTGAGTATTCTTCTTCCAGCACACTGTCACTCACCCTTTTGATTTGAAAATACAAAATTGACTCTCGTCAGTGAAAATGTTTTTCCAAAATTCATAGGTGTCATTTCTATGTTTCTTAGCGTAAGCAAGCCTCTGCCTTCTGTTCACCTTATTGATGTAAGGTTTTCTGGGAGCACTTTCCCCATTGTAACCACTGTTGTATAGGAGATTTGTCATAGTGTGTCATGACACTTTTATTCCTATTTCTGTCGCAACTTCTGCTGCTATCTTTGAAGCACCAAGTTTTGGGTTCTCGTTACTTTTCTATTACTCTTTTGTCTCTCCTAGATAGTATCGAAGTATGACCACTCCTTGGTGTATTTTTCAATGTTTCCTTACTTCCTTATACTTATTGACAATGTTTTTAATAGTAGTAATAGGTCTTGAAATGGTTTCTCTTATCTCTTTGAATGACCTTCCATTTTTAAATAAATGTACTTCTATTCTCCTTTCTTCAGTTTTATTTGATTTCTTGGACATACCTGCTGCAAGACACAGTGCTGCCTGCTGAATACTACTAAACATGGTGTTCCATATCCTCGTGCTCCTGGGGAACAGTCTGCACTGTCATACAGTACTGCATGCCCATGACAAGAAGGCTAGAGGGGAATGAAGGGCAGAGGGGGCTTGAACTGTGTATCTACTCCGGTAGCAGACCTGTTTACTAGGAAATGAGTGTATGAAAGTGCATATATCTAGCTATGGGTGAGTTATGTGACAACATTGTGTATTTTAAACGAGCCTAGCATTCTTGTCATACTCGAAACTAGGCATAAACACCTTGCGGGAAGCACAAAATAAGTACGCTACATATTCCTAAGACTTGCCTTCTTGTCCTGGGCATACTGTACATGTTACAAACAAGACCAATACTTATTTGGCGGCATAAAAGCACATCAATTAGCTCTGTATCTACCCCATTAAAACACTATTGCATATATGTCTTTGTCGGCCATGTATTAGAAGTAGTATTATGAATTAACATCTGTGATACTATTGGAAAGAATATTTACGTTCTGTTGAATACACAGTTAATTTTCCATCATTAGTGCTTTCAGACAAATAATTTTTGGAGCAACTGTATACTGTGATTAAGTATTACTAATTCATTCTTACTACTATATGGAATTTTTCCGTTTTTACTGACATTACCTAAAATTGCAGCCTGCTCTTCATTTATGATTTCAATAGGTTTTTCATTTCATTTTTCTACTTGTGATAGGGCAGTACAGTAATTTCTTGTATATAACTCACCTTTCCATTCATAATTTTGATTATTTCCCCCATAATTTCTTTCTTCCCACATTTAAGTGCAAGCCATGCAAGATATGATACCTACTCTCTGTTTAACTTATTGGCATCAATTATTGTACTAACATTGTTAAAATACTTAAAACTTTACAAATACCTTCCTCTTACGGGTCAGTCTACATGGGCACCACCCAACGCAGTATCAATACCAGGTTAAAAGAACACCGTAGACATTACCGCCTGAGACAGCCAGAGAAATGCGCAGTTGCTCAACATGCCTTAGAAGCATCCAGTGAACACATCATGTACTACGATGACACATATGCTCTCTATAACTTCCCATTACCATGCATGCCTATACCGTGAAGCAATAAAAATTTATAAGCATAAAGACAACTTTAACAAGAAAGAGAAAGCTCTCAAACTTCGTATGACATGGTACCCTGCTCTACTAAGCAGACCCACAGGAGATCACAGGAAACAGGTGGACCAATCAGATTACAGGAGGGAGGTACCTGCCAGCACATATAAACCTGCTCCTTTCTGCTGGCATTTTCCGGCGGAGAACTTCGAGACAGCAACATCAGCAGAGAGAGAGAGAGAGAACTTCCAGTATCGTCGCAGCAGAGAAGCAGCCGCCGTTGGATTGCGGTTCGAGCATTGCCGTGGAGAAATCCAAAGCTCAGCTAAAGCGCTTGCGCTAAGGCACAAAACAACAGTTTAGACGAGTAGGGGAGTAAGGCTATAGTGAGCAATCTCTTAGATTAGCTTAAGCGCCTCTTTGAGGTCCGGCCCTCTTCTCCCCGTGCCTCTTAGCGCTCACTAGCTGCTTAGACCGATATCTATATGCGGATGACACAGCGCTTGTCACACAATCAACCATGCCTTGGATTATACGCACCAGGCTACAAAATGCTCTAAATGATTTAGAGCCATGGTTCACGAAATGGCGCATAAAGGTAAATACCAGAAAAAGCCAGGCAATTGTATTCACCAAGCGAATTAAGCACCGTCATGGTAAACACGGCCTTCAGCCATTAACGCTTGGACAAGAGCCAATCCAATGGAACAGCAAAACCATCACCTACTTAGGGGTAACACTGGACCAGGGCCTTACGTGGAAACAGCACGTAGACACAGTAAGAGCCAAAGCCAATGCACAACTCAATAAGCTATACCCAATAATCAACACAAACAGTACTCTAAAGTTAGAGATGGGCACTACACTTTATAAAACACTAATCCGGCCCATCCTAACATACGCTGCACCCGTATGGGGACATGCAGCAAAAACACACATAAAAGAGACTGCAAACGATGCAGAATAGAGTACTCCGAATAATCGCGAGACTACCCGAAGTAGCTCCAACGCTCCAATTACACGAGGAGCTAAAAGTACATTCCATTGAACAGTTCATAAAAAGGCTCACCTGTAACTTGCTTGACAAGAAAAACAAAAACCACAACGAACTAATTCAAAACCTAGGAAATTATGATATAACGCACGACAAACATGCAAGGCCACTATCTCTATTCCAGAGAACTATTGGTCTCGGGGAGCCAGATGTTGACATGCAACAATATCTGGACAACCTAGTTAACTACCCCGAAGTTATCCATATGTGAACTGTGCATCACTCTCTCTCTCTCTCACACACACACACATACATTCATACCTACAGTTTCTCTTCAGATAACCCTCAAGTCCTTATTTATAAGGCGGACCCAGGGGGATGAGGGCCCCCTCGGGAGTGGCACTGGCTCGCACCTGCATTTCAGGCAGACTGCCCGCCAAGTGTGCACTCCAGACGAACAGGCGATACAACGGACATGCACTCACCCAATTGACGATGCCGGATGGTATATCAACAACCTTAATTATGAATTGCAAACGACGCCATACGGCGGAACGTAACAATTATAATTACACTAGATTGACGACGCCACAAGCGCACAAATTACCACTAACCTAAGGGACTAATTGTACGCACTTCCTTTGTTCTTAGTGTATGGACATGTATATGTAGATTGTTTCAGGGATCCAGCATGCAGGGTATCGACACGCTCCCAGACTTCTGAGGCGCACGAACAGACGCGGCGAATTCACGCCAAGATTCATAGCACCCTGATTCCTGACAGCAATCACAAATGACTCCTACCAAACCATCCATGACTCCGCTAGGGGGCAAGCTGGGCTTCGGTCAAGCTCGTCTCCAAGCTCCTAACCTTCTCCGTCTGGTTACGCTATGCGAACCAGCTCTATCTTCACCACTGAATGCGCGGGTGCTACAGGCGGTACCGCAGCAGGCTTTCACCTTCCTAATCCGGTGGATGGGGTCTTTTTAGTGGGTATGGCCATCTTCAATGGCGACTCCCACAGTACCATGGGGTCTCGAAACAAGATTTTTCCCCTCCACCTAAAAAAAAAAAAAAAAAAAAAATAGCTGCTCTTTCTTTCTACTCTTCTCTTTTCCTCTGTTTCTATTTAGTTTTAAGATCCCATTAGGCCCTTATTAAATACTTTATCTCTTTCACACTCTTTGCTATTACGCGATGGCAGGAAACTCCAAGGCGTCCACTTCCAACTCCACGGAGACGACCAGGGCGCTGAGAAGCAAACTGGTCAAATCCGGTCCCAACAAAAAACCTACCACCCCCACTCCTAAAACACCACCTAAGAACTCTCCGCAACCCGAAGAACCTACTCCCACCCGTCCGGCCTCTCCCAAGCCCAGTACCTCGAGCGATCCTACGGAGATAGTTCCAAGCACTCACACTCACACGGAGAATGCCAGCTCCACCAAAATCCCCGAGAACCCACTCACAGTAAAGAGGGCAGACCTGGCACCACTGTACATCCACAAGAGCCAGGCAAGTATTTTACGCTCCCTTTCCCAAGACTTTAATAAGTCACATACAGTCACATTTGACTATTTCTTTTCTACGGCCCGGAACTCCGGTGACATTACACTCAATGTGTCCTGCTTGAGGGACTACCAAATTTGGGAAGGTTACCTCAAGTCAAAAGGCGTACCCCACCCCCAAGAGAGATCCGTAAGGTATGTTATTAAGGGGTTGTACGCCGAAGTCACCAGTGAGGAACTAGTAGAAGACCTGGCACAGATTGGAATACCGGCGCTCAGAGCCGTACGGATGCGTAAACGCAACTGGCGTCGCACCCCGCTGCCTATGTACCTTATAGAGGTGGCAGCTTCCCCTGCTATAGAAGCTAAGTTAATGGCCCTCAAATTTCTGGCACACTTTAAGGTTAGGGTGGAAGTATACAAAAGTACTCCTGAACCGAAGCAGTGTTCCAGATGCCAGCAATTATGGCACACACTGCGGGACTGTAGGGCCCCACAGTTCGTCTGCGCCAAATGTTCAGGCCCCCACCCCTCAGGTACGTGCGCCGTTCCCCCCTTGGAACGGCACTGTATACTCTGCGGCCAAATAGGCCACGGAGCAACATGGCGCGGTTGCTCCGTCTACCAGGCAGAGTGCACGAAGGCCTCTAAACCCCCCCGCGCGCAGCCTCAAAGACCCGCCCCTAGGACACATAGCTTCCCTGAGGCTGCCGCTAGTGCATCAGCGCACCACACAGGGTGGCTCACGGTAGGAAGAAAAGGCAAAGTCCGGCCGGCCCTTATAGCAGAGCCCCCTGTGGCTGTGGCTCCCCGGCTAGTCACCGAGGAGAGCCCAGCTAGGTATGAGCGACCCCCTCACCCCCTCCCAAAACCCACACACACACACACACTAGTACACACACACCCACACAAGTAGCAGGAGGGCCTCACCCTCCCGCACCTAAGTCGCTCACCCCCACAAGACAGGCCCCCAGACCACCTAAAATTCACCAAGTGAATAAACAGGCCGCGTCCAAACTAATGCATGCAATGAGGCTTCCCCAGAACTCTGTTCCTCTGGAGGTCATAGAGGAACAGCTTAGGACGTTCAGGAGTCACACACGTGATGGTAAGGAACTAGACTCCGTAGTTTTTGTTCACCTTCTCACCGAACTTATCCAAGCCCTAAATGCACATCGCCATGGCTGAAACGGACAAAATTAACTTAGTTTTCTGGAACTGCCGAGGAGTGCGCAGAAAGAAGAAAGATCTAGCGGACTTTCTGCAAACGCACTCAATCCAAATTGCCCTTTTAAATGAAACCCATTTAGGTGAACCCGATAGATTTACCCTGCCAGGTTACACAATTTACAGGACTGACCGTAACCGCCGGGGAGGAGGGACAGCAGTAGTCATACAGTCCACTATTAGGCACCATCAAGTTTACGTCCCGGGGCTTAACCGTTTAGAAGCTACCGCGGTAAAAATGAACACGTCCTATGCTACACTGACCGTAGCAGCTGTCTATAATCCCCCGGGGGATGTGGACACGGAGGACGTGGACAAAGTAATGCGCTTAGACACTAAAGTTATAGCGGCTGGGGACTTTAACTGCAAGCACCAAATTTGGCACAGTATAAACCCGAACCCGCAAGGCTCAAAATTACTAAATTACATAAATAACACTCACTTTCTCGTGATGGGGCCGGAAGAACCAACACATATCCCTCACGTAAACAACCATTCTCCAGATATACTAGATATCGCAATTACCAAAAATATCAATTTCAACATTGAATGTAGCGTCCTACACGAACTAACGTCGGACCATCTCCCAGTGCTGATGGAAATCCAATTACCTCTTAGCTTCAAGCCAGAAGCACCCACCTTAAATTATAACCAGGTAAACTGGGACGACTTTAGAAATTCTGTCGAAAACTATTTACCTGACATGGAAATAAATTCACCACAAACACACGACGAAGCAATTAACAAATTAGAACTCGCAATAAAACTCGCAACAACAAACTGTGTCCCACTAAGATTCAGGCCAAATATCAACACTCGATATCCGACGGATATTAAACTCTTGCACCAAAACCGCAATCGGTTACGTCGCAAGTGGCAAAGGACTAGAAATCCAATCCACCGGCAAGAGTATCTGGACGCGTTGAGCGCAGTGACGACCCAGACTAGGGAATTCGTGGGGAACGAGTGGAACCAAACTTTGGAAAACCTCAATCCCCAATCCAATGCGGTCTGGAGAATTGCAAAATGTTTGACACGAACAAAAACGATAATTCCTCCACTAGTAAATAGAAATACTAACAGCATCGCTGAACTCCCTCAGGCCAAAGCAGAGGTCTTTGCGTCAACACTTGAGGAAGTATTCAACCCAAATCCACCGCTGGGACAAGCAAATGAAGAAGAAATCTTAAACATCGAACACGAAGTAAACGAAACCGACTACTCGACCACGCACAACAAAATGCGTAAAACAAACGCTGGCGAGATAAGTTGGATAATCCGACACTTGCACAATAGAAAGGCCCCGGGGCCGGACAAAATACCAAATGCAGTACTTAAAAATCTCCCGCAAGCAGCTCTTCGGCTGCTTGCAAAAATTTTCAACTACACTCTGGACAAAGGTAGATTCCCACCTAAATGGAAAGAGGCAAAGATTGTCATGCTTCCTAAGCCAAAGAAAAATCTTTCGTTACCGGCCAACTACAGGCCAATTAGCCTATTAAACTCAATAGGCAAGGTACTTGAGAAAATAATCCTCAAAAGAATTAACGCCCACATCGTCAAAAACAATTTACTAATTGCGGAACAGTTCGGCTTTAGATCGCAACATTCCACAACACTTCAACTACTACGACTAACAGAGCAAATTACGAAAGGCTATAACACCAATAAATCAACTGGCGCCATCTTTCTGGATATTGAGCGCGCTTTTGATAAAGTTTGGCATTCGGGCCTACTCCATAAGCTAAAAACTTACAATTTCTCCGATTCAATGATCGCGCTAATCAAAGACTATTTAAGCACAAGACACTTCCGGGTGGTAGTGGAGGACTGCTCCTCCACTCTAAGGCCCATTAGGGCAGGAGTCCCACAAGGAAGTTTAATTGGGCCGACGCTTTTTAATCTATATATTAACGATATGCCAGAATTCACGCGTACTGATAAATACATATATGCGGACGATACAGCCTTAGTAACGCAATCCACGCAGCCTCGGATCATCCACCTGCGCTTGCAGAACGCTCTAAATGAGCTGGAGCCGTGGTTTGCGAAGTGGAGAATCAAAGTAAACACCACTAAGTGCCAATCAATCATATTCACTAAAC
The DNA here is from genome assembly GCA_030765045.1 of Tenodera sinensis. NCBI lineage: Eukaryota > Metazoa > Arthropoda > Insecta > Mantodea > Mantidae > Tenodera > Tenodera sinensis. Next base: position 63,362,759 of record CM060974.1, on the reverse strand, counting down.
GAATACAGCACAGGCTCCCCAAGCATTCACAACCGCCTCTGGCATACAGAGGCGAGCAGACTGAATGGAAAGACCAAGTCACCTACTTAGGTGTTACTACGGACCAAGGTCTGACCTGAAAAAAGCACATAGATACCATCAGGGCAAAGGCAAACGGCCAATTAAATAAACTCTACCCTATGATAAATAAAAACAGCCAATTACAACTAAATATGGGCCTTACGCTTTACAAATCTCTGATAAGGCCCATCTTAACATACGCGGCCCCCGTTTGGGGCTATGCCGCCAAAACACATATTAATAGGCTGCAAACACTACAAAACAGAATAGTTAGAGTAATAGCAAAGCTCCCACAAGTAGCACCAGCTTATCTTATACACAACGAGCTTAAGCTACACTCCATTGAACAATGCATAAAAGCGCAAAGTGCAAACTTATACGATAAGAAAGACAAAAATCACAACCACCTCATTCGAGAACTAGGTGTGTATAACCTCGAACGTGATACGCACAAAAGACCTCTCTCGCTGTTCGATAGAACAATTGGCCTGAAGGAACCGGAAATAAATATCCAAGAATACTTAGACGCGTTAGTTAGATAAAACACCCAGAATTACACAGCCATGGCATGTCCATTCCTTTCCTTCTGCCAGTGGCACTTGAAAGTCCTTGCTCATTGTAGTCAAGGCGGATCTCACTGGGAGGGTGCGGTCTAAGTGCAGCTGTGCTCTGATTGGGCAGGCGGCTTAGGCGAAACCCGACACTGACCAACAGCAATCACCACGGACTTACTCTAATGGCTTCCCCAGCCTCTACTTGTAAATAGTAAATTAATTCAATGACCCTGCTCCTTATTACAGGAAAGCACAAGCAACAAAAACAAATTATCTTAGACAAGTAACCACTGACTCTGTTCCTAATTTCAGGAATGCATTAATACATCAAATGCATGAAGTGACGCCAGACCTCACGTGGTCTGCGTAAACCAACAAATCCTTTGACAGATAAATAACCACTGACTTTGTTCCTAATTTCAGGAATGCATAATTGCTTCAACTGCATGATTCAAATAAAATTTTCTACCAAATAACTAGCACATTAATAACCACGGACTCTGTTCCTCCTCGCAGGAAAGCATAACACAAATACTATATAGAGAGACGTCAGACCACACGGGGCCTGATTAAACCAAAATTCTCACCCTAAATGCTCTTTGTTTCAGAACCACTACAAGACGTCTCCATCCGGAGACATCACTAACCCAATACTCCCTCACTCAATTCCCAAGGGCGTGTCCAGGGCCACGGCAATGTTCACGTCCTGGCGATCTCTCCCTGGCTTAGGCCCTTGTGGCCGGCCAACAAACCCACACTCACAATCCACAGGTGCATTAGCGGTACTGTCGGATTTCCACTCCTGAATTCACCGGTGGAGGTTTTTAGTGGAGTAGTACCTTCGGGTGAGGCCCACAGTCCCCCTCTGTGCCTCCCAGCGCATGGGGCTCCGTAAATGGATTTTTCCTCCACTTGAGAAAAAAAAAAGAAAAGTCGACGCACAGAGTTGTGAGCCAGTAGTGGTAGAGGCAACATCAGCTCTCCAGCCAGAAGCCGCACGCCAGCCAGTCAGTCGCCAGCCAGCCAGCTTTTTTTTTTTTTTTTTTTTTTACCGTGGAGGGGAAAAACCCGTTACAGGCGGAGGCCGACATGCTGAGGCCAACAGTGTGAGGGTCCCTGCGCCCTGAAGGGGGAGGGTTACTCACTAAAAAACCCCTCCACGTGTTAGTTCGTAAAATGCTAAAGGTTTCGTGCATCATCGTGCATTAGTCGGGTCCCGCATAGCACCCCGGTTAGTAATTGAATGCTTTAAGCTGACATGAATTTCATGCGAGCGAGTCAAATGTTGCTTTTTGGTAATGCCCATGAAACCTGGACATGACCAAGAGAGATAAAATGCATTGTTAAATTTGTGTTGATATTAGACGCAGTTACGCTTACTTATGATTAGGTTGCACAGGCATAGGCCTGTTAGTCAAGATGTAATTTGTGTGATGCTTAATTCTAGGGTTGCACAGGTATTTACCTGCCAGTCGTTATACTTTCTGCTAATTTTAGTGTTAGCATACCTGAGGTTGCTCGTGCAATGTTTCAGCTTATATCTAGCGTTTCACAGGTGTTTACCTGCCAGTCGTTATAATATTTGCTAATGTTAGAGTTAATGTAACTGAAGTTAATCGTGCAATATTTGAGCTTGTATCTAGCGATGCACAGGTGAAAACCTGCATGTCGTTGTGAGATAAGCTAATGTTAGTGTCAGAGTAAAAGGATATTTTCGTGCAATATTTAGGCTTATGTCTAGTGTTGCACAGGTATGTACCTGCAAGTCATTAGAATCAGCTAATGATCTGTGATTTTTACGCATGCTTAATATAAATGTTATCGTGCTAGATTTCTTCTTGTCTGCCCTAGGCAGGCAGATCTTGCATAAGCGTTTGTCCTGGTCTCGCCGTGTTGTCGGAGTGTCCTACTCCATCATACGGTGGCCCGCTTTCACCGCGCACGTAGGACACTGGTGGGAGGCCCTAGTTCTCCCGGTTCGCCTCGGCATCGCCGAGGGCTTGTAGGGCTCTGTGGCAGGCTGCGGTCTGAAACAGGGAATAAGGAAGGTTTAGCTGTGTGGTGAGAGGGAACAGTCCTCTGTCTAAGTTTCATTTAGTCGTGTAGTAGGTTGTTCAAGAATTCCTCTACTTCCGTGTTATTTGAAGTTAAATTTCTGTCGAAAAGCGCTAGCGGTCTAGCGTGTTTATAAATTTCCATAGTATAGTTACCGAGGTTCGTTACTAACGGGCTGTGATGTTTATGCAAGTGTTTATACGTATCGTGTGAGAGCTTTTTAATGAATTGCTCTATCGTGTGCATTTTTATTTCGTCGTGTAGTAAGTCAGCTGGTGCCGTGTAGGGCACTTTTGCTACCATTCGCAGTATTTTATTTTGTAGCCTTTGTAGGCGCATAATATGTGTTTTTGCGGCATATCCCCAAACCGGAGCAGCGTAAGTGAGTATAGGGCGGATCCATTTTGAGTTTTAGATGCGAGTTCATGTTTATAAGGGGATATGGTTTGCCTAATTGGGCGTTCGCTTTTCCCCTTATTTGGAATATATGCTGCTTCCATGTGAGTCCCTGGTCCATTTTAAGCCCTAACCAGGTGACTGTGTTTTTCCACTCAATGTTCTCTCCAAATATGGTGAGTGGTGGAAGCTGGTGTGTTCCTAGTCTATGGTTGACTCTTTTGGTGAATATGATAGCCTGCGTTTTCTTGGCATTCACCTTAATTCTCCATTTGGTGAACCAATCCTGTAGCTCGTTAAGGGCGTTTTGTAGCCTCCTGTGTATGAACTCGACTTTCCCCGATTGCGCTACCCAGATACCCAGAAAAATCCGCAGTGGCTGAGCACACATATAATACAGATCATAAAATCAAATTCGCCTCTACAAAAATTCTTGAAAAGTCCTCTAGGTACTACGATAGGGTGATTAAAGAAGCTATATACATTAAAGCGAATAAAAACAACTTCAACAGGGATGAAGGCCTTCAAATCAGCAAAGCATGGACAACAGTCATTCAGCATATCTCTTCTCCACAGTGCAGAGAAACATCGGCAATCACCTGATTGGTTCCGCACGTGCCTCCATCGGCCGGAGCTCGGCCAATGGTAAATAAGTGGGCGGTTCTTATCGGCCGCGCTCTAGATATAAATATCGCAACATCAGTAGCTTTAATGATGACATTGAGGTACATCTTCCCCCAGAACCCACTTTTTGGCATCGATCAGGGCACTTTGACGCTGAGATTTTGGACATCGTACTAACAAAAAATGCGACACTGTTAAATAACTTTACTGTTTATCACAGCCTGGACTCCGACCATCTTCCTGTGCATTTCGACATACAGGGTGGCATTTCAGCCAGTGCCTCTGGCCCTCAAAGTAGAGCTGAGACCGACTGGAATAAGTTCACCACTGAAATGCACGGGATGGCGCAACCCAGACTGTCATACTATAGCGAGGCAGACATAGATGTCGCCATTGAAAACTTTACTGCCTCGCTACACACAGCCAAGAGAAATGCTACCACATACACCACAAGACCACCCGGTTTTTGCACGTACCCCGAGGTAGAGCAATTCATTGCGCGGAGACGACGCTTGACAAAACTGTGGCGATACACCCGTCAGCCTGAATATAAAGTGCTAGCAAAATGGCTACGCAACATCATTCGGCAACAAATTAAAATCAATAAAACTGAACAATGGGAAAACAAAATGCTGAGTACCACACATTCGGACTCTTCTTTGTGGAAATTACTCAAGGCTTTCAAAGTTTCCACGAGCGTCAACTCCGCAACTGAGGCGCTGCACACTCAAAGCGGCTTGCACTTCTCCGCAGAGGAGAAAGCCGAGGTCTTCGCTGACTGTCTCCAAGACAGATTCACCGAAAACCCAGTGACCAACTGTGAAATAGAACGGGAGGTCCAGACATGGGTACAAACCTGGGTGGCGCAGAAGCAAGAGCAACAACTACCCACCATAACACCGCAGGAAATTTACAAGCTCATTAGGAAATTGCCTAATGGGAAAGCTGCCGGTCCAGACAAAGTGACTAATGAGGAACTTAAGCATCTCCCGAGAAAAGCTCTGGTGCAACTAACAAAGATATTTAACGCCTGTTTGCAGCAAGGCTATTTCCCCTCTACTTGGAAACGAGCTAAGGTTATCATGCTCCCAAAGCAAGGGAAAAGCACCAGACAACCGCAAAACTACCGTCCCATTAGTCTTTTGTCTACTATTGGTAAACTGCTGGAAAAATGTATCCTTTCTCGGCTTCAAAAACAAGTCTCGGCAACACATGAACTCTCAAATTCACAGTTTGGCTTTAGAAAAGGACATTCCACTGAACTACAGCTCCTCAGACTAACTGATGACGTAACAGAGCAATTTAACAATGGGGCTTCTACGTTGGCGCTATTTCTGGACGTAGAAGCTGCATTTGACCGGTGCTGGCACAATGGCCTTATTTATAAACTGCACCACAATTTCCCGGCTCTTCAAAATTATCTATACTTGCTGCACAATTTTCTAGAAAATCGGCAGTTTTACGTCCAAGTGGGCCGCTCCTCCTC
>CM060974.1:63142584-63352584 GCA_030765045.1 Tenodera sinensis | reverse complement strand
ATAAAATACAAATTCAAACAGATCTACACGACCACAACACAAGATATAATAATGATTTGGCTATTACAATGCACAGACTTAGCCAGTTTGAAAAGCTGCTTAGTTACGCTGTTGCAAATTCTACAATAGACTGCCAGCAGAAATTAAAAGGTGTAAAAACTACACTAAATTCAAATCTGATTTACAAACGTATTTGGTTAATAACGTGTTCTATCCACTAGAGGAATTTTTAAGTAGGTTAAAAGTTCAGTAATCAAAAGTCAATGTTATGTATGTATTTTATAATCTGTTAATAGTTAATTGTGCATAGTCTCTACTACTTGGTTAATCAGCTCTTTGTATATTATTATTGTATTTATTATTATTTATGTTTTGTTATTTTGGCTTTTGCTTCTTATGTGTACTTGTTTACCTTTGACTGGATTCAATCGTCTATTACACCTTATTGAATTGCAATTGCAATAAAAGAAATAAAAAAATTAAGTGTTTTAGAAGATATTAGCTTACAAATTATTCACGTTTTTTGTTCATTTAACACAATCAACTGTAGACTACAACAAATTAAATAAATAAGTAATTCTAAAATGGTTAGGTGTCCTATTTCCATATTTTAGAATTATTTTGTACATTATTAAACTTTATCAAACATTTTTATATTATATGATCTTTATCCTTTATCATTCATATTTAAAATTGTCTTTTTTCTACACTTCTATTAGGAGGCAGCAATAACCTCTGCAGATGTTTATCTCGACTGAGCGGGTCATTCTCCATGGTCTAAGGATAGCACACTAGCCTCTGGTTCAAACCCGCACGAGCGCGATGGAAAATCCTTAGCATGACTTCCTTCGGAAGGGAAGTAGAGCCGGTGGTCCCGTGCTGTAGATTTACTTCAACACTGATAAAGAGACCTCTAAGCAAAATTAAGATTTTTTTTTTCATAACCAATAGAGAATGTGACCTGAGAACCACAGTAATTAAGAAGCGTCCATCAATAAAATGCAATTTCAATTTCGTACTTACAGAGTAAGGTGGCCCTGGAGAAGAGCTGGGCCACTGATATAGCAACACATCTCTCGCCTCTCGACTCTTCCTCCTGGAGATTTCCAGAAGCATAGGTACTGTGTACCGGAATTATTCTCTTCCTCTTCCTGTTAAACATAACCGTAATAAACGCTCGTGCATACAAATTTATCATTTCCATTACACCTTTTGTGCTCTAAGAAAAACCAATATGAACTCAATTTTTAGTATTATTGCTATTATTATACGTCATTCTTTTTTCACCAAATAAACACAATATACAAGATCGAACTTCAACTGGAGTTCTGGTCACAAAGGACCATGTGTGTACTCCTGTGTTCATGTTTGACAAAGCTGATCCCGAGCGAGACGCCTGGGTGACAAAAGATACCATGAGATGACTGTATTTCCCTCTTTTGTAATTCCAGATGGCGAATCTACAACTTCACCAACCAAATCTGAACATCTCCCCAGCCATGCTTGCCAACTCCACGCAAACGCAGCTGCTATTCTTACAGCTTCTCGTGCAGCTGCAGCCTCATATAGTCGGTAATAGCTGCACACTCGCAGTGGAGGAACTGGTGAATCAGAGGAAGGCGTATGAGTAGCTTCAAGCGGAGTTGAAGGAATCCCAGCAGGAAGTGAAGTCCCTGACATCATTACTGGGCCGTGTCCATCCGGGTATAAGTAATCATCTGGAAGAGATGATCAAATTTCTAAACGCTCAACTGTCTAAGTACAAGAATCTCTCAGAGATTCTTGATAGAGAGCTTAAGCATTACAAGAACTACTCGAATATTCCTAATACCCAAGTTCAGCACCACAACAACCACCCGGGGATTTTCAACAGCCAGCTTGAGCAATGCAAGAACCAGTTGGAAAGGGCAAGCGCCGCCTTAAATGCAGAGCAACTTAAATCCGCTCAAGCATTAAGGAAGCACCGTGAAGAAAAGGAAGCCCTGGAGGTGACACTGAATGCGACTACAACTCAGATGCTTGAAATGGAAGAGTTTTGTGTAAGTACCAAATATTTAGTTTAACTGGATATTCCATTGAATCAGCTTGAATTAATAATGTAAGTTAAGTCAGCGCATCTGAAGGGGTGATATGAGGGTAACAACCAACTTGTGCAAGAGGGTAGCAAGGTCACTAATTCAAGAACCGGACCAGGGTTGAACCAATTAAACATTTTGAAAAGTTTTGCCTCTTATGCTATTAGGTCGACAATATGTGAAAAAGTGGTTCCCTCGAAGTGCTAACCGACATTTCGTTCTCGTAACTTAAACTCAGCTTGCATTTCTTCTGCTATCAGCTAGTTCTTGGACGAATAAAGCGTTTAGGAGTTGTGGGTAAAGGAGCGCCTGACCTTTATAGAAGCACGTCGGCGCTTCAAACAACTGAAGCCCGCCACCACGTTAGCTTATTCGTTGGCAGCTCGCCGCCCTCCTGTTGCTACTGTCGGCTTGCAATATGTTACCGTTGCAAATGCCTCAACACAGACTGACCTTCCAGAGAGCACCCCAACAGTTAGTCGCAAAAGCCTAGTGTCTAAAACATCTTCCGCCGTGCAGACCATAGTTTCCAAGCCGTTAACAAGCAGGAACGATCCTATCGATGGAAGTCGTTCGCGACATAAAGTTCGAGCCAGCAGCCGCACGTCCTCTCACAGATCCCACTCTCGCTCTGCGAGCCGTAGGGAATCCTCTGCCTCGCACACCTCCGAGGAATCGCCAGAGGACGGCGACTTCCACATCGTTGGACCTAAGTCAGTCAAGGTGAAAAAGGAAAAAAAAAAGATGAAGACCAGCCACTTTTTCATTTTTCACTACGGAAATAATGCAGTGGAATGTTAATGGGTTCCGGGCATGTGTTCCGGACATACAGCATCTAACTTCTCAACGCTGTCCATCCATCGCCTGTCTACAGGAAACCCATCTGCAAGCTCATCACACACTCCATCTTCGGGTATTTGTGGCCATTAGACATGACCCTGCAGCTGATTGACGGGCAAGCAGCGGTGTTGCTATTCTGGTGGCGAATACCATCTCTGCCACCAGCATACCACTAAACACGCCGCTTCAAACTGTAGCGGTACGTGTACAGCTGCAAACCCTCAGTTTCTCTATTTGTAATGTGTATCTGCCACCGGTCAGTGTCGTACACGAGAGCGATCTTCGGGCTCTCTTGGCACAGATTCCGCCACCGTTTCTTCTTCTAGGCGATCTGAATACCAAAAACACCTTGTGAGGCTCCGACACTGACGATGCTCGTGGGTGCCTTGTAGCAGACGTTTGCGATATGTCCGGCCTACTTTTATTAAACACTGGTACCCCTACCTTTTTATCATCTGCCTACAGTACCTACTCCGCTTTAGACGTGAGCTTCTGTAGCCCGTCACTGGTACCACTCCTTGATTGGTCGGTGCTTAGCGACCTCTGCGGCAGTAATCATTTTTCCATTAGCATTCACAGGTCTAGTCTCCACCCTGTGCCAACACAATATCCACACTGAATTATTTCCAAGGCTGACTGGGGAAAATTCCGTTCCCTCATTCACCTTCACAACGATATCTTCCCCACCATCGATGATCTGGTGGAATATTTTACTTGTTCTGTCCTGCTCGCAGCGAATTCCAGCATTCCTTGTGGTTCCACTACACCTCATCACGTTCCTGTGCCTTGGTGGTCCGAGGAATGCAGTTTGGCTAATAAAGCAAAGAAGCGTGCTCTGCATGTTTTCCGTTCACTTCCTAAGGAGGAGAACTTGATTGCTTTTAAGCGTTCTCGTGCCAGGACTCGTTTTGTACTCCGCTGTGCAAAACGCACATCGTGGGGAAACTTATGTCTCGTCCCTCTCCCGTCGCACTTCGGCACAGAGGGTGTGGACTGCTGTTCGCCGCATGTATGGCAACTGTCGCCGGACTATCATTCCTGGTCTTGCCATAAGTGGCTCGCATTACACCAGCGAACAGGATATCGCTGACGCCCTTGCTACTTCGTTTGCTGCTACTAGCCAAACGAATAATTACGACAGAGCTTTTATATCTCTCAAGGAAATTGCCGAGCGGATAGTCCTTCCTTTTAACAGTGACTGTACTGAACCGTACAACGCACCCTTTACCGCAGCGGGGTTAGCGCACTCTTTGTCACCTGCTAAGGATTCATCTCCTGGTCCAGATGACATACATCGACAAATGCTGCTTAATCTTCCGCCTTCGGCTTTGTCCTTCCTGCTGCGCATTTATAACCGTACCTGGCGCGAGCATGCTTTTCCGTCTTCCTGGCGAGTGGGTATAGTCATCCCTATACCTTGACCTGGAAAAGACAGGACACTTCCCTCTAGTTGCCGCCCTATTTGCCTAACGAGTGTTGTTTGTAAAACCTTCAAACGGATGATTAACACTCCTCTAGTGTGGTGGCTAGAGACGCATAACCTACTCAGCAATATTCAGTGTAGTTTTCGTCGTCATCGCTCTAGTGCCGACTATCTGAGACGCTTGGAGGCATACATCCAAAATGCCTTTCTGCTGAAGCAGCATGTCGTGGGTGTCTTTTTTGATTTAGAGAAGGCCTACGATACCACCTGGCCCTATGGAATCCTTCGTGCTCTGCACGGTCACGGTTTACGCGGTCACTTAAAGTTGTTCATTTTAAACCTTTTACGACTTCGCAAATTTCGTGTCCGCATTGGTAATACCCTGTCACAAGAAAAGATTCCGGAGAGTGGTGTGCCTCAGGGGTCCATCCTGAGTGTCACGCTCTTCGCCGTAGCAGTTAACGGAATTGCTCATGTTATTTGTAGCGGAATCCCGATGTCACTGTTAGTTGACGACTTTGCAAATAACTATCGCTCTTATAATCTCGAGCACATTGAGCGTCAACTCCAGCTGACCATAACATCAATCGCAGACTGGGCCCTTCGCACCGTGCTTCAGTTCTCCCCTACAAAAAAACTCAGTATATCCACTTCCATGGAGTTCGCGGCGTACACCCTCCTCCTGATCTTTATTTGCGTGGCACACGTGTACCGTTTGTTCCGCACCTCAAGTTCCTTGGCCTGCACTTCGACAGAAAGCTGACGTGGGAGCACCATATTCGCCAGCACTTCGAGTACTCCACCTTTTCTTTGGGCGTTGATCGTAAAGTTATTTTACTATTGTATCGATCACTGGTGTGGTCAAAGCTAGACTACGGTAGTTTTAGCTATAGCACGGCGTCCACATCTAAACTTCGTCTTTTAGACACTGTACACCATGCTGGTATCCCTGGAGCTACTGGGGCGTTCCGCACCAGTAGAGTTGAGTGTCTGTATGTTGAGCCTGGGGAACCATCACTGTCAGTCTGTCGTTCGGTCTTATTGTGTTCGTATGTTGCAAGGTTGGCAGCCCATCTGGGTCATCCTTCTTTTAAATCTATTCTGCGTCCTGGCCTTGCTCACTATTTTCTGCGCAAGACAACTATATCGTGCCCATGCGGTATTCGGTTCCGCGAACTACTACTTAAACACGACCTGAGCATGCCTGCTGTAGAGCGATTCTCTCTTGGACGCTCTGCCCCTTGGCAACTCCAGCACGCGCAATTTGGCCTGGAGCTATCATATTATGCTAAAATATCCACCCCGCAATCGGTGTATCGCTTTCACCCCGGTGTTTACCGATGGGTCCCAGGTGGGTGGAGCTACGGGATGTAGTTTCGTGTGTAACGACGAGTACCAACTTCCGGACCATAATTCCGTTTATACAGCCCAGCTGTTTTCTATATTTTATTGTTTACTTTTTATCTCTAACTCAGCTCCCGGAAATTTTATCATCTGCTCAGACTCTCTGAGTGTCATTCAGTCCTTGGAACAGTTCATCCGCACTTCAGCTTTCGTTGTAAAAATACAGGCTCACATTTCGCAATTACTCTTACGCGTATAGGTATTTCCAGCAATGAGAAAGCGGATGCGGCTGCTAAAGCTGCATGCTGTTTGCCCGATGTTGCCACACACAGTCTGCCTTATGTCTATGTGCAGCGGCATTTCCGTCGACATCTGTTATTGATCTGGCAGCAGTCATGGAAGGCATTCTCTGGCACTCAATTGTGGGCCATTAAGGACAGCGTAGATCCCTGAATGGCATCCTGCAGGGACTCCTGGTGGCCTGAAGTTATCCTCACCCGTCTGAGGATAGGTCACACACCGGCGACCCATGGGTACAATTTGCGTGGGGACCCGCCACCTGTCTGCCCTACGTGTGACATCCAACTTTCTGTGGCCCATATCCTTATAGACTGTCCGCAATACGCTCGTGAGCGCCAGTCCATCGGCCTGGGGTGTGCACTTGCCTCAATATTGGGAGACGACCCGGTGTCTACCTGTAAGCCTTTGCGGTTCGTTGCTCAAATTGGGTTCGCTAAGCAAGAATAACGTGTTTTTAGTGATTGAGATTTTTAGCTTTTTAGCATTCGTTTTTGCGTTTTAGCTTTTGTGATAGTAATAGTAATGATAATGATGATAGTGATAATAGTGATGATAATGATGATAATAATAATAATGATGATGGTGGTGATAATGATGATGATAATGATGATGATAATAATAGTAATAATAATAATAATAATAATAATAATAATAATAATAATAATAATAATAATAATAATAATAATAATAATAATAATAATAATAATAATAATAATAATAATAATAATAATAATAACAATAACAATAATAATAGTCATAATAGTAATAGTAATAGTAATATTAGTCCTTGTCGCTCCTGCTTCTTATTGGCTGAACCGAAATAACGCATTCTGAAAGTAACGCAAGGTTGGAAAGAACGCACTTTGAAGCTAACTCGCTTTTTCCACATGTATTGATATGTGAATACGCTAATCATTGTCCTATTCTGATGAAACATAACCTCCTAAATACTCTGATAAGACCAATATCTCAAATTTGAGGAAAAGAGGAAAATACTCAGTTTGAAACTAAACCCCTCATTTTCCCGATACAAGTATTTTATGCATATTTACCCTACTATCTGCATTTTCCGGAAAAGTTTGGAAATATATTCAAATAGTTCTTAATAAGTTATCTACTCGCCTCATTTGATTTTAATTATATATTAAGGGGCACCAAAAGAACCTAACTCTATCATCAGTTTGTTACATATCCTTACCAAAGCAATGAATAGTTCAGTAATGTTCTTGTGACAGTATTATCGGTACTATTGAGTAAGCTAATTGTTATTGATAAATTATTAAATATGCATAACCGAAATAGTGCAGGCCTAGTCCGAGCAATTTTAAACATATTGGAGCAAAGTAATTTATTTTTATTTATCTCCTCGGCTTATCTCGACACTGATCTCAAAGTTACCCAAAACACAAACTCAATTCTTAATTGTTGCTTTTCACACAAAGTAACAAACTCGTTAATCACGTAACAACAGCCATAGAGTAATAGGCTAACTACAACTCTATGGTTACAGTCATCTCCGTCGCACGCCGCTGAGCGTTTCATAACTGCTCTATGCCAATGCGACAATATTCTCAGCAATAAAGTGCTTGCACACTTGCTTTTACCTTTAAAGGTATATAGAATTTATTTTTGTACCTTGTAAAGTGACGGTGTACCAAGTTAAAGAGCATCTCCCATATTGTAATGTTCATACGAGAGAGACAACAGGCACAGATCAATTTCCTCAATGAAAAGTAAGACAATGTTTAACTAGATGCTGAATGGTGTGGTTATCCCATTTCCAATTCCTCTTCTCGCTAATCCTAAGAGCACTCCTGATGAATCACACAGCCATACAATTCCTCTTAAATAGTGATCTCAAATGCAGATTGACTCATTTAAAAATTTGAAGCTTTCTCGTTTATTATTTTCCTTTATATTCCAAATACCCGAATATTTCTGCGTAGTATATACCACAAATTAAAAGCTTGTCGTTGTTTCAGGTTTGTCACTCCAGAACCTCTTGTGCAAGAGATGCCCAAGGAACAAAAGATGAAGCTTTGTACGACGGACTAACTTTTGCAGCTTCTACAGGGAACCTGTCCCTTGCAAAGGAGTACCTAGAATGTGGCGCGGATCCAAACACCGTCGTTCATTCTGCGGTTCAACATGGACATGCAAAGATGGTGCAGTTGCTCCTGAACAGAGGTGCTGATAAAGATTTAGTCAGGAAGAAAGACAAGTGCACACCTCTTCACGTAGCAGTACAACACGGACACCTGGAGTTGGTTCGTCTGCTGCTGAGTGAAGGTGCTACTACGGATGTGAGAACAAATGACGGATGTACACCGCTGTATCAGGCCTCATGGTCTGGTAATGAACAGATTGCTCGGTTATTGGTCAACAGTGGAGCCAACCCAAACCTGAAGTGTGACAATAGCTCGGCACCGTTGCACATAGCCGTTGAAAATAACTTTATTGGACTCTCAAGAATCCTTCTTGATAAAGGTGTTGATGTAAACGTCAGAGGAGTCAATAACTGTACAGCACTATACACAGCTGCCTATATTGGCCATGAAGAGATAATACGCCTCTTGATGAAGTACAATGCTAACGCTGATCTAAAATGTAGCGGTGGTCGGGCGCCTCTGCATATTGCTTCTCAGATGAACCATGTTAAGGCTGCAAGAGCCCTGCTAGAATCTAGTGCTGATGTGAATTTAAGAAAAAGTATTAAATGTACAGCGCTCTACTCAGCTGCCCTCCTTGGCCATGAAGAGATAATACGCCTCTTGATGAAGTTCAATGCTAACGCTGAACTAACATGTAACCATGGTCAGGCGCCACTACATATTGCTTCTGAGAGGAACCAGGTCAAGGCTGCAACAGCCCTGCTAGAATCTGGTGCTGATGTGAATTTAAGAACAAGTGAGAACTGTACAGCGCTATACTTAGCTGTCTTCGAAGACCATGAAGATATGGTACACCTGTTGATGAAGTACAATGCTAACGCTGAACTAAAATGTGACGGCGATGATTCGGCGCCACTACATGTTGCTTCTGAGAGGAACCAGGTCAAGGTAGCAAGAGCCCTGCTAGAATCTGGTGCTGATGTAAATTTAAGAAGAAGAAGTGATAACTGTACAGCGCTAGCAATTGCCACCAAATTAAATAATAAGGAAATGATACATCTCTTGAAGGACCATAATGCTAACGCGGATTTGAAATGCTAGAACGCCTGACTTGTTCCAACATAAGAAGGAGAAGGAGGAGGAAGGAGAAGAGGGGTTTAATCTACCAGCCTTTTTAGGGATACTTCAGAGCAATTAAGAAAGAAAAACAGCTGCAAATAGTGTGGAGGTTAGTTCTATCATTTAATCTTAGAGTCAGTGCAGAATGAAGGGGAAGTATCAGACTCATGCTCCAAAAATTTAACATTACACATTTCAACTTATAAATTTTCAACTAATTTTTTCACAAAGATGTGTAATTTTGTTTTCATTTTCCAACTGTGAAGTGTAATTAACTATCTTACATTAATACCTGAGCTCAATATGAAATTTATAACCTCTTATTAAGCATTTTAATTATTTACTTGTTGTGAATTTGACAACATTCTCAATGAAGCTGATTACCAATGTCCAATTTCAAGAAAGAACATCTCTTAGAGACAAGCTCGTAATTGCAAACTTACTTGTGGCTATTATGTACAATGTGTAACATAATAACATGTGTAATATCTAATAAGTATGAGGTTTGCTTTATTGATTAAAAAATTATAGGTTCAAGGGTTAGGTATATGTAGCATGTAACGTTAGTGTTTATATATATATATATATATATATATATATATATATATATATATATATATATATATACATATCCACATTATTAACAAAGTTATATCAGAATTTTGTACGAATCGCTAGCTTGTAAAAGGTCTTTCGTGTTGTTTGTTTTTAAGTACTTCCTCAGCAATAAATACATTAATTAATAAACAAATAAATAAGGACCTGTAATAACAAACCATGACAACTAATTTACTTAACCTGTGACTTACATTCCAGATCCTTAGTCTTATTTAACACAACAACAAAATTCTACAAGTTATAAAAATCTAAATACTACTGACCAAAAATATAATATACAACAAAATTAAAGTAGAATTTTATGTAACATACACAATTTAAACATGCTAAAATCTATAACTTATCACCTCTAATCTCTATACTACCATTTCCTCTAATACCTGAAACAATCACAATACTAATTAATAATTAATTTAATATATACATATATAAAATATTAATATAATTTAATAGAATACTCATAATTCAACAACGAAAATGAAAAAAGCCTCAAATTAAAATCCCAAAATTACCTAGTTACATTTTTCCAAATTTTATAACTTATTAAATAAATAATATCATTTAAAATATTAATTAATATACTAAACTTCATCGAACCAAAGCAACCAACAAGGTTTCCAATTAATATACAAAAAATCAGTCAATTTACCAAAATAATTTAAATAAATATATAAGTTAACATTAAATCAATTACATTTGGAAATATTTTAATTAATAATTTACCAAAATTCATCAAATCAATGAAACAACAAAATCTACAATTCAAATTACCAAAATAATACCAACTTAAAATTTGGGAAATTCTTTTAAATAATTTCATAACTTAATATTTAAATTTTATGTACAAATATTAATTTAATATCAACCAATAAACAGCAACATTTGAATTATAAATACCAACCTAATACCTAATACAAATTTTCCAAATACTCGTATTTACAAAATTTTATAATTTAAAATTCATATAAATTTCATTCAAAAATACTAAATTAATTTAATAAACATTATTCATAATTCATCAACCAAATTAAACATTTTTTAAGCTATAATTTCAATGTTATTTAGGCAAGTTCATGAGTCGGGGGGTAATGAACTCGTTTAGGGCAGGAGAGGTACACACAAAGGAAATTATCGGGAAATACCACTAGGCATGGACGTCGCGAAGATGGGGGGGGGGGGGGCGGTGGCGAGGGGGGGCCGCGGGCCGCTCTTGGAAATTAATGAATTTAATGTGCAGTCAATTACTGGATATTAGACTATTGTGTCAATTTTGACGTAAAGAACAATTTTTACTTAGCACAAATTAATACGGTTATCCGCAGCAAATACTATACATTTTGACAACAGAATATTGAATTAATATTGTTTGATTACAAACTTGCAACATGCGGCCCTCCCTGAAAAAAGGTCTGCCGACGCCCATGTCACTAGGAGTATGAAACAGATTCTTTAAAAACTAATTATATTAACAAAACTTACATTTTGCATGAAATACCTGATTTACATGTTGATTCGGACTGACAAAAAGAAGATCTCTGGCGATGCTACTGGCTCAGGGGCCTGAGCTAAACTCACATGCTTCAGTCCAGAAAGGATCAAAGTTTCCCTTACTCCCACCCCTTTCTCCTCACCGACCCTTTTTACATAGCCAAGCACGTGTTATCCTGTTGAAAACGTTTAACCTTGAAGCACCTCTGTTACCATCTAACACAGAGGTGGGAAGGAAGGAAGGCACTCAAGGTGTGAATTTACCATCCCTCTTGTCCCACTACTGTCTTTCAACAGTCAGTTGTTTCTTGTTATAGTCGCGTGGCAGTGTAAACAGTACAGTGGTGGTTGCATATGCGGCATGAATCAACAACGAAGGTTTAATCAGGACTGGGAGAACATTGTTCATTTTCCCTTGCCATACACGAAATTACTAACATTAAAGATCCATTTATATATGATCTTTTGATGGCCCAAGATGAACTGCAATTGGAATTAATTAAACCTTCAAGCAACACATTATTGTCCAGATTAGGAAAACTTGTTTTGGATTTGTACACGTCACTGCCAAAAATGTTTCCCAAGCTGCGCCTTTTTGCAAGCAAATTGCTGGCCATGTTTAGTACTGCTTATCAATGTGAACAACGTTCAGCATATTGATATTGAACAACAGCCTGCTACAGATAAACATTTTCAACCTGTTCTACGTTTAAGTTCATCTAGTTTGCAGCCGGACATCGAAACCGTAATATTTAATAAAATCTGATGTGTTGCACTCACATGAGTTTCTCTACTCTTGTACTCACCATTCTTAAAAACTCTTATTCCTATATCTTCTTCGTGTTAGTTGAGATAAGCATTTGCACAAATTCTCTTATTGCTTATTTCCTTGTAGGTGCAAGGGAAATTTTAGGATACAGTAGGCTTTGAGCGACAGTCAAATCTTTAAAAGCCTTGAGATCCCGTTCTCTTCACATGCTTAACAAATAAAAAATGAAGAACGATGTTGCATTTCACGAAATTTTAAGTTTTCCAAACTTGACGAGGTTAGGAATATCTCCGAAATGGTTCACTCTACATAGACATAAATTGTGTGTTTTAACGAGATCTATATTTTTTTTTTTTTTTGTATAAAACCATTTTGTCTATCTCTTACGCTTTACGAGTTATTCAAAAGTCATCTAGAGTAAACAGGGTTACATAGGCTATAGCCAGAAAATTCAAAATATACATTTCATTTGTCATAAAAAATATCTTAAACATATGACATTTTAATCAAAATCGTTAGAGCCATTTTCAAGAAAATAAAAATTTTCCACGTAAAGGGTAGTTTAGAGGGGGTATTTTCTCCAAGTTCTTCGTGTTGCATTCTTGAAGCACATTAAACTCAAATACCAACCTTGGCTTTTAACCGACTTTTCGTTGTTGAGTTATGCTGACTGACAGACAGACAGACAGAGAGAGAGAGAGAGAGATGCCTTTTATTAAAAGTGCTTTTTTTTTATTCAGGGGACCTCAAAACATATTTCCGGTGAAATCGCGACATCGAATTTTTGGGTGGAGTACAATACTTCCTCTACTTACCAGAAGAGAAAGTAAAAGGAAACCAACCGTGCAAACTAGGCGACTACCATTGTGACTACGCCACTAATAAAATGTATATTGTAAACAATTTCAATACACTTTTCATATAAATTATAACGTTTATTTTTGAGAATACTGAATAGAAACTTTTAATTGTCTTTAGTAGTATAAGGGAACTGCACATTAGCTATTGTATAACAAAACAAAGACAATAAACATGTTAATTTTATAGAAGTGCTTTTGTCAACTGAAGGTTTGGCTAGACTCAGTAATGTGGTGAGAGAGCGGTTTCTCACACAATGCCAATACGAGCCGTCTACGTCCTTCACTCATATTCGCTAGCGTTATTAACTCTCTTTGTGCTTTCCTAGCCAACTCTTGAGTTCAAAAGTATGCATTTGATCACGTCGCAAAAGACGTTTCACCAATGCGCCCTCCCCCCCCCCCCCCCCCCTCCTCTCCGTTTACCTGCCATAGAAGGAAACCGGGAGAGGTGATAGAAGGGGTAAAGCACTTCACACTTCCAGCTCCCATCTTGCCGGCCCTGAATTCTAAGATGACATCATTCAAGCGTGGCTGACGTATGCAGTTTGTGCTTGTCGCGTGTACTCTGCAAACGACAGCTCTTTCCCATGCTTAACAAGTTGGCATACATAACCATGTGCACCTGGCGCTTACAAAGCAGAACTAGAACATGAAATTAGAATTATTTTCAAGTAAGCGCCACAATAGAATATTTTAACAAAATTTACCAAATTCATATATACATATTCATACATATTTCAAATTAGTAAACAATTTCAATTTACCACTTATATCAAATACATAATTAAAGATTTACAAATTTTCAAAATTGAAATAAAGTACTACAAATAAATAGTTTCAAATAAAATTATCTCTTTGTATCTTCTTTTTATAATATACACACATATATTTGAATTTCAAAATTCAAATATAATATGCCATGTTAACCCCCTTTTTATAATATGCATATAATTAATTAGGTTTACGCAAGTTCAAAATTCAAATATAAAATTTCACTCTTATCTTCCCTTTTTAAATATACATACATAATTTAACATTTCAAATTGCAAATAAAATATATCACAATATTTTTTAAATTAAAATGGTTTCCATCTTTACTAAAATACTCCGAAAAAAAACAAATTAAACAATATTTTCCATTTATATCCCTTTTTGTAATATACGTAAATATGTGACTAACCTCGGCGCGACAGCCCACGAAGGGCCAAGACCTACCGCCCAGCCGCTGCGTCCCCCGCTCTGCCCACTACAGGCGTCGTTTGTGAGGTGCAGCACTGGAGGGTGGGACGTGGTCAGCGCCCCGAGCCCTCGCGGCCAGTTATGCCGTCTTGTAGACCTGGGGCCGCTACTTCGCCATCAAGTAGCTCCTCAATTGGTCCCCGCGGGACCTAACGAGGCTGAGTGCACCCCATGCCAACATATGTGACTACAGAAAAAAATTTCTATAACTCACTATTTAAACAAATTTACTGTTATCCAATAAATAACCGGCATCCGGTTAAAATTAATACTAAATATTAGCTCTAACTTAACACTAAAGGCTGCCGGCCAACTGTACTGGCATCCAGCACAAAGTTTATCACTTAATATATTTCTGGTATCTTCTTTATATCCTTACACCTCTAACCTTTACTCCCAAGCTCATATTTCTTTACTTCCCTACTCGAACCCACGTTTTCTTCCTTCCTTAAATCACACTAGGGAACGTGGGTTTTGTACCCAAAACAAAATAGGCTAATTCTTATGCAAAATGACTCGCTGGTTCCAAAAATGCGTCTTAAAATGCTGTATCACGTCTTTAAAGAATTCTTATTCTTATGACTTTATAAAAATTTACAGAAATGAGGTATGATACCAGCTCATATTAACTTAATTTAAAATAATAGCCGTTTTATTATTAAATAATCTTATTATACCTGTAAAGAAAATGCACATGATTCGAAATAACCAGAAACATTTTATATCACGTAAGATTTATCAGTAAATATAATTTTAGACTCTATTATAGAAATCGTATTTAAACGGGTACACCCAACTAAAATTAGAATTAAGTTGCTATAAAATTACTGCTACAGAACTTCATAAGTTATCATAAAGACCTGAATACGTCTTACTCTGTTTTCTATAATGGAAAAGATTCCTATCTTGAGAATTAATCGATTTATGGCCCTCAGGTCCACAGCCAACTCTCCTTTATCACGCTCCTCTCCTTGTCTTTCATTTCATTGGGTGTCATCTTGAGTACTGGGTGGTCTGTTTTTTATTACTTTCTCTACAGGTAAGTAGAAGGAAGTATTGTAGTCCACCCAAAAATTCGATGTCGAGATTTCACCGGAAATATATGGTTTGAGACCCCCGGAATCCTAAAAACCGAATTTTACAAAAAGGTCTCATTTCTGTGTGTGTGTGTGTGTGTGTGTGAGAGAGAGAGAGAGAGAGAGAGAGAGAGAGAGAGAGAGAGAGAGTGTGTCAGTCTGTGGACAGCATAACTCAAAAACGAAAAGTCGGTTAAAAACCAAATTTGGTGTTTAAGTTTAATGTCTTTCAAGGATGACACTAAGATTTTGAAGAAAATACCCCCACCCTAAACTACCCTTTACATGGAAAATTATTCGAAAATTTTTATTTTCTTGAAAATGACTAACGATTTTGATTAAAATGTCATAGGTTTAAAATATTTGTATTACAAAGGAAACGTATATTTTGAATTTTCTGGGTATAGCTTATGTAGTGCTGTTTACTCTGGAAGAATTTTGAATAACTCGTAAACCGTAAAAGATAGACAAATTCTTAAATATACAAAACTGTAGATCTCACTAAAACACACAATTTATGTCTGAATAAATGCTTTGGTAAAGTGAACCATTTCAGAGATATTCCTTGATATTTGTGTCAGTTTCGGAAAACTTAAAACTTTTGTGAAATGGAACATCGTTGTTCATTTTTTTAAACGTGAAGCATGCAAAGAGAACGGAATCTCAATGATGTAAAAGATTTACTATCATTCACAGCCTACTGTATTCTAATATTGGCCTTTCACATACAAGGATAATAAGATAATTTCTAGAAATGTTTATATCAACTACATGAAGAAGATGTAGGTATAAGAGTTTCTAAGAATGGCCAGTACAAGAGTAGAGGAAATGATGTGAGTGCAACACATCAGATTTGCTGTGTTATTTTGTATTGAATTGTTCTTTCAGTGCATCTTTAGCTGTGAAACTGTAATGTAGTTAATTCGCGGTGCTAAAGAAAGGTTACAGATATGGATAAGAGCAGGTGTAGGAAATGTACTAATGATCCAAATAACTTTTGTTATGTGAATGGACAATTCGCCCCTAAATCGCAGCAAAAAATGTAACAAGTATTACTAAAACAGCACATTCGTTACACTTTGGTTCTGTCCTAGGCGATGAAGATAGTGAATTTGCTCCCATGTTTGCTGCATATCGTGCAAAACTGGTCTTAGTCAGTTGCTAGATGGTAAACGGAAACCTTTGCCGTTTGCAGTGCCTACGGTGTCTAGAGAACAATCTAACCATTTTAATGACTCTTATTTTAGTAATACAAAGATTACAGATGTCTCTAGAAAAAAACTTAGTTGAGTGTCAAATATCCTAGTGTTCTATTAGTAATAAGACCAGTTCCTCACAGTGAAGATCTTCCGCTGCCTGATCCTCCAGAAGCATGGGTTGAAGAACAAGATGGATCAAGTTGAAATCATGAAGTAGATGACAGTGAACCCTCGACATCCCAAGTCCCTATATATCAACGTGAATGAAGTGAAGACAGACATTTTGTTTCTCAAAAAGAGCTAAGCGATCTCATTCGTGATTGGAAACTGTGTAAAAAGAGTCAGAATTACTTGTTTCCAGACCACAGGAGTGGAATTTCCTGGCAAATGAGGCTAACATAATATTTCACCGATCTCAACACAAACAGTATTCACAGAATTCCACAGCGAAAGACAACATCTGTTTCTTCGTTAATGTTAATGTTTAATGAAGGAATGAGGTATAGAGCATTATGTCAAAGACTGGCGCCTCTCTATTGACTCTTCTAAATACAGCTTAAAAGCATTGTTGCTACATAATGTCAATTTACTACCACCAATAACTTTATTTCATGCCATAGGGATAAAGGAGACATACGATTCCATGTCCATACTTCTAGATGCCATTATTTATCAAAACCATGGCTGAATTTTGTAGTGACCTCAAGATGTTGCATTGCTAATGGGACTGCAGCGAAGCTTCACAAATTATTGTTGTTTTATGTACTTATGGGACAATAGGGCAAATGAAGAGCATTTTATAGTGAACGAGTGGGGAAAAGGGAAAACTATACACCTGGAGAAAGTATGTGCCTCTAATAGACCCAAACAAAGTTCTTCTTCCCCCACTTCACATAAAGCTCGGGTAAATGAAACATTTTGTTAAAGGTTTCGACAAAACTGCTAGTGCGTTTCACTATTTAAGAGGTATCTTTCCCAAAATACATGTGTCTAAATTAAATGAAGGCATGTTTGTCGGTTCTCAAATTAGACTACTTTTAAAGACAGTGTTTTTAAATCTAAACTTAGATGTGTTGAACTGACAACATTGAACTCATATAAATCAGTGGTGAAAGACTTCCTGGGCAATAAGAAAGAAGAAAATTATGAAACTTCAGTCTCAGAACTATTAAAGAGCTACAAAGAAATGGGTTGCCGAATGTCACTTAAAATCTACTCTTTACACTGTCACCTTTCTAGTTTCCCTTCAAACCTAGGAGCTGTAATTCACGAGCCAGGTGAACGTTTTCACCAGGACATTTCTGAGACGGAAAGACGTAACCAGAGTCACTGGGATTCAGTCATGTTGGGAGAATTCCTATAAATTTTCATAACAGATAATAATACCTAGAAAACGTCACGTGAAATAGCATTTTAAGGTGCATTTTTGGAATCAGCTGATCAGTTTCCATAAGAATTGGCCTATTTTGTTTCGGGTATATGAAAAACAAATTTGATCACTAGTGTCATTAATTACAAAACTTCCCAAATTATTATCTCCATCTGGGATTTCAAACCTCTCTCTCAATCACTTCCCAAATTGATACTCGCATTTTAATTTTCACTTCACCTACACCGCCACATAATTGTAATTCCTTATAGTATAACCGGGAAACTACAACAAAACGTAGACCATGACTTGCTTTAGGAAATATGCAGAGCTCATTAAAGTAGATATGTTTTAGAAATATTCCATGTTGCAAGGTGAGTGCATCATCTGGCGCACATATGCAGTAACAATTATTTCCTTTGTTCATGAGCTCGTTAGTTAACACGAACAAACATTTGAATGTAACATGAATAGAGAAATCACCTTGTGTAGGAGATGGTAGAGTCACAGCCTATAATAAGATTTGACACAGAAAGCTTTTCAAGCCCATAAGATCCCATTTGCGCTGCCCTTGCTCCCTTATTTGAATTTGTCATTGACAGGGAATATTGTGTCAAAGTATCACATCAATATTTTTATTTTACGTTTAATATTAAAGGCCGTCTAACTGTCAGCAGGATCACACAGTTTTGCTAATCAATTTCTGACTTCAGAACTGTACCACATAAGGACCGGATTCACCAACCAATGTTAAGTTTTAACACAATGTTAAACTTATTTAACACAGAGTTAACTCAAATTCTGTTTCATCGAGCAATGTTAGTTTTAACACAATGTTAAACTCGATGTTACCTTCATATTGACATGCCCCTGGAATAAGGGAACCTGGGACTGAAAAATAACCGAAAAATTATCAAATGGACGATTTTTAGATTTATGCACACAGATATTCCCCAAACCTTCCGTTATGGGTTGACAGTGAAACCTTTTAGATTCCGCCACTTTTAAAGGTTTTAAATTCCATGTGTGCTACATTCAAACACTCCCTCTTCTGCTTAAATTGTTGGCATCATCTGAACAAAGTATGGGCCAAAAAGGGTTCAAAACAACCAAATTCAGCGGAAAGAACTGGATAAGGTATGAATGTGAGGAGAGAGAGAGAGAGAGAGAGGGGGGAGAGACTAGACAAAAGAGGGAAGTTGGACAAACAGGTAATCTGATGCATCTCTGTAGAACAATTGGTTTTTCCCAACTTTACATTTTGTAAGACACTATGTGTTCCATGCGCATTAAATTTTGTTCTGTGCTCCTACAATTTTTTCCAGCACTTGCTCCATTTATGTAACTTCAACCTCAGCGTTTGGCTTGAAAATCTGAAAATTTGTTAGTTTAATTTCTTTAAAAGTGATTAGTTGTTCTTCCTGTCGAAGATTGTTGGTGTTTTTTGGGCAACTAGAGTTTACATAAGTAATAAAACTGTTGCGTTATTTTAATTTTCGATGCGAATGGAATATTTTAATATTAATGTATTTCCACATTGTGAATAAATTGAATAATTAACTCCCTCAAAACTATAAAAGAGATCGTGCTGGAAGTTTGTGTGGTAGTTTATAATTTAAACACACTTAAGTGTGCAAAGTATTCGTTTCCTACCCATAACAATATAGAACATTCCAAATTCACTCCCAGGGTCCCATCCATTAAGGAGAGTGTGTGCAGCAAATGAAGCTGTTTGTGTTTATACTGTACTTAAAGATGACAGACGTGTCTAATGGAAGAATAGAAGTGCGTCCTTGTCTCGTATGTACAGGGAACTGTTAGATTCTTTGAGTCTTTACGCACAAGTACAGTCACTTAAACATAACTTGTAAGTGGAGAAGCTCCCTTCAACATCCGTTAAGCTTGTTTATTATAACGGACATCAATTCCAATTACTGGCTTGTACTGTAGAAGTAAGTCTCTCATATTATAGATCAGAGCAGATCCGCTATCTTTTTAAGACTCTTCCACTAATACGAGAAGGTTGAAGCCAACCAATCCTGTGCTTAAGAATTAGAAATTTCAACCAATGACATCCTTTATTCGCGAAAAATGTATCAAATTTTATTATCACTCCGCTGAATTTTAATTATCACCTCCTCTGCTTTTCTTATGTTATGATCAGGTTAGAGAATCTACTCGCAGTGTCCGACAGATGCGCAACAGCATACTTAATTCCACGCAACAGAGCTGCTAGGTTTAAATGTTAAAAGTGGGTGACTCTCGCTTAGGTGAAGCATCTAATGCTGAGATAGATGAAATAATTCGAAGAGGGAAACCTCGGAACACAGAATACAACAGGAAAAATGTGCGCAAGCAGGAAACTAGTTCAGCGGCTTTTAATCTTGTAGGCCATGCCAATGGACGCTCATGTATGTCTGCTTGATTTTTACTTTCTCTACTACGTACAGTAAGTAGGGAAAGTGTTGCATTCGACTCAAAATTTCAATGTCGAGATTTCACCGGAAATGTATGTTTTGAGGTCCCTTGAATCCAAAAAAGTAGTTTTAGAAAAAGAAGCGTGTGCGTGTGTTTGTATGCGTGTGTACATCTGTCCTTGAACAACATAACTCAAAAACGAAAAGTCGGCTAAAAACCAAGATTTGTATTTAAGTGTAATATCTTTCAAGGAAGCGTCACGAAGATTTTGAAGAGAATTCCTCCACCCTAAAGTACCCTTTACATGGAAACTTACTTAAATATCTTAATTTTCTCAAAAATGGATCTAACGATTTTGATTAAAAATGCCATAAGTTTAGGATATCTTATGGCAAACGAAATGTATATTTTTAATTTCCTGGGTATAGCTCATGTAGCCGTGTTTGCTCTTGATGACCTTTGCATAACTGGTAAACCGTAAGAGATTGAGCGAATCTTACTATACAAAAATGTAGATCTCGTTAAAAACACAAGTTAAATTAAATGCATTTTTTTTGTAGAATGAACTATTTTGGAGATATTCCTTTATATTCTTGTGGGTTTTGCAATAGTTTAGATTTTTTCAAATGGAAGGTCGTTATTCACCTTTTTATCTCTCGGCCGCGCAGAGAATACATATTCCAAAGCTTTAAAAATTTGACTCTCGCACAAAGCCTACTGTCTTGCCATATTCCTCTTGCACCTACAAAGAAATAAGCAATAAGATAATTTTTGCAGATGTTTATCTCAACTAACATGAAGAAGATGGACGAACTAGTTAGTACAAGAGTAGAGAAAGTCATGTGAGTGCAACGCAGATTTATTATTTTCAGAAGTCAGTAATTACAATACAGCGTTTAAATAACATTTTATAGGCTACATCATCCTTTAATTTATAAAATAAGCTTAACTGTCGCATTGTCAAGGGGAGGGGGGTGGCTAAGTTTTGCCCAACTTCTGTAATTCTTTAAATTCTGTGTTTTAATTGTTTGTTTAAAGGCGCGCAGTTAAAATGTGATTGTCAGTCACTGTTTCTGTTACTGAACTGCGTGTTTGTTTCAGTTTTCATTGTTGCTCTTTTTGAGAAACAATTAAATGTCAAGGTGGTCATAATGTACTGCACTGTTGGTATAATGTGATTCATGTAAACAACTAAAACAGGAATAGTTAAACAATGTTAAATATTACCTTTATAAACATGACAAGATAGCAATGCGTGTTGGAATGCTGAAACACTATCATCACCATTCTAGCCAAATACAACAAACTGGATACAGATATTTGCCTTTACCAGCGAATGTTTCAGAAATCTGTGAAATACCTACATCAAAACTTCATTCTATACATACTCATGGAGCGAAAGGAAATGGTAGTAACAGTTGTGCTGTGGTATACCCTGAGCTTACAATTTGCTATAACAAAACAAGTGCAACAGCCCATGAAGGGCCAAGACTTGCCACCCAGCCGCTGCGTCCCCCACGTCAGTCCACTACAGACGTCATTGGTGGAGTGCAGTACTGGAGGGTGGAACGTGGTCAGCGCTTCGAGCCCTCCTAGCCAGTTATGTGGCCTTTGCGACCGGGGGCCGCTACTTCTATATCAAGTAGCTCCTCAATTGATCCTCCGGGACCTAACGAGGCTGAGTGCACCCCGTGCCCGAACTCCAAGCGGGGGAAAAATTCCCATGCTGATACGGGGATCGAACCCGGGTCCTCCGCGCCAGACAATACAGTTTTATTTCCTATAGTCCTCCGAATTACCTCACTATGAAAACTAAACTTCATTGTTACATTATATTCACCGATTCCATGATTGCAATTCTTGCTCTTCAACAAGTGCCATCTAAAAACTCTTCAGTGCAGACAATTTTCCTGCTGCTGTATAGGAAGATTAAATGACGTAATGAATGTGTGATAGCATCTCATGTTGGCATATCTGGAAACGAGAAAGCTGATAAAGAAGCAGCTTGCCGCTGAATACAAGGTTCCCCATCAGGACTTCCAGACTTTCCTGAAATATGAAATATCTCACTAGTGGAAGTTACACTGGAATTCTACATCCAGAAGTAAATTAAACACCGTAATCTGCAATAGTAGCTTGAATTGCCCAGTAAATTATCTAATTCATCGGGACCAGATACTTGTCACATTCCTACCTCCTTGCAAAGGATGCCCAGCCTAGATGCAAGCACTGGCACATAGTTCCAGAGTGTCCTTTCTTCAGTGCGGCGTCCTTGAGTGATCCTTCTGTGTGCCATGGTATAGTCAAGTTTATAAAAGCAGTTAATTTATATCCTGTTATGTAAACAATGTTTTAACACTTTTAAGTAATGATAATTTAAAATGTATTGTACTCAATATAACTTTTGTTTAAGCGACAATAATAAATTAAAACAAATAAGATGTACTATCCAATTTCAAAATAAATTGGTTTTAAAACCTGCTGTGATAATTTGTTACCAGTGTTGATCACCTCCGTTGGTAGTACAAGTTCGGAATAAGGATTTGCATAATATCTAATGTGATTCATGTAAAAAGGTAATAGTTAAACAGTACTAAATAATAGTTTTATACACACGAAAAGATATAACACCCTATTTTAAATTAAATTGGTTTTAAAAATTGCTCAGACCTGGTGGTGTACACTGGAGGGGTACTCCCACCCCCCTCGTTGGTAATGTAAGTTATAGAATAAGGCTTGTTTAATAAGTGCAACTTGTGATAGTCAAATTGTTTAGATAAATGTTCCCGTTTGTTAGTGACTGGGGAAGAGTGGAGTAGCGTGACTATTGGGATCGGGAATATAATCCAACGAATATAGCAAAATTCCCTAAAATATGACCCAATTTAAACAGAATTGTCCTTCGCGGTGTTCATCTGTTATAATTTTCTGAAAGAAATACTCAATAAGACTGAGAACACGATACAAAAGAGAATACCTTTTCTGCCGGAACTTACATCTGTAAATCAAATAAACTTCTCCTCAATATTTCCGTCAGCATTTAGTAACGAACGGTACAGAGTTGTTCTTCACTATTAATATCACAAGTTTCACCTAGTATCGCTGACACAAACCAGGCATGAGAAATTGCTTTCTTAATCCCATATGTCTTGAAGAAACTCATACTTGAAATTTAGTCATTCAGGTGAAGTTGCACGAAAAACAGTCGAGTTTTCCAAGTGCACTTCAGAGAGACGTCATTTATCGCTAATTCATTTAAATATACAATATAATTGCCTCTGAAGATCCTTCATTCCCACTGTGACCATGAAGAGCAAGTGCCTGTTTTCACAGAATACATACAGCGCGTGCAAAATGAGGAGGTAAAGTTCTGTTCTTTTTCACTTCATTGTTATGTTGTTTAACTGAGAGTTTATGCTGATTATTCAATGAAAATTCTATTCTTGGAGTTATCCCGAACATTTCTGGTTGTTTTTCCCATATTATGAGATTACAAAAATAACTGTGTTGTATGACTGCCTTATAAATGCTATTTAAATCTTCATAGCCACTAGAATTCAAAACTTACTTTTCCTAAGAAAAAAAAAAAGATAAACAAAATATTTGTTTAAAGCGTTACGACACAGCCAGGACTCACTTTCATAAACTTTGACGTTGAAATGCCTTATATATGTTTTAAAGTTCGTTGGAATACTGAGTGCGCACTTTGGAGGGTCTGCATTAGCTTGATATTGCCTTTTTAGAGAAAGTTTAATCTTTGTTTGTCTATCACACAAAAGTTTATCTTGATTTTCGTTGAAACAACGGCACGGAAAATCAGTTTTGCTTTTACTATTCTGACTCTCATTCATTTCTTGACCTCTCGGATGTGATTGCCTTTGTCACATACCTTCATCCCAAAATCCGCGCGTATCTTAACCTACATTTTGCTTTGATAGTAAGTAACCAAGTGTCCAAACCATGTTCAAATGCCCACAACTGAAAAGCACATATACAAGAAGCAAAACAAATCTAGAATTACTCCCTATTCACGACTATCAATACAATAATATTAGCGCGATTCTCAACATGAGATGTGGTTTTAGATACCACATACTTTGGCTCAGGTGCACAATACTAGCTTCCTCCAGCTGACGACAGTTAACCTTGACACAATCTTTGTTTCCAAACATACTGCTGCAAAGTGGCGCGTAATGTTTAGGAAAGCTTGATTTTTAACCATTATGTACAATAACATTATAATGAACACCAATTTGGCAACCAGTTTAAGGGTATATAATACATCTCTTACATCCATTGACGAAGCGGCGCTAGGACGAGTTTCCTCCGGGTTCTCCGGTTTCCCCCACCATCTCATTCCACCGGTACTCCATCTTCATTCCATGTATCATCAGTGTCACCGTCTGCGGTGCCGCATGTAGTAAAAGTGAGCGTTACACTTACAAAAAGAAACATCCATTGATGCTACGCCCCTACTGGAAAATTTAAGAATAATTACACAATCTCTAGTGGCGTTACTTATGAACTCTGCTAAATGTTGATGGCGGTTCTTTGCCGGAGGTTATGGTGTTATGCTGGAATGTTTTCTCAACAACACTGACAGCGGCTTCCATTTCCATGTCTGAGGATTCCAACTGTGTTTTATTGCCTTGTTCCAACAAGGATCATTTTCCTCTATATATACCTTGTTTTAAAAGAAATCGCTCAAGTTAAAAACTATTGCACTACTGTCTTCAGCATCCGGAGCAGTAATTACATTTACCCGCCCATGGTCCCTCAGCCACTACGTCAGTAAAAACAGCGATATCTGAAGCAGGAGTCACGCTTGCGATAATGGTGCCAAACTTGGAATATGTATCCGCGCTAAATTAAAGCAATGAACTCGCTCAATATAGCGCAATTTAAAGCTATTTTCAGTTCATGGAGTATATATAGCTTATAAAACGTAAACGATGTTTTGAACTACTCCTCCCACTGATAATTTTCTGTCTTTTCTATGTTTTTCAAAAACCCTCTTTTGATCAAAAATGATATATCCTCGAGTGTTATATCGTGCAATTCCTGTAAGAATAAGGCACCTATTACATCTCTTTAAGTAATCATTTTACGTTTTCTATAGGAACAAGATAATCCTTCTAAAACGGAATATATTGCTGCTATAGAATCAGAAGATAGACGTACTGTTACACTCTATTGGTACAAGAGTAGAGAAAGTGCAACACAACACTTTTCTATTTAAAGCGGGCCATATTGCTGCTATAGAATCAGAACATAGACGTACTGTTACACTCTATTGGTACAAGAGTAGAGAAAGTGCAACACAACACCTTTCTATTTAAAACGGGCCATATTGGTGTGCTATAGAATCAGAACATAGACGTACTGTTACACTCTATTGGTACAAGAGTAGAGAAAATGCAACACAACACCTTTCTATTTAAAACGGGCCATATTGGTGCTATAGAATCAGAACATAGACGTACTGTTACACTCTATTGGTACAAGAGTAGAGAAAGTGCAACACAACACTTTTCTATTTAAAACGGGCCATATTGCTGCTATAGAATCAGAAGATAGACGTACTGTTACACTCTATTGGTACCAGAGTAGAGAAAATGCAACACAACACCTTTCTATTTAAAACGGGCCATATTGGTGCTATAGAATCAGAACATAGACGTACTGTTACACTCTATTGGTACAAGAGTAGAGAAAGTCCAACACATCACTTTTCTATCTAAAACGGGCCATATTGCTGCTATAGAATCAGAAGATAGACGTACTGTTACACTCTATTGGTACAAGAGTAGAGAAAGTGCAACACAACACTTTTCTATTTAAAACGGGCCATATTGCTGCTATAGAATCAGAAGATAGACGTATTGTTACACTCTATTGGTACAAGAGTAGAGAAAGTGCAACACATCAGTTTTCTTTCTAAAACGGGCCATATTGCTGCTATAGAATCAGAAGATAGACGTACTGTTACACTTTGTTGTTAATGACTCTTAACTGTGAAAAACTTCCAAGAGGAAAAATAGCTAGATCATGACAACGCATAAATAAAGATAACAACTGAGTACCTGGATGACTTGAAGGTCAGCAACATGGACCCTGACCTAGCAACTTGTGATTTTGTTTTGTTTCAAAAAATTAAAGATAAAGTGCATGGAAACACACTTCGTCATGAGATGAAGCGGAACATGTAATGATGTTAAACGGAAATATAGTGCGTTTCAAAATTAATATAGAGATTTTAAGGCTTTGTAGCGTCAATTGGATTTAAGTTATGGTTATATAAACCACACATAAAATGCAGTAGCAACTCAAGGAGTGTTTTCTACATGCTCAATGTGCTCATTGGTCACACAGTACATCATCCAGTCGACAAGCGAGTTCTTCCCAAACCTTGACCAGCGTGCTTGGAGCAAAGGTTGCAACAGCTACTTGAATCTTAATGCTTAATTCAGGTACATCGGCTGGTAGCGAGGGAACTACACATGATCCTTTAGGAACCATCGCATGGCGTCAGATTGGCTGAACGTGTAGCCCATGCGAAACAAGATCTGTCATCTGGGCCTTTGTGGCCATTCCAGCGGTTGTGTGCAATGTCATTTAACCAATTGCATACTCAGAGAGCGATTGCACTAGTTTACCGCCAAATAAAGTTGTCTAGTTCAGCTTCTTCCAGTTGAGGAAGATGCGCTTGTTGTAGTGCATATAGGTAAGAAACAATAGTTACAGTTGCTTCACCGAAAGCAAAAGGCACCACTTTCCTGCCAAATAAAAATTCTCATTCCGTTTCTTCCAATTGAGGAAATGCACACAAGAAAACTGTTTAACTTGCTCTTCCATGTGATATATGATTTATAATTGCAGGTTAAATGTAATAAATACTAGAAAGTCCTAAAACCCCTACATTCATTTTGAAATACCTTGGTTTAGAAAAGCAATTAAATATTTTAAATTTTTAAAGCTTATTCTTGCGTAATTTTCCAAACAAGTTTAGTGCAACCCTTGTATAAGAAAATATTTCAACGTTTTTATGTCGACCAGTATGAAGTAGATATAGGAACAAGCGTTTTAAAGAATACTTGATCTAAGAGTGAGCAGAGAAAGTTATGTGAGTTCAACACATCAGATTGTTTTAGGAATAGTTTGAGGAAGAGACGTTTTTAGCAAGCGTGTATGTAGGTTATCTAGAAAGCCATATGCGTTCACCATGAACGAGTCTAGAACGCATGACTAACTCTAAGGCAAACACAAGTCATTGCATTGCTGTATTAAAAAAAAAAAAAAAAAAAAAAAAACTTACAATGTCCGTATGCAGCTACTATTCAACTGCAAGGCGTTGTCTGTTTGGGAGCAGTCTAGAACAGGGATGTCCAACATTCTCTCTTTGGAGAACCTTACGTAATGAGCAGTTTTACCCCACTCCACTCCTTCAGTTGAAGAGACAGTCAGTCAGTATCTAGTGACGGTCACAAACAGGTGATTCCATGGCCGTCTCTTTGTCATACCTTGCATTTTCTGGAAATTTTCTCTTTGTATAAATGGTAAATAGTAAGAGGCATACAAAAGCTTACTAAATACAAAATATGGATCTGGTTATAGCACACAATTTATGTCACATACATGCTTTGTTTTCTTTTTGAGTGAACCATTTCCAAGATATTCTCTTGAATCGTTTTGAATAGTTATACATTTTTCAAACAGGAATGTTATTCGTTCTTATTATCTCTTGGCGTTGCAAAGAGAATGGGATTTCAAAGACATCGCAAAGGAACCAGCTATTAAAACACTTCACTATCGCTTAAAGCTTACTATATTCCCATATTCCCTTTGTGCCTACAAGGAAATAACCAAAAGATAATTTGTACAAATGTGTATCTCAACTAACACGAAGAAGATACAGGAATAATACTTTTTAAGAATTGTTAGTACAACAGTAGAGAAAGTGATTGAGTGCAACACATCAGAGTTTTCTTTAGTAAGCTTTTTTCTGTCTCTCATTGTTCATTTGTGCAAAAACCAACCGGAATGAAGAGGTCACCAGGAGGACATTCGCAAAGGATTCAATGTATGACTTAGAAACGACCACTGAATCGCCTGTTTGTATCCCTCACTGGATACTGACTGTCCCTTTGACTGAAGGAGTGGAGTATAACTGCTCATTACGTAAGGTTCTCCAAAGAGAGAAGGTTGGACATCCCTGGAGTAGAAGATAGATGGGAGAACCGACATATTACGTCACTTCACCTACATCACAGTTTAACCCCGTCCACTCTCCTACACACAGTTAGCTACCAGGCCACACACTCCGCTGTTGTCTATCCGCCTCTGAGAACCGGCACATTACGTCACTTCAGCTACATCACAGTTTTAACCCCGTCCACTCTCCTACACAAAGTTAGCTACCAGGCCACACACTCCGCTGTTGTCTATCTGCCTCTGAGAACTGACACATTACGTCACTTCAGCTACATCGCAGTTTTAATCCCGTCCACTCTCCTACACACAGTTAGCTACCAGGCCACACACCCCGCTGTTGTCTATCCGCCTCTGAGAACCGGCACATTACGTCTCTTCATCTACATCGCAGTTTTAATCCCGTCCACTCTCCTACACACAGTTAGCTACCAGGCCAGGCCACACACTCCGCTGTTGTCTATCCGCCTCTGAGAACCCGTACATTACGTCTCTTCATCTACATCGCAGTTTTAATCCCGTCCACTCTCCTACACACAGTTAGCTACCAGGCCACACACTCCGCTGTTGTCTATCCCCCTCTGAGAACCGGCACATTACGTCACTTCAGCTACATCGCAGTTTTAATCCCGTCCTCTCTCCTACACACAGTTAGCTAACAGGCCACACACCCCGCTGTTGTCTGTCTGCCTCTGAGAACCGCTCAGTCCATCAAATTGTGTCAGTGACGGAATCATGCCGCATAACAAGTTAAGTCTAATGTCTTTTGTACTGTTGATGTTCGATAAGAGTATGTTGGCTTGTATTTACTTATAGTACATATTGCTGCTAAAGAGTCAGTGAAAATGCAAACTTGTTTGCTCTGTGTTTGTGAGATATATTGGAGAGCTCCATCATAGCCTGTAATTCTGTGTTCAGGCTAGAGTAGGATGTGTACGGTAATTATTCATCTTTGCTATCTGGTATAGTATCCAACTCGTGCAGTATTATTTTTAAGGTTAAGGGATCCATTATTGTAGATGTGCAGGTGTCCATCATAATCGTTGACAAGTTTGTTCTCAAGCACTTAACTGCAGCATGTATTCTGGGTGTTTCCTGGTGTAAGCACATGGTAACTTAATATTAGATTTTGGAGTGGACCATTTCCATGGAGGTGTTGCATTCAGCATTTTTACAGCTGCTATTACATTGGGTTCCAGGGGAAGAGGTTTTGGATGATTTTAAAGTCTATACAGTTTTATCATGTTATTTCCATAGTTGATTGGAGCCTTATGTTAGCAGCTACATGTACTCGGGTTTTGAATCCAATTTTTTTTTTTTTTTTTTTGCATATAAAGATGAATAGGTATTACATTACCTTCTACTTTTATGGCACTTATTGGGGTAGTTTTTGGTAGCCCCGGGCACAACCTCGAGGCTACATTTTTAATGAGTTGAATATTTTGTAAGTGCATACCTGCTGCACTGTCCCATATTTCATAGCCATATGTTATCTTTGCCCTGATGTAGGCAATGTAAAACAATATGTCAGCCTCTCATGTTTTTAGTAGCTACAATTTGTAATAACGTTAATGTTTTGTTACAATGGTTTGGATGTGAGCTACATATGTATAATAATTTCTCATCCAAGGTAACTCCTAGAACATGGGGTGTGCTGTTGTAATGTATTTGTTGTCCATTCAAAAGGATTTTTGGTGTATAATGTTTAATCTGTATCTTCTGGTAAAGACTGGGCATTCAGTTTTTTATTAGAAATATTTAAATTACATTTCCTTGCCCAATTACTGATACTGTCAGATGCTTCCTACATCATCTTTTCCAATTTAATTGGGTTTTCGAAGACCATATGAGGATGTCGTCAGCATATATGTATACTGATGTTAGCTTTTGGAGGTTGCATCTTGGATAAATGAATAAGTATGATATTAAACAGTGTGGGACTAATCACTGGCCCTTGTGGAACCTCAATATAGCTTTTTGTAGGTTAGACAATTGGTTGTTCACAGAAGTCAGGATGTTTCTACCAGTGAAACGTAAAAACATGATTTTGAGCATTTGACCCTTATATCCAAGTTTCATGTGTTGTGAAAACAGAATTGTGAAGTGTTGTGTCAAATGCAGCTTCCAAGTGTATCATTATTGGGATTGTCATTACCTTTTTTCTGATTCTTAAATATATTTCCTGAATAAAATATAATAAAGCATAAACTGTGTCACCTGAAGGTCTAAAGTCATGCTGGTAGGACTAACAGGATTGTCCTTTTCAAGTCTCCATGCTGGCCCTTTCTAAACCATGTTTCAAGCAGTTTAGCTTGACAAGATCTTAATAGAATGGGTCTATATGACTTGCGTTGTTTCTTTTTGGGAGTTTAAGTGTATTTTTAATAATTTCTCAATATTTCCTTTTATAGGTAAACTGGCTACAAGTCATACAAAACAAACACATTTCTTTACCCACAGAGCTAACCAAAGTGTTTCTGAAAACTTATTAAAAAGTTAAAAGGCTGGATTTTTCTCACTGAGGTGTTATACTTGAAATATCCAGGGTTGGGAATTTTCTGTTCGATGTTGCTGGATCATTTACCATTTCTCAGCATGTAAAAATGGTTTCAACTGGGGCAGCATACAATCAGAAGGTATTGGTATTATAATGGCTGTTTTCCAGGACCTGGAAATATTCCCGTTTGCCAGACATTATTGAAGTGGGGCTGAAGCTCTTTAGACTTATTTTGTAGTATGCCATTATGGTCTTGTAAACCCCAATTAAGTTCTATGAAGGTATGTCAGCTTCATCTTCGTGATTCAAGGACAATTCAAAATTACATGTGAGGTATGGTTTATGTATATCTAGTTTTGTTGGCCATGGTGAAGTTTTACTAGATTTCTTAGCAAAATGGCACTTTAGTAGTTCTGCTTTTTCGAGGTTGTGCATAATTATATTGCCATTTTCATTCCTGAGTTCATTTATCTTGTTGTATCTTTTACTTACTATTGCTTCGAATTTGTTCCAGGTTGTTGAAGAGGGGGTTTTTTGCATTTAAGGAAGTTACAAACTGTTACTAGCTTGCTTGTGTTAAGGAGGTTCTGACTATTTTGCCTTGACTTTGTTGTAAATTATGTTGGTTTCAATAGCTCTTTCTTTTATCCAAACTTTTAAAGCCCTTTACTTGTTATTCCGTTTTTAATGGTTCGTTCCACCATATCTACATTGGTGTATCATGTTTCTGCTAGATGGCAGGACTGGTGTGTTTAGCAGCAACTAGAATGGTCTCTGCATTTTCCAACTTTGAACCGTTGATAACATCCGAGGAAAGGTTTGGTGCTCTCCTAACTTATTCAATAATACTTTAGTTTCAATCATTCCAATTTGCTGCTTTAATTTTCCGCTTTGTTTGGGTATATTCCAGGTCATGATGGCTGCATAACTGCCCGCGAGGGTTTGGAGCCTGGAAACGTCTCCCCCTCAAGTACTGCACCCCACTTATGAAGCTTGTAGTGGGCACAGATTGTGCGGCAAGCCTGGGGTTTAGTTTAGAAAAAAAAATTATTTTCTTATTTAACGACGCTGTCAATTGCCAGGATCACATCAGCGTCGCCGGTGTGCCGGAATTTCGTCCCGCAGGAGTTCTTTTACATGCCAGTAAATCTACTGACATGGAGCTGTCGTTTTTAAGCACACTTAAAAACCATCGGCCTGGGCCGGGTTTGAACCCGTGACCTTGGGATCAGTAGAGCAGCGTCTAACCAACTGAGCCACCCAGACCGACAGGGTTTAGTTTAGTTCTGGGTATATTATTGGTGTAGTCACTACTAATGTCATTATCAAAAGTTCAAATGTATGTGTTGGGAAATAATCGCTTAGGAGATCTTCACCTGCAGACCAGCTCTGTAAGTAGAGGCAGAAAATAAGAAAATTATGTGATCCTCCTAATTTATGCTCCAAAATTACTCTAATACAAATTTTCAGTTAAATTAGAAAATATTTAACATTTCAACCCTCGGTGTCCCCTATAGGATGTAAATATATTACATTTAGCGTGTTCATGCACATGTAAAATTTAAGTCAAACCAGGGTATTTGGACGTTAGTTGAGATTTGTCACCGAGCTTTCAACTCTCATCACCCCCTATAAGATTCGAAATTTATTACATTTAATATCTTAATCTATTTGAAATATCAATTTTAGATGACATGCATAATTTTGTTGAAGGATTCTTTAAATGCTAGTCAAAAAACCATTGATAATGAAGATGATGTTCTTCGAAATGCATTCAGATAAAAAGCAACTCAAGTGAAACTAACAGTGTCTATAGGTCGACTCAACGACCTGTACAAATAAACTAAATAACATATTAATTAAATAATATTACAGGTTAATAACTCCCAAAGGTCCACACTGCCCTTTTAATTGTAAAGCTTTGAAGAGCAATTACATGATATGCTTTTGTATTATTGAGGCAGTTATGTCACTGACCTCATTACCATTGAAAAAAACCCAAAATTAATGGTATACACATGTGTAACATAAGATTGATCATTATTTTAATGCTATAATTAAAGAAACATTGAGTATAGACTGTGTAAAACCATGGGAAAAGAACTTTATGGTAAGTTACCGAAGAGACGAAAGCTGTGAGAAATATTGAACTAGCTTTTGGGCCAATAAAGGAATATTTAATGGTAAACACATTTTATACTCTGTATCAATTGAAAGTGGCAAATAATAATGATGATGATAAGAGCAAGAATAGTAGTAGATATGTTTATAACTGGTATTTAGTATAAAGCTCATATGTGTACAATTTTATATTAGGTATTATAAATACAGTAGAATCCCAAAACAACACGGTTGTTGGCGACATGCTTTAGCTTCGGGTAATAACAATTCCATGGTATATAAAAATATAAGCTTAGAAGTGACACAAATATCCCACAGAGATGCTGGGAAACATTTGTGCAATAATAAACTACAATACAAAATAGAGTATGTAATATGCTGTAAAGTACACCACTTTCAAGTGCAATTACACACCAGTTGTGCTAGGAGTGTATTCCAGTTGTGCAGCCAATCTTAATTTAAACAGTACATCCAATTAACTGTACGCATTTTACACTAACGTAATTGTGCAACCTCTTAAAGAAATCAGCAAGTTTTGCCTGGCAGCATAATTTACTTTTTTTCTCTTTCTTAAACTACTGTTTAATTGTAGCAAGATGGAGGTGAATACAGTTCCTGCATACAATGAATCGCCTTTGTTTATGGTACTTATCACTTCACTAACTTGCAGGAACTTTTACCATCTTGTTATTTCGGGAAATTCCTAGCAATGCTAGAGGTAGCGTAAAGTATATCCTAGTACCACTCTATGAAGAAAATTTTAAGCTCAAACTTTCAAGAATAGTAAATACATAACTAAATAAAAAATATGCTATATTTCCAGGGGATACACTCCCCCCCACCCCCCATGTTAAATCTAAATCAACTGTACTTCAGACTGCGCTATTTTGGGCTGCTACTCTAGTTAAAAACTGTTAAGAATTTTCAGCATGAAAATGTTTTCATGGACGAAACAAATTGAATGTAAATATCAAAATGCAACAGGAGAGACAAATATGAAAGTAACATATATTTATACGCTCATTCCTTTTATTACTCTGGTTTTGCAGCAAAGTGTTAGTAATGTAATTAAAATATGCATTATATGTACATGTTAATAGACAACTAATTTTACAACAGAAATGCATGAGAATATCAAAAGTTAGCACTGTACATTGCTGCAAAGAATTGTTTATAAAAATAATACATTTACAGTAACATCATATTTATACAGAGTAATGTTGCTACAAAACTCAAATGGCCTTGCTGGAAATTATGATGTACATGTATATAATTTGAGAAGGCAAACTGATAATATATATTATCAGTTTGCCTTCTCGAATTTCCTAGTATATATATACTAGTATATATATGAGTGCATATATATAGTGCACTCATACTGGGAAATTTTGTAATAAAGTTGCCGTAAATGAGGTGGCATAGTGATCAAGTGATTAGACTGCTTGCCTACCACCTAGGTGGCCTGGGTTCAATCCCGGGGACCCACATGTGATATTCCTGGTGGACAAAGCAGCATCTGAGCTGGTTTTCTCCAGGTTCTCCCTCCACTCATTCCACCAATTGCTCCATAATCACCTTTCCACTCATCCATCTCGCCTGCATTTCATATCATCTTTCTCACTCTCAAACCTGGTGCTTAGCTGACCACCCACTTCGCTGTCTTCACTCTGTCTGGTCCATAAGTTTGACTGCTCCCCGACAGGAATCGTCACCTAGGCATTGCCTTGTAAGGCCTACATAAGAGGAGGGTAATCAGATAAAGAAGAACCCTTAAACATAGTAGCAACAGTGTATAATAAACCTCCAAGAGAACTCAAATCCATAAAGGGTAGTGCATTTAAGATAAAATTAAGGCAATATCTTGTAAATGGACCACCATGTAGACTTGAGGAATTGTTATTGTTGTTTAGGTGATTCCTGTTCTTATGTATTGTATATTATTCCTTATACAGTGACAATGCTTAAAACTTGTAATGTCAAGTATAAAAGCAATAAACAATTTGAATTACATGAAAATGGCATTTGTTTCTGAAGCAAGGTTACCATTGCGTCTTCTTACTTCATTATTGTAGAATTCATTTGATCTATAAGTTTCACCTTTTATATGCCAAATAGCTTCAGATTTATTTGCAGCATAACGTAATGACGTACAGTTAAGTATGCTTTGCTTTACTACTAGTTTTATAATACACTATCTAAAATCCTGAAAAGATGCCACTAATTCTTGGGTTATACCATTTTCCATAGCATATTTATTTCAAAATTGGAGTCTTTTTCTTGATCCTAACATTCCCCATGTAATCCACTTAGCATAACTACTTTTCACATTCATTTTTAAGACAAATTGCAATATCGAAAAGTCTCAGTGATTGCAAACTTTGCTGAACGCTAAGCCCAATCCAGGGTTAAATATACTAGTTTCAGTTTCTAGTGGTTTCATTGTGGGCTACAATGTCCTCAATTCATACTTACTCTTATTGAAGTTAAAGCCCTTAGTCAAGTACAACAGAAATTGTCGACACTAGAAATTGAAATGTCATTTTATGAATGAACCACATACTTGTAGTCCATAAGGACAAATTATCGTATCGCGCAGGGTCAAAATGAAATTAATTAAAGTTAGTAATATTAATATGAGATTGTTTCTGGAGTAAACATTACCATTTCAGAATTCTGTAACCCATGTTTCTACATTATATATGAGGTTTTCTCTCATAACAAAATCATATTGTGAAGAGTGTAAACCATGCCATGTGTAGGACAGCATGCATGCACGATTGGTACTACTTTTGTATAGCAAACCAGAAACCAAATTTCGAAGATGATTAAAATAAAGGTACCGCTATATCATAACTATGAAATTACAAGATTCCACATGTGTTAATTCTGGTACCATCGCCTCTGCAAATAAAGAATTGTTCTCAGAAAGATATTCGTTATCAGCTCTGAATTCAAGCCGCTGAAAGAAGAGCTTTTGTGTTAATATTATTATTTTTTTTTTCTTTTTTGTAGTTGTATCTTGGAGTCTATTGTAAGTTCTCAATAACTGAAATTCAAATATGAAGAAACGAAACAA
The DNA here is from genome assembly GCA_030765045.1 of Tenodera sinensis. Taxonomy (NCBI): domain Eukaryota; kingdom Metazoa; phylum Arthropoda; class Insecta; order Mantodea; family Mantidae; genus Tenodera; species Tenodera sinensis. The sequence continues at coordinate 63,316,434 of CM060974.1, read as the reverse complement.
TATGAACATATTTCACATATTCATGCAGGTAGTAATATTTTTGGGTTTCCATTTATTTCTAATTTTATTATAATTTAAATTTCAACTGATTAACAAAGCCTATGTTATATAAGATCCAAATGTCCCTGACAATGTCTAACAGGATTTTGCAGCCTCTAAGACAATAAATAAAAACTCGACAAAAATATTTTCTGCTTTTCTTCGATAAATTACAAATGACACTATAAATTTCCAGGCAGTTAATATGCAGAACAGATGCTAAGATAATGTATACAGTGGGTGTAAGAAGTGTACGTACACCTATATTATTTCGCATTAAAATGCATGTTAGAAAAAAGCACGGGTTTCAAAAATTATAATAACATTAAAGATGTGAATGCAGAATGCTGCCCTTCATGAGTACACCAGTAAAACCGCAATATGATGAGTAGAAGCTTTAAAATTAAATAAAATGCACCAAAATATGTTTGAAATGGGCACAAAAAGTGATCGTGCACCTGAGGCAGAACTGGTCAACATTCACTTGTGTGCCTGTGGACAGCAGTGATAGGAAACTGAGCACGGCTAGTCGTCGGTAAACAGTAAACAAAACACAGAAAAGTCCAAATGGGGAACAATTGTTGGGAAACTAGCGAAAAAACAAGAAAATAATAATTAAACTGCATAACTGCTGCAACTCCATTGCAACAAGTATCTCAACTTGTTGATAGACCTCATTTCACTGTGCAGGCAAAATTGATAGGTTTTGTGTTTTAAAAACAGTGCAAAACAGATCAAGAACTGAAAGACCAAAGTTGCTGACAGAGCAAGATGAAAGATGTATCCTACAGAAAGAAACACAGGACTGTAAAATCAGTGCTGTGAAGTTGGCTGCAGATTTGGGAAGATATGTTTCAGCCAGTACTGTGCGCAGTGATTATCGAGAAGTTGGATATCATGGTCGAGTACCTTGGAAGAAGTTCTGGGCAAATAAGAGAAATCAAATAAAGCGATTAAACTTCATAAAAGACCACCGGAATAAAGCACCAGACTTCCCGAAAAGGGCGACTTTTTAAGGATGAAAGTAAGTTTAATATTTTTGATTCCGATGTAAGATGTATAGTGTACTGAAAGCAGAATACGGAGATGGATCCAAAACATCTAGTGGTCACAGTAAAACATGGAGGTGGTACACTGATGGTCTGGGGTACCTGACCTCTCCAGTAGTGGTTTGATTGCACTTTATCGATGGAAAAATGTATCATAAAGTGTATACATATGAACATTCTAAAGCAAAAACCTTATTCTAGTGCTGAGAAACTAGGTCTTGAGAACAACTTTATTTATCTGCAGGACAACTTCATACAGCTGGAAATACTCTCTTGTGGCTGATTTACAACATGCCAAAGCAACTAAATATGCCACCTCAATCACCAGATATCAACCCTATAGAATACCTGTGGTCTATTTTGAAGCAGAAAATAAAAAATCATGTCTATTTCAGTAAAGTAGGTCTGAAACAGGCACTTTGGATAGAACAGGACTTAAGTGAGCCAAATACAACAATGGGACTACTAGAATCAATGCTGGAGGCAGTTATAAAAGCTAAAGAAAAACTTACATAATATTGAATGATGGTATTTATTTATAAAAATGTTACTAAATTGTAGGTGCACAATCACTTTTTGTGAGAAATAATAGCATCTGTTGATATTACGGGAAGATTATTAAATAATTTGTTTGTGTTTTCTGATATAAAGTATGATCAAATACAACATATGCATTAGTAAACACGATTAAGGTATTTCCATATTCATCCCAAAGTTCTATTACTCCTTCAAGTATGTCAATGTAATTTCCTAAGTGTATGATCACTTTTTACACTCAGTGTATATGTTCACGGAAGCTAATTCAATGCATATATTACATACAATTAGGTAATGGAGCAAGGAGTCCGTAAAATTTTTAAAAACACAAAATATTGAGTATTATGAATAAAATTATGAAAACTTTCGTTTTACACAAAATTTATATTACAGTGATCTACATTTTCCCCAGTAATGCTAATGGCTTCATTGCCGGATGCAAGGCATTAGAAAACAACATTTTCCCTAGGAGTAAGTTTATGTCTGTCCATCTTTTGCAGCAGAAATATGGCTTAAAGACAATAGAAAAGAAGCATAGGATAATGCATATGCAGGTGTGTGAGTGGCAATCTAAGAGAGGGAGTAAAATCCTGAACATTGGGCCTGGTTTTAAAACAGATAAATGTGCGTTAACCATCAATTAATTTTAAATAGCAAGTTGGCCTGGAGTGAGTCAGCGAGTATGCCAGTCCCCTTCAATCTCAAAAAGAATAATTCTGCAAAGCATTTGGGATTTTATCCCGATAGCATGCTTGCAAAGTGACAATATATGGGATGGTTATTTCTAAAAGGAAAAAACTAAGAAAGGGTTCATTAAATTAATTGTATAGATTGCTTACATGGAGTCAACAAGTACTGTTTCTACCTTGAACTCATCCAGCAGAACCAATGCTATATACCGATGGCAAAGTTGCTAGTTTGTATAAGGAGTCTATGTAGATCTCTCTGAAGAAAAACAAGATCAATAAATAAGTTTGATTTACCTACATCATATCAAGGAACGAAATGGGTAAAGTAATGCTCAGATGAGTCTCTGGTATACAGCTTACAGTTACCCAACATTCTCTTTTTACAAAAAGAGAAAATTAGGTACTGTACCCTAAGTGAGATTCAAACGCAGGATCTCTTGAATGAGAGGCAGATTTGCTACCCCCACACCATACAGACAATACTGTAATGAAAAACCATAACCACTTCCTCAAGTAGAAAGGGAAATGTCACCTTTGCATGTCTTCACAGAGTACAAAGAGAAACTAATATTAGTAAAGTGAACCCTGGAAAGCAGCCATTATAATACCAATACTTAAACCCCAAGAAACATACAATGCAAATCACATAGACCCATTTCATGAATATCTTATCTATCTAAACTGCTTGAAAAAATGGTTCAGAGAAGACCGTCATGGAGACTTGAAAAGCACAATCTTCTTAGTCCTTACCAGTATGGCATGAGACCTTCAAGTGGCACAGTTGATGGAGGAAATATATTTCTGGTTCACAAAAATGAAGTGACAATCGCAGTCACGATGGACTTAAAAGCTGTTTGACATAACACTGCACAAATCTGTTTTCACAACACATGAAACTTATAAATAAAGGTAAAATACTCAAACTCCTATTTTTGTGTTTTCCTGGTGGAAAAAAATTAGATTTCTGTGAAGTACCAGTTGCGTAGCCTGCAAAAGATCTATAGTGGGTTTCCACAAGGGTCAGTGGTTAGTCACACACTGTTTAATATCATGCTTTTTGATTTACCCAAGATGCTGCCTCCAAAAGCTAACATCAGTATAAATATATGTTGATGGCATCCTCATATGGTCTACAAAGACCCAATTAAATAAGAAGCCATGATGAAAAAAGCATGTGATAGTATCAGTAATTGGGCAAAGAGGTGGAATTTTAAGATTTATAATGAAAAATTGAATGCACTGTCATCACTAGAAGATGGACTAAAAACTGATACACAAAAATCCTCTTGAACAAATAACAAATAAAGTAAAACAGCGCACGCAAAATTCTAGGAGTTACCTTGGATGAGAAACTATTATACAAAGCTCACATCCAAACCATTGTTACACCATGTAACAGAAGATTAAATTATTAAACAGTTTAGCTAGTAAAACATGAGAGGCTGACATTACGTTAAGATTGTTTTAAATTGCCCACATCAGGCACAGCTAACATATGGCTGTGAAATGTGGGACAGTGCAGCAGGTATGAACTTACAAAAGATTCAAGTCATTCAGCATGTAGCCTTAGGATTGTGCCTGGGAGTACCAAAAACTACTCCAATAAATGCCATAGAAATAGAACTTAATCTAATGCCTATTCACCTTTATATACAAAAACGAATTTGGATTAAATACGCAAGACTACATGTAGCTGCCAACATAAGGCTCCAATCAAATATGGAGAGAACAACATGATAACACAGTATAGACTAAAATCATTCACAACCTATTCCCCTGGAACCCTATGTAATAGCAGCTGAAAGCATGATGAATGAAATACCTCCATGGAAATGGTCCACTCCAAAAACTAATATTAAGTTACCATGTGCAAATACTAAGAAACCAGAATACATGCTGCAATTAAGTGTTTGGAAACGAAGTGCCAACAATTATCAGTAATACTTTCACAATAATAGTGATGGATCCCTTAACCATGGAAATGATAGGCCAGGAGCAGGATACTATACCAGATAGCAAAAATGAATACTAATTACCATGCACATCCTACTCTAGCCTGGACAAAGAATGACTAGCTATAATGGAACTCTCCAATATATCTCACAAGCAGACAGCAACTAAGTTTGCATTTTCACTAACTCTCTAGCAGCAATATATAGTATAAGTAAATATAAGCTAACATACTCTTATCGAACATCAACGGTACAAAAAGACTTTGTTACACTTAATACAAAAGGGAAAAGAAATACAACTACAACGGATTCCTGGACACTGTGGTATATCAGACAATGAGATAGCATATGAAATTGTCAAAACTGATGCAACATTACAATATAGCACTTTCAAAACAGAGAGCTATACTAATGGCAATAAGACTGTAAACATCAGTAAATGGAACAAAACTTGCAACAACTCCCGAAAGAAAGAATCAAATTATGTAAATATATGTTATACAAATTATGTGATATTTATATACACACAGCATTCCACGGAGTATTCAGGTTTTGCTTCAACATCCAGAACAGGACACACAATAACAAGAAAGTACCTATTTTATTTTCTCATGATAGAAGCGCCTATGTGTCCACTCTAAGATTCATAAATTCATATTGTATTCACAATGTCTAAATGGATATTGTGACCTCTATATTAATTTATAAACAGTTTGTGAGGGCCCTGTTCGTACCTAATTGTGGTGTACAGCTCCCTCTCTTAAACAGTTATTACTAAACTCATTTTTATTTCAAAAATATTGTTGCGTTTGTGCATTTTGAACCCATTACACTAAAAAGTATTCTCGTGAGCATTTAGAGAAGTACAGTTGTATTTACATAACTTTCTCTACCGCGGACTAACCATACGTCTGATTGTTGTATCCACATTAATTTGTTCACAATATATCTTTGCTTAGGCATGAATAAAACTTAAGATGAGCTTAATTACAACAAATGGGAGATCAGTATTAAATATTGGTTTCTGGTAAGAAGTTATTGCAATGGAAAAGAAAAAAAAATGCGGAGAAAAAGCAAGAATTGCACGCTTTAATGCATATTCATTAGATGATACTTTCCATGGTATATTTCAATATGGAAGTGGAAGTGTAAAGCTAAAAACACAGAGAGCTGTTCTCATAAAACTGTAATAACATGTTGATGGTTAACAATAAACAGAAGTGAACTAATAAAAACTGAAAAAGCTGTTTTACATTTCTTGCTAATATTACCGTTGAAGAATTTCAAGGCAGTTAATACAGGAATTACATGCCAGGATAAGAAATGTGTAGAACGAATGTATGTATATAACCTAATTTAATGCATGTAATATTACATACAACTTGAGGAATGGAACACGAGTCACTAAATCTGTTAAAAAGAAAGAATACCGCCTATGGAAACCTTTTATGTTATTGTAAGTTTTATTTCATAGAAAACACGTATATTACAATGATTACAATAATTACATGAGAGAATAGCATACTCAATTAAGGACTATTTCAAAACCTATTGTTCTGGAAGTTAAATTGCGATAATGGTGAAGTGCGGTGGGTTCTGTTACAGCATGGGATTGAAGATATCAGGGGTTTGACTCAATGAGCGAAATCCCAGCAGGGATGGGTAAATTTTTACCCCACCAGTGAGTTTGCACCAAGAATTTCCCCCAATAGTATATCTCGGGGGAGGAGGGTTATTTAACAGACAAACAGTGAAACGTACCATACTAAAATAAATATTTTGTTGTTTGACGACGCTGCCAACTGCCAGGATCACATCAGCGTCGCCGGTGTGCCGGAATTTTGTCCCGCAGTTCTTTTACATGCCAGTAAATCTGACATGGAGCTGTCGTTTTTAAGCACACTTAAAAACCATCGACCTAGACCGGGTTTGAACCCACGACCTTGGGATCGGTAGGCCAACGTGTAACCAACTGAGCTACCCAGACCGACTACAATACTAAAACGTTTCCCCCTACCAACTTTTAAAGATTTTGCAACCTGGTTTGGCTCCCCAGAGAGGGAACCTTCTGAAAGTTGTCAGAGGGATTGAAGCATGTTGAAGAATGACCGGGTGATCGACACCAGAGTAGGTGGGGAGCGGTACGTCCATTAAGAAAACGTGAATATCGTGGAATAAAGTAAAGTAATAGTAGAACTAGCTCACATTACCAAAGTGACAGTCAAATAAATTCTCTCAAGCTTCCACGGCCATCGTTTAAACATCACAGTTTGCCTGTGATAACGACCACGACAAGATGGTCGAAACGTTGGCATTTTATAATTTGACGCGGCAACAACCGGATAGCCAAGCTATTTTACAGTCAAATAAGTTAACTACCAGCAAAACCTGAACCAGATATGCGACTTAGAGTAAAAATTCAACCCGATATATAAATGAAAGTGAAAACTGAGAATATCAGACTAAGTCATTATTCTTTTGGGCACTTCCTGAAATTATGTCAATTACCGTTGAAGCTATTTACTGCTCCATACATGAGCACAGAAGTTTGCACTTAGATACCTGATTTCTCAAATCAGTGAGAAACCCAAATGTCACTATATTTTTTTGATATCTAGAGGACTTAATTGTACTATTGAGGAATAGTACAATTACCCAAGAAATAAAGAATTTTACCCCAGCTGATGCCATTCCGGCAGTAAGATTACAAAGAGTGATTGTTTCTGGAAGGAAACATGGCTTATGATAGCACTGGTCATGAAAATATCAAGAGATGCCTGATGCGCACCAATATGCCAAACAGCTTGAGAGCATTAGTTCTGAATCTTTCAGGGTAACATAATTGGAGTAGAATGTGGTATAAACAAAACATCGCCTATTTTTGTACAAAAAGGAGTTACCCAGGGTTCACCCATCTCTCCGACACTGTTTAATTTAGCGATTGATGACACAATTAAAGATACAACGGACCATGAGATTGCAAAATTGCATGGGTTTCAACTTAGCCCTGAAGTAAAAAATGTATCGGCCATGGCTTTTGCTGATGATATTGTTTAGTAGCAAAGGACGAAACATCTGCTCACTCACTTTTAGACTTAACTACCAGCAACTTGGCTGCAATTGGTTTGCATATCAATCCATTAAAATGCAATGTCATAAATATCAAACATGGTAAACTTAGTGAAACTACTAAAATAAAATTTGGCTCAAATGTTTTAGAACCAATCAAAGGAAACGAAAACATAAAATTTTTGGGTGTAAATTTCACAAATGAAATCCAGTTGGATAAGAATAAGATAATCAAACGATTGGAAAAAGATTTGAATTCACTTTCTTATTACAACTTGCTCAAAGCAGATCAAAAATTAAATATCATTGATCAATATAGTTGGCCTGGATTAGTTTATTCCCCTCAAAGTACACCACTGAATAAGGTCCCATCCTGCTATTTAGAAGATATTGATAAATTAATAAGAACATCGAAGAAAGAAAGTTGGGCTACCACATGATTGCCCCAATGATATATACGCTCCACGTAATCTTCGTGGAATAGCACTAATCAGAGCTGGTTGGGAGGCTTATATACAACATTTCAATATAGCTCAGAAGCTTTCACAAATACAAGATGATCATCTACGCTTGTGTCGAGATACTCAAAGAGAAGAAAGAAGCCCTTTCCAATTTGAACATTGACATTAACGATGAAATCATGTCAAAATCAGGACGATGGCTTCGAAAACAATTACAACCTAAATCGTCTGATGCATGCTGTCAGCTACCTCACAAGCGAAAGGGGATTGAGACTTATAAAGAGAATCCCAGAGCCAATTCATGGATGAGCAACAGAAAAATCCTGTCATGTTCTGAATGGACTAATGCCATCAAAATGTCATGCAACACGTCAGCAGTAAGATCTGTGCCTGGAAGAAATCAGCGAACAACACCATGTCGGTACTCAAATTGTAAAGAAGTGGAAACCCTTGGGCATGTACTAGGATATTGCCCAAAGGGAGAATTACTTCGCAACACTCGTCACCACCGTGTGCGTTCGTCCATTTCTACAGCCCTTCGTAGAGTCAATTGGGAGGTCTATGAAGAGGTCCATTGCCTGTCTGAGGATGATAGCCATCGAAGAGCAGATATCATAGCCATCAAGAGGAATGCAGGAAAGGGTCTCATTCTTGATCCAACAGTAAGAATGGAGCAACATTTACAGCAGGCGACACAGGTGAACGAGGAAAAGGAAGCCATCTACCAACCATGCATTCCTCACCTTAGTGAGAGATATAACGTACCTGAAAATGCATGGGAGGTAAAAGAACTACTATTTGGTGCCCACTGAACATGTTTTAAATTCACAAGTACCTGCCTCAAAGTACTAGGTGTGCAATGGACCGAAATTGTAAATATATGTTTACATGTCCTAAAAGACTCTTTATATATTTTAAATAATCACTTATATTCCATGTGTTAACTGTTATCTTCTTGTTATAATCATTTAATGTTTCTTTAGATATTTTGCATCTTAATTTCAATCATTTTTTTTTCTTAAAATTTGACTTTGTCATATATTCATGTATGTATGTATTCTGGATCTTTATGGTCACCTGCAATGTCAGGCAGATGTCACAATTTTTGTTTGTGAAATATATATACTAAAACTGATTTATAAAACTGATTATATAAAATGCTGACATGGGGCAAACAAGTAACAATTATCTTTAGGTCATTTAAGAGCACTTTTATTTTTTAATACCTATTATTACTACTTTTGATGATGAATTTGTACATAAATCCGCACTAATGAAAAAAAAAGCTTAATAAATATGTATGACATTTAACAACATGATATCAAGGAATGCGATGGGAGAAATTATGCTTAGATGAGCCAAAGGCCATAGAGCTTAGTTACCCAACTCTCTTTTTAGGAAAATGAAAAACCACAGAGAAACCTTATCCATGTAATGAACATTAATCAAGATTCAAACACAGGACCTCTTGAATGAGAAGCAGGCACGGTACTCCCACACCGTAGATCAGGCATCGGCAAACATGTACTCAATGAGGTATCAGTATGACGTCTCAACATACAACCCGCAATGCACATGACGTAATGTAGAACAAGGGAAGGCATTGACCTTCGTTCAGAGTCAGTGCTAGACTCGCTCGCTACAGAGTACAATAAGGAATAATACACATACTTGAATCCAGCTATTTTGGTCTACGATATTTTAGGTAGGCCTAGATATTTGAGCAATATATTTCAATTCACTTCTATTTGCAATGTACCATGAAAATCTAGTGATGTATCACAAGTAGCCACTCTCAGTATAGCACGCAAATTAACATCTGTTAATCGCAATACAAGATTCTATTAGATTCAGTTTCTTTTGTTCTACACATTTCTTAGATGGTTTAAATAATTCTGTCCCTGTTGTATGTTCCCTGAGTGGAATGACTTCAAGCATATATTCTTGTATCGAGAGGTTTTTAGTAACTTCATGAGTGGAAATTACCAATTGTGCTGTGTCAACGTTGTCAGTGCTTTCATCCAATGCGAGAGAAACGGCTATAAACTCATGGACCTCGGTTGGTAGTCTTTTTTCGGTTATTTATGCTTTTTTATGTATCCTTCTCTGTATAGTTCGTGGTGATAATGCAATATTACTAAAAATATCATATTGTTCAGGGCAAATTATATTGGCAACTTTACTCTCACATTTTTTGTGAAATCTCCATCACTAAACACCTCTGACTAAGCAATTTCCAAAGCAACAGCATAGCTGGCGTGAAGTTGTTATAAAATTTGAATTAATATTAGGTGTATTATCTGAATATTGCTCTTTGAGATCTAGCAGTTGGTTAGTCCAATATAGACCTGCAAAAATATAAAATGAATAAAGGACACTACGTCAGTGTTATGCTACTTTAAATCGTGGTGTAAATTTATTAATACATGCTTGTCTATACTTGTATGGTGATCTTATGACATGTATCATAATGCCGCTTGATATTCCATTGATGAGTGTCTTTTTGAACTTTAGAGCACAACAAACACCTTACGTTCTTTACATGATTAGAGGAAATCAAGGATATATTCTAGATATCAAATCAAATAGACCAGGAATAATTAGATGCACTCTAATTCTATGAATATACTAAGACTTTAAGTTAAATAAACTACTATACTTCAAAGTTATTAATAAAGAAATTTATCTGTAAGTCTTAGTATTAAATTAGAGTTTGACAGATATGTTTAGAAGTGCAGGTAAATACAAGACAGTTCGCCGTGATCGGTGTGTATGCAGTGCAAGTTAAGGCTGCGAGGGAGGGGAAGGGGGAGACAGAGTAAGCGCTGCCCCTGATACGTCATAGTTGCGAGGCCTCATTGAGTACATGTTTACCGATGCCTGCCGAAGATGGATAATACTTTAACAAAAAGCTGTAAGCAGCACCTTGTCAGTGTGGAACTGGAAATGCTCCCTCGACACATCACAGACTGCAGAGAGGAAATAGTTCTAGTAAAGTAATGTTTCATCCAACACAACTTCTATCTCTCATGAATTCAATAATGCCTTTTCAAATGCGACAAGGTACTAAAGCTCTTATTATAAGTTTTACACTTATGTGGTTTCTTACCTTCTGGGAACAATAATGTTTTCAAACTTGACATCTGACTAAAACTCTTACTGCAAGCTTTACATTGGTGAGGCTTCTTCATGAATCAAAGAATGTGCTTTGAAATTTCCCAACAGAGTAAAGCTCTTATCACAAGTTTTACATTGGTGTGGCTTCTTACCTTCATGAATAAAATAATATTTTCAAACTTTACAAGTGAAGAAAGCTCTTATCACAAGTTTTAATTTAGTGTGGCTTCTTACCTTCATGAATGAAAGAATGTCTTTTCAAACTTCCCAACCGGGTAAAGCTCTTATTGCAAGTTTTACATTGGTATGGCTTCTTACCTGCATGAATCAAAGAATGTGTTTTCAAATTTCCCAACAGAGTGAATCTCTTATCGCAAGTTTTACATTGGTATGGCTTCTTACCTGCATGAATCAAAGAATGTGTTTTCAAATTTCCCAACACAGTAAAGCTCTTATCGCAAGTTTTACATTGGTGTGGCTTCTTACCTTCATGAATCAAATAATGTGTTTTCAAGTAGGACAATGAAGTAAAGCTCTTGTCGCAAGTTTTACATTGGTGTGGCTTCTTACCTGCATGAATGAAAGAATGTGTTTTCAAATTTCCCAACAGAGTGAATCTCTTATCGCAAGTTTTACATTGGTATGGCTTCTTATCTGCATGAATCAAAGAATGTTTTTTCAAATTTCCCAACAGAGTGAATCTCTTATCGCAAGTTTTACATTGGTATGGCTTCTTACCTGCATGAATCAAAGAATGTGTTTTCAAATTTCCCAACACAGTAAAGCTCTTATCGCAAGTTTTACATTGGTGTGGCTTCTTACCTTCATGGATCAAATAATGTTTTTTCAAATTTGACAAGTGAGTAAAGCTCTTATTGCAAGTTTTACATTGGTATGGCTTCTTACCTGCATGAATCAAAGAATGTGTTTTCAAATTTCCCAACAGAGTGAATCTCTTATCGCAAGTTTTACATTGGTGTGGCTTCTTATCTTCATGGATCAAATAATGTGTTTTCAAACTTGACAACCGAAGAAAGCTCTTATCACAAGTTTTACATTGGTGTATCTTCTTACCTTCATGGATCAAAGAGTGTGTTTTCCATGATCCCAACTGAGCAAAGCTCTTACCACAAGTTTTACATTGGTATGGCTTGTTACCTTCATGAATCGAATAATGTGTTTTCAAACTTCCTAACTGGGTAAAGCTCTTACCACAAGTTTTACATTGGTGTGCCTTCTTACCATCATGAATAAAAGAACGTGTTTTCAAATCTTCCAGACAAGTAAAGCTCTGATCACTTGTTTCATATTTATGTGGTCTTTTGCGCTTATGAATCAAAGTCCTTTGATTCAAATTTAAAGGCCTAATGCACACGTCCTTTTTCTCACTACATTTACCGGATTGTTCTGAGAGAACATGTTCTTCTGCAGATGGAATTCCTGTGTCATCGCTTTTCTGGCATTCATATTCAGGATTATCCTTCCCAGGATAGAAGCTTGTTCCTGTTCCGGAAACTTCATTAGCAATGAGTGGTGACTTACCACTGACTGCAGTGGAAGCTCCCTGTGTACATAATCTGAAATGTTGAAGGATTTACTGTTATTACCAATGTGTAATAGCTAGAGCACTAAATCTGAAAACACAATCTGTTTACTAATAAATACATGATCAGCAATAACTGACAATTTATAGTTGTGAATTCTTATGCAATGCAACTATGTTGTACTTTAATAATTGACATACCATTACATAAATACAAAAGAAAAATATTAAAGGTAATAACAGACTCATGATGTGGCCATGCAAGCAATATCTGTTACATGTACTGAGATGCATAACTAAAAGTAGCCTTGTAAGTAACATCTATGTTGATTACGTTAGACAAGAAAATATATTTAAAACATAGTGTTTCAACAAGTTAGCAGGAACTCCTTTGGACTGAGGGTTCCTCATTACAAAATGTAAATGTTGTTGCTAATGCTCTTCAAACTGGATTTTCTCCGTTTTTCTACAGGCTTTCGAATAATATTTATGTAGTTAAATTGGAACACCATCATTAGTTTTTGGGATTGCGATACATTTGAGTAGGTGGTCTCTATTCATTACTTTATGTGGGTATTTGCGTAGTAAGCATGTTGGAGAACAGAAGATATTGATCTTGAACAGAAGGGCAGCCAGACCGTCATGCAAATATAAACTACATTAGCCGTGAAAACACACTTAACATAAAATATTGAAATCAAACCTGTCAAAAGTATTTGAGATAGTAAAAGTAGGTAGATGTTCATGTAGGTGAGAGGTGCATGATTTTCTTCAAAGATCCTGAGCTTAAACACAAAGCTTGGAATATATCTGAATTTTATTTCTGAATCATACTTCTGTTAGAGTAAATCTTTATCACCAATTTTTTAGAATGTGTAATGTTTAAGGGCCCGTCGACAACTAGGTCATCAGGGCCAGGTTTGTACAATACAACTGGCAAGATGCGAAAATATCAAGTGCTTGAAATCTAGTCTCAAGATACTGGAAACAGAGAGAAGAGTGATTTATTATTCAATTCCAAGCATAAGATGCACAAAATAAGTTAATGTCCACTTGACTTTTCTGTTTCAAATTCAATACTTCTCCCTAAGATGTTAAGAAATTCCATCACAGTATTCATAACCACTCACAAAGTAACATTTGTATTTGTAGATACACCATGACAGTGTGATTTTTAGTGAATTAGTGATAGATTGTAATTATAACACAAAGTACAGGGGCAAGCTAAAAAGAACTAAACATGAGGGCCAACCTAGGACTATGCACTGTTTTGTTTACGTAGTAAGTGTCCAGCCCAGCACCTGCCTGGTGATGAAGAAGCAAAACGTTACTGTATCAGTTAATGCCCAATAGATACAGTAAGGTGACTGACTGTACACATACATGGCTTAGGTTATTCTATCAGAGCAACGTTACTTCAGATGTCATGTACTGTAAACAAAATACTGCGCTCGGTCTACAGGGTGACTATGTGGCTAGCTACAAGGTGAGGAATCAATGAACTGTGCCTATCAAAGATAAAAATTGTTTCTCTGTCCTAGATGGGAATATAGCTGCTGTATATCCATAAAGCTCAAAACTGGAAAATAAAAAGCTATCTAACACAACAAAGAAGGCTACTACAAAGAAGCGGAAACTACGAATTTGGGCCGGTAGCCATGGACGTGATATCACAAATAACTTAAATGTAACTTTAGACAACTTCGAAGTGCATGGGAACATCAAACCTGGTGCAACAGAAGTAGTAAAAGACACTGTTCCAGAAAGTGAAAAATTAAAATAGTGCAGACTTTGTAGTGATATTTGGTGGTAGAAACGATGTATCGAAAGATGAAAATGAAAAACTTAGTTCTACCTCTAAAAAAGTGCTACCCAGATTAACTCATACAAACGTAATATTGTTAACATACTTCATTGGCATGACTTGATAACATGTTGTGTAAACACTGCAGTTACAAGATGCAATGAAGAACTAAAGAAAGTTTTAGGTATTTTAACAGTGTTAGTACAATTGAGGCCAACAGGTAAAACAGGGTAGGTATCATACCAAGCATTGCCTGCAGTTAAGTAAATGTGGGAATAAAGAAATTATGGGGGAAATAACCAAAATTATAAGCAAAAAGGTTAGTTACATGCAAGAAATTATTGCAACTATCACAAGTTGCAATTATTGCACTATCACAACTAGGAAAACTAAACGCAATACCTGTTGAAGTTATAAATGAAAAGCACATTGCAATCTTAGGTAATGACAGTAAAAATGGAAAAAAACTCCACACAGTAGTAAGAATGAATTGGCAATACTTCATCAGGATATACAGTGACTCCAAAAAGTATTGGTCTGAAAGCACAAATTATGAAAAATAAACTGTGTATTCAATAGAACGTAAATATTCTTGTCATTAGTATCATAAATATTCATTGACAATAGTACTTTAACAAATGACAAAGACAACTATAAGCAGCCGGAAGCTCTCACGTTACAACCGGAGTTAGAATTAAGGCTAGAGATTTCTTCTTGGCTTAAAAGCCGTGGTCTGCTGCAGTTTAGAGCCCCAGATATTTCGTCCTCACCTCCTATGGACATCATCGGTGGCGTGTTGTGAGACTTCTCGGCGAAGTTTCAGTTACAACAGAATCGCCTATGGCTGGAGATGCCATATTTATATCTGGGCCACTCACAGGGGATTGGCTGGGCTTGAGCGGGAGGTGTGTTACATGGGCTGGGCTTTGAACCTCAGCCTGCCAGTAGCTCGTCGTCGTCGTCGTCGATTGCTGACATTCACCTATTCGCATGGTGCTTGGCGATTGGTTCTGGATTTTCTTACCAGGGAGCAGCAGTACTTCCGCAGCGACCGTTGGTGGAGTAATACGAGTTGTGCCAGACTACAGCACAGTTAACCACGTGTACCCTTAAAGAGGCTTGATAGCAAGCTTTAGAGTACACCAAACATCGACTCTGCTTTCTTGGAGGGATGTGAGCTGGTGAATCGAGAATAGGTAATCGCCCGACATTAAAACTGTAAAACTGACATAAAACAGCGAAGAGGAAAGGCTTCCAGTCCATTCCTCGGAGCCGATAGGCTCACATAGGCGTTTCCTCTAAGGAGGGGATTCGGTCATCTGCGGACAGCCGGATGGTGACCGCAATGACACCCGACTTTAACGGGCAATTACCCGGGACTAGTTCTCAACCATCCCTACCCGAAGTGGCACAACCCGCGGCCAAGAGTCTCAAGGGTTCCAAGAGGAAGGCCACGGCCCCTCAAAGAGTACCACCAGTAACAACAACTGGAACCAGCAATCCACACCTCCCGCTGTCAGAGACAGTCCGAGGAGGCGCATTTTTGGATTTGGTTTAAGGGCGCTCAACTTCAAGGTCATCAGCGCCCTTAAAAGATTCATGGCAATAGCCAGATATAAATTTCACTCAAAAAATAAAATTACTAGAGACAACAAAATATACAAAGGTAAAAGGCAGTGGCAATAGCCAGATATGAAACAAGGTGATAAATTTGTCCAAAAGCAGAAACAGATAATTAAAAAATTTAAATCCTCAAATTCATATTACACTGCGCTAAAAAATTAAAAACTCTATCAACCGCTGTTTTGTCGTCCGCTAGGACCTCTGCAAGTCTGGCAGGCAGCTGCAGAGAATCCCGAAGGTGCGCTAGAGAGTAACACTCTAGGAGCACGTGGCGAACCGACAAAACGTTGTCACACAGCGGACATAGAGGCGCAGGGTCCCTTTTAAATAGGTAACCGTGCGAAAAATTGCAGTGCCCTATTCTTAATCGAGCCAAACTAACCTCCTCGCGACGAGATGTGCGACAGGAAGTTACCCAGTTTATCGGAAGTTCTTTCACTTCTCTAAGCTTATTACCGCGGAGAGCTGACCACTCGTCGTGCCAGGACGACAGCACCGCTCTCCGCCCTTCAAGCCTGAAGTCTTCCGAAGTAACACGTGAGATGGTAATACTGGGTTCTGTAGTTGCCGTCTTTGCTGCTAAATCTGCCATTTCATTCCCCGGCAAACCTACGTGACCAGGAATCCATGCACACACCACGTCAACACCAGAAGCGTGTAAAACATGGAGGGCATCCTGGATACGTTGTACAATAGGGTGGGGGTTGTACAACTGACAAAGGCTCTGCAGTGCACTAAGGGAATCGCTCAAAATCAGGCAGTCACCTAATTTACGACGGCGAACATACAAAACGGCTCGATAGATTGCATAAAGCTCTGCAGTAAAAATGGAAGTGCTATTTGGAAAACCGAATGTATATGGTTCGGTTCCATAAACATAAGCACATCCAACACCGTTGGTGTTCTTTGATCCATCGGTGTAAATATATTTACGGTCAGAGTAGCCTGACAAAAATTCTAAGAAACACGTGCGGATACTTGAAATAGGCATCGTGAACTTCTGGTGTATGGTCATCCCAAGATCTACATGGGGCGTACCAGATAGCCAAGGGGGGTAAAGTCTCTCGCCCTTGGCGAACATCACAGGCAGTTCCACTCCAAGCTTCACTAGGAGCTCTTGGAAACGGAACCCCGCAGGCTTAGGATTAAGGGAGCTATTTCTATATCGTTCTCTTAGCGTGCTGGTGAAAAAAGAGGCGAACGTTGGGTGCTTAGGCATACATCTAAGCGCACAACCATAATTTGCCAAGAGAATCTCACGCCGATATTGCAGAGGAGGTTCTAAGGACTCGGCGTAAAGGCTCACCACTGGGCTTGTTGGAAAAGCTCCTGTTGCAATGCGGATGCCCCTATTGTGGACCACGTCTAATCTTCTCAGCACAGATGGTCGTGCTGACGAATAAACAATACACCCATAGTCTAGCTTGGATCGGACCAATGCGCGATATATTCGCAACAAAGTTGTTCGATCCGCTCCCCACGATTTGCCATTCAGTACTCGCATAATATTTAGGGAACGGTCACATCTCGCTCTTAGCTGTGCAATATGCGACGGCCAACTAAGCTTCCTGTCCAAGATCAAACCCAGGAAGCGCGTCTCTTCTGCGAAGGGAAGTTCATCTGGACCAAATCGGAGCGAAGGTGGTAATCGTCTCCTACGGCGCCAGAAATTAACGCAGATTGTCTTCTCAGTTGAGAAACGGAAGCCGTTTTTCACGCTCCATTCTCTAAGGTTGTCCAAACATTGCTGCAGGCGCCGTTGTAAGAACGCCGTGCGCTGAGAAGTGCAATAGACAGCGAAGTCGTCTACGAATAGGCATGACGAAACTCCAGGTGGAACACATTTCCAGATGGAGTTAATTGCTATAGCAAAGAGCGTGACACTTAGCACCGAACCCTGAGGTACTCCCTCCTCCTGAACAAAAGAATTAGAAAAAACCGAGCCGACCCTTACTCGGAAAAAGCGGTCCTTCATAAACTCCTGAATGAAAAGTGGTAGGCGTCCACGTATGTTCCAGGCGTACAGGGAACGTAGAATCCCTGCTCGCCAGCACGTATCATAAGCCTTCTCAAGATCGAAAAATATGCCAACGGTTTGACAGTTCTTCATAAAGCCGTCCATTATCTGTGTCGATATTGACACAAGATGGTCAACAGTTGAACGGCGTCGTCGAAAACCACACTGGATGTTAGTCAGTAGGTTGCGACTTTCTAACCACCATACCAATCGTCCATTGATCATGCGTTCCATCACCTTGCAAACGCAACTGGTGAGGGAAATAGGACGATAGCTGGAGGGAAGATGACGGTCCTTTCCAGCCTTCAAGATGGGAATAATGGTGGCCTCCCGCCAATTTTCCGGGAGTATACTGTCAACCCAAACACGATTATAGACCTCGAGCAGGAATGCCTTACCTTCAGGAGAGAGCCGTTGTAACATTTGTACATGAATACCGTCCGGTCCTGGTGCTGAACATCGCGAAGATTTCAGGGAATACTCCAGCTCTGCCATGGTGAAAAGGCGATTGTAATCTTCTACGTTTCTAGAACGAAACGAGAAGCCTTGAGATTCCACCTGAGTTTTAATTGGAAGGAACTCAGGGGAGTAATTTTCCGAGCTAGACACTTGTGCGAAAGCACTGCCAAAGGTATTGGCCACTTCAAATGAATCAACAACAGCTCCTGTGGCTGTTTTTAGTCCCGCTATTGGTATTGGGTCGTTTTTTTTGCAACACGCCTTAATCTATCCCACACAACCGAGGAAGGTGTGTGTCGGTTAAATGAAGCTACAAATTTGCTCCATGATGACTTTTTGCTATCCTTAATGACTTGTCTGGACCTGGCGCGCATTTTCTTGTATTCGATTAGGTTTTCCAAAGTAGGGTGACGTTGGAAAACCCTAAGTGCACGCCTTCGAGCACGAATGGCATTCCGACATTCTTCCGTCCACCAGGGGACGGGAAATCGACGAGGGTGTGTAGTCGACCGCGGAATCGATTGTTCAGCAGCAGAGAGAATCGTCTCCGTGAGATGCTGCGCCAAATTATTCACTGAGTCGTGCTCGTTGTACGTAAAGACAGCCAACTGGGTGTAAAGGTTCCAGTTGGCATGGTCCAAACGCCATCTGGGCATACGTGTGGAATATGTATGTTGCGTCAAGAGACTAATAAGACATGGGAAGTGGTCACTAGAGTGTAAATCAGAGATGACATTCCATTGTAAGGAGACTGCCAACTGAGGTGAACAAACTGCAAGGTCAAGGTGCGAGAAACTATTGTGAGAGTCCGAAATGAATGTAGGCTCTCCAGTGTTGAGGAGAGCTAGGTTGTGACTGTCCAAGAAATCGGAAATGAGTTTACCTCTCGCACAAGCGCGACTTGAACCCCAAAGTGGGTGGTGCGCATTGAAGTCTCCCACCAACAGAAACGGTGTTGGCAACTGGGAAACTAGATCTTCTAAATCAATGTGCGAGAGGTCATGGGACGGAGGCAAATATATATTACAGATGGTGAAATGGATGTCTGGCAGTATAATCCTTATTGCAACTGATTGGATATCAGACTGTATTGGTACAGATTGCATATATATGTCATCTCTCACAAGTATCATAGCGCCGCCATGTGCCGGAACACCCTCTTCTGGTGTAACATCACACCGTACTGGGGTGTATCGCCTTAGATGGAAAGCGTCTTGAGGACGCAGCTTAGTCTCTTGCAAACATGCGACCAGAGGTTCGTTTTCTTTGAGCAAGAGCTCAAGTTCTGGTCTTTGAGTTCGAATTCCACGTATGTTCCATTGTAGGATAGTCATATTGCATTGTGTATGGGATAGGTAATTCCAAGGTAACTCTTCATTACTTTGGAGCAGGCGGTTGTCGAACTAATTTCGCCCGTTTCTTTTCTCTTGGGCTTATAGTTTTGTCAGACGCTTTTGTCGCGCCTCTTTTCCACTGGGGGTCTTCCAGTGTTGGCAGATTCTAGTTCCATGTCCTCTGCCGAGGACGTGCGTTTTCCCATAGCAAACTTGGGTTCGAGTGTCTCGAACCGGTTGCTAATGGGGACCGGCGAAGATGAAAGACGCCGGTCTGAGTCCACACCTTAAGATTCTCCAGAAGAAGATTTTCGGGATCTTCGAGGAGATGTTCGGGGACTTCTATATCCCTTCGATGTACTGGGATCGGACGTACCATTTTCCTTGAGGAAGTCGTTTCTTGTATAGGTCTTCTTGAACTTAATCGGTGAGGCATCATATCTTACGGGCTTGCTTCTATCTTGTGTTGATCTTGATGCTTTTGATGGTGATGTAGAGCTGATGTTCTTTGCACTTACGGACGTTGTAGACGTTGACACAGATTTGCGTGCCGATGTAGAAGGCTTTGGAATTGAGCTACGGGGTACGAGTGTCTTTTCTGATATTGTTGCCCCATTTATATCGCTGGTTTGTGTTGCGATTTCTCGTTTCGGTACCGTTTTAGCTGTAACTGAGCTATAGGTACCGGATCTTGGAACAGAGGGTTGGCGTAGACGCAAGAGCTTCCGGGCTTCTGAGAAGGGCACCTTCTCTCTTGGATCGCTCTTTCCTCTATAAAACGGGGACAATCTCGGGAACTGGATGCATGTTCACCCTTGGAGTTTACGCATGACGGCGCTGCAGCACAATCACCATCATGAAATGCATCCCCACAGTTATTACAAGTAGGTATTCCCTTGCAAAACTCGTTTGTATGCCCAAAGCGCTGGCATTTAAAATATCTCAGCGGGTTCGGGATAAACGGCCTAACTTCGATGGACTCATACCCTGCCTTAATCCTTTGCGGGAGATCTACCCATTCAAAGGTCAGGAACAGGGTACGTGTTGGCTTCAGTTCACCACCCTCTTTGCGTTGAACCCGGTAAACATTTGTAACGCCTTGTTCCGTAAGATTTTCTTGAATCTCCTCATTGCTTAAACCATCCAATGCACGGGTGTTTATCACTCCGCGCGAGGAGTTCAAAGTTCTGTGCATCTGAACACTGACAGGATAACTTGCTAGCATATTCGCTTTCAGTATCTTAGCTGCCTGGGTAGCTGAATGTGCTTCAACCAGGAGCGTTCCATTGCGAGATCTAGTGCATGACTTTACTGGACCAGCAATGTTATCCAAACCCTTTTGTATCGTAAACGGGCTCACCGATAAAAATTTCTTGTCTCCCTCAGTTCTTGATATTACTAAGTAGCGAGGACCACTCGACTCTGCTACTTCCTTTACATAAACTTTAATGTTTTTTTGTGTTGAGTTTTTTGGGAACTCATTGCGATGTCATCCTCCACCATTGCAAATGTCTCCGATGGCATGCTCACATCCTGGGCGCCACCCCGGCTTAGGTGAGAGTCCTGGCCTGGACCTGGCTCACCCTAGGGTCTCACCTCCCAATGTATAGACAGAGGGACCCAATCGCCTTCAGGAGTGCATCAGCTCATGCAATGGCCCCTCCCCGGGACTGACCTTTATCAGCGGATACGTACACAGATCCTACATGATAACCAGGGGCTGGGACTTACGCGATTACCCAGTCACCCCTTGCGTCACCCCATCCTCCAACCCGCGCGTAGGTTATCCGTCAGACTGTGTACAGGGAGGTAATAGGTGGGAGGTCAAACACAAAAGTGGACCAAAGTTGATTGGGCGTTTGGCATGTGCCCTCTCACCTCTTGGAGGAGCCCAGTCGAGAGTATGGCTCGGGGCCCCGGGTACGCCAAACCCGTACCTACCGTAGTAGGAGCCCCTGGGGGAGTTTGATTTCGGAGTCCTCTTCTCCTAGATGAGTCGTCGACCAAGACTAACGAGCCCCATCTACCCGTTTGGAATGTTCTTTGCTTCCCCTCACCTCTTGCCTACCAGTAATCAAAAATGACACTTAGTAGGCCGTCTGGCTCAGGTACTAAGCCCCTCCGCCACGACAAGGCGACACTCCTTCGGAGGGGCAGTCCGAGGAGGACAACACTGCGCAAGACGACGGCTTCACCGTCGTTGAGCGCAGGAGGAAGCGAAGATCTTCGCTAAACAATCTGCATCCCCCACAAGGGGCCGATTAACCACCCGTAACCAAGAGGGGCACAAAGATCCCGCCAATAATAGCGAATTCTTCTCTCAACCACATTAAAGTAATGAAGCTCTTAGCGACCAAATTGGTCAAGGGCTTCCAGGCTCAGAGAAAGCCAAGGAAAGTACACACTCGTACATACACGCCCGAGGATTTCGAGAGGGCGAAGCAAGTATTAAGGGAGCAGAACATCCACTTCTACTCGCTCCAGCATCCCAATGTGGAAAGACGCATAATTCGGGGACTCTCCTCTGAGTGTACACCAGAGGAAATAACAGAGGCACTCCTAGAAGAACATGACATAAAAATCTCAGCTGCAGCGCAGCTGAGAAGGACCATTTGGACCAAGGAGGGGTCCAAAAAAGTGCCTATACCACTATATTTGGTAGTGGTGGACAAAGTCCCAGGCCAACAAGTACAGCCCATAGACACTGTGCGCACCTTGTTCCACACTGTGGTTAAAGTGGAACGGTACTATGGGCAAGATGGTCCAGCCCAATGCCGCAGGTGCATGGGTTTCGACCATTCCAGCCAGGCGTGTGCGGGAAAGCTCGCATGCCTGCGTTGTACGGGGGAGCACCTCGTTGCTAACTGCGACAAAGGCACAGAAGAAAAAGAGTGTACCCATTGCCACAAAACCCATGTAAGTGTGTACAAGGGGTGTGAAGTGCGGCAAAAGCTTATTGATAACCGCCGCCGCAGTCCAAGGAATGAGGCACAAGTCCGTACAGGGGTGAGCTTCGCCGCCACCCTTAGCGAGGCTGAAAAAATAGTGCAGCAGACTGAAGCTGCACAAACTGGACCTGCACAGGATGAAACTGTGCAAACTGCACCAGCCACTAGCGCGGAGGAGAGAGTAGCTTCACCTCCACGCCCCTCTCGCGGAAAGCAAGAGCTTCCCTTACTGCGGAAGTGTATGCAGACTCTGACGACAATGTCGACGTCATTCTAAAATACCAAATCCTGCTGCGAACACTAGAGCAGCTTTTCCCTAAAACCTCCCTGTAATGGCGTACCGTGTTGTGCGTAGACCATTATGCGCCGCTTTCTGAAATGCTAATGGCGTAAGGGAACAACGTCCAGGCATTCTACAATTTGTACAATCCTACGGGATCGACGTCCTCTTTGTTACCGAGACACACCTGCATGCTGGTATAAACTTCTCGCTGCCTAGTTACGTTGCCCATCGGTCTGATCGGGTCGGGCGACAGGGCGGTGGTACCAAAAGCATCATCACACACACACACACACACACACACACACACACACACACACACACACACACACACACACACACACACACCTGTTCCTCTTCCTGCCCTTCAATACGTGGACGCTACTGCCATTAGGCTTGCCATTGGCGGTGTGGACACTGTTGATTGCGGCTTATGACCCTCCAGATCATCGCTTCTATGAAGCAAATACTCTCCTTAACCTACACCCAGTAGTCTGCATCGCTGGAGATCTCAACGCGAAGCATGTTCTCTGGTACGTCGCACAAGCAACCAGAGGGGGCGCAGGCTCTACCACCCCATCAGCGGAGACCCAAACCTCGTCGCGCACGGGCCGAGAGGTCCAACATTCCATCCGGCCCGCGGCAGACCTGACGTCTTAGACATAATGATCACCAAAAATATGCCTTTACATTTTGACCTCTCGGCAGTAAATGAGCTGGATTCCACAGTAGCCATGCCAGCTCTGTTAAACTCAGACTGGACACTTGAGACCGACTGGGATGCAGCAGTCCTAGAACTCAACCGTTTCGTTGACCCTCGACCACGCATCCATGATCTCGAAGCGTTGGAAGCGGCAGCGACGGATTTTTCCCACCAGATCCTAAATGCGGTACACGCACGTACTCACCGCATTCCCACCAACACCTCAGACCCTAGAACCTTACCTATAGAACTCCGACAGTTGATAAAGGCCAAGGTCACTGTTCGGAAGCTATGGCAGCGTTTCCGCCACCCCAGGATAGGAGCAGTATACCACAGGTTCAAAACCCTGGTAACACGACTGCTCCGTGCGCACAGAACAACAGCCTGGGAAAACACTCTACAAAATGTCAACTACAAGAAAAGAAAACATGGCGGATTATTAGGGCCTTGAGAAAGGACAAGACCCAATACTAGCATCCCTTGCATGGCACTCGTGGGCGAGCCTTCGAGACAAGAAAGCCACTGAGTCCGCGGACCACCTCGAGGTACAGTTCGAACCCCGGGAGGACCCACAAGACGAAGACTTTGCTGAACTTGTGGAAGCAACCGTGGATTACCTCTTTGAGGAACCACGGCGATTACACCAGGAGGTCCAACTTCCTTTAATCGCCCCGAAAGCGGCGATTTCCGAAATCCAAAGTCTAAACCCCAACAAATCCCCTGGGCATGACGGCGTCACGGCGCTCATGCTCCAACACCTACCCAAAAAGGCTGTCGTCCACTTGACCCGGATTTTCAACGCATGCCTACGTTTCCGTCCCTTTCCAGTTTTCTGGACGGAGGCGAGGGTGGTCTGTATATTGAAACCGGGCAAGAATCCAGTCTTTCCTGACAACTACCGCTCCATCAGCATTCTCCCAATCGTGTCAAAAAATTTTGAGCGGTTTTTCCTTACCCGCCTAATACCTCTTTTTGAGGATAAGCAACTCCCTCCGGATCACCAGTTTTCGTCGGCGTCATTCCACGACCATGCAGCTGCTGCGTGTGGCTGAGATGGATTCCCTGGGTTTCCAGGAAAACATCAAGACCTTAGCAGTTCTGCTGGACGTGGAAAAGGCATTCGCACAACTTGGCTCCAAGGCCTACTGTACAAATTAAAGCAGGCAAACATTCCTCCTCCATATCTCACAATAATTAGCAGCTTCCTTCAGGACCACACTTTCAGGGTGAAAGTAGAAGGAAAACTGTCTACACTAAGAGACATAGCGGCAGGAGTCCCAGAGGACACTGTACTCTCCCCGCTACTCTTCGCAGCATATATGTCCGATTTCCCCACGGAACAACACACTGCGACATGCCAGTATGCGCACGACGTCCTCATCATGGCACAAAACAAGAATGTGAGATATTGCCTCCCTCCCCTTCAACAACACGACGCCGTCGGCCGTTGGAGTGAGAAGTGGAGAATGGCTATTAGTCCGGGAAAAAGCTCCGCTCTCCTCGTTGGAAAGGTCCACTATTGGCGGCCAAAACCGTCACTTCGGCTCAAGCGGAAAAATATCCATGGGTAACCTCCGCCAAATATTTAAGCATTCTCCTCGACCGCGGGCTAATATACGCCCCACACGTCCGCGCAAAGGCCAAACTTGGTCACGCTGCGCTAGGACAGCTCTACCTTATCCTCCGGTCCACCATGCCCAATCACCTAAAACTACGAATTTACCGGGCAATTATTCCGCCATTGATATTATACGGCTGCGAAACCTGGGGATCAGCGGCATTTTCTACCATACGCAAACTGAAGACAGTGCAGAATAGGACGTTAAGAACTATATATGATACCGGGCGAAGATTCCCGTCTTACATCCTTCAGAACCACTCCGAACTACCCTACATTGGACTTGGTAAGGGAGCATGCACTCCAAACTTAACTCCCACACAAATCAGCTGGTACGGGCATTAGGTCAATACGACCACAGAGCACCTCGTAGAAGGTAAAGTTACCGCCTACCCAAATACGCCCTTGGATAACGGTAATGCCACTCCTATCTTCTAACACATTCTTACCCCAACGCCCATTTCTGCCCCCTTCCTGTATCCAAAATTAGGTATACAGGAAGAAACTATTGCCCAAGACACAAAAGCTTGAAAATTACAACGTCACTTCTAATACCGCACAGATAAAGTCGCATTAGCGGCTAGGTGCTGTGCAAATAAACATACCGTACAGGAGAACCTGTACGACTTGTTCTCGAATGCTGATTGCTGAATGGTTTAAATGATTTCTCTGCATTAGTGCTTCTTTTTATGTTCAAGTATCGGATGCCAGGTTTTGTTCAAAGTTAGTTTCTTCCTTGCTGTTAAAATTATTGGGGAGTTTGTAAACTTCTATGGCTTCACGTTTTAGTCTGGCATGGTAGTATGGTATAGATGAAAGAACAGTAGTCTCCTTATACTGAATTATGTGTTCGCCGTCGGCCCATATTGCATGTTCATCGACTGCTGACTTATCTGTCTGTCCCAGCCGGCAACATCTCTTGTGTTCTGTAAGTCGGATGTTGATGCTGTGTTAGGTGGTACCTATGTACACTGCACCGGAATCTGGTGAACACCGGCCGAAGTGAGCGGGTTACTGGGATCTTTGGCCGACCGAAGCAAGGTATTAAAATGTCTGGTAGGTTTGAAGATAGTTTTGACGTTGTGGCACTTGAGTAGGTGTCCTATTCTATTTGTGACAGCTTTGAAATAAGGCAGAAAAGCAGTACCTTTGCTGTTGGGTGGATCCTGCTGGAGGTTGGCAGGATGAGGCCTAGGTGGGCGTATTGCTTTGCAAACTTCTTGTGCCGTGTAACCATATGAATATAAAGTCTGCTCCAGATGTTGGAGTTCCTGTTGTAACGAGTTAGGCTCAAGGATGCTGGTAGCGCGGTCAGTGAGGATCTTTATGATGGCATGGTTCTGCTTAGGATGATGGTTGGAATTTTTGTTCAGATATCAGTCAGTGTGGGTTTGTTTGCGGTAGACTGTATGTCCAAGAGTCCCGTCTTTTTTCTTGCTGACCAGAACATCTAAGAAGGCCAGTTATCCATCTTTTTCTTTCTGAATAGTGAATTGAATACGTGGATTGATGCTGTTGAGATGATGTAGGAAACTATTAAGGGCTGATTCACCATGACTCCAAACGACAAAACTGTCACCCACATAGCGATACCATACAGATGGTTTGTGAGTTGCAGAAATTAGGGACTCCATAAAGAAATTACCAAGCACTGGTCTGAATGGGTTGCCCATGGCAACTCTGTCAATCTCTTCGAAGAAAGCCTGGTTCCATTGGAAGTGGTGGTAAGCATGTGATGAAATAGAACCAGCATGTCATCTGGAAAGAGATTTTTCAGTAGTGTGATGGCATCATTTACAGGAACCATATTGACGAGAGAGAAGACATTGAAGTAACAAGGACATCTTGAGGTTGCAGTGTGAAGGTCTGTAGTAAATTGGATAAGTACTTCGTAACAGTGTAGGTAGGGGACCCAATTCCGCTGAAAATAGGTCTAAGTGGTACTCCTGTTGTATGTATCTTGGACAGACCATAGCGTCTAGGAGTTTGAGCTTCAGATCTAGTGATGCGGCATTAATCCTCAGGTTGTATGGGCGACGTTTTTATTAAACTGTTGGTTTTTCGGAAAATACGCGCTGTAGGGTCACAAAGTTTGCAGTAAGTATGAGGCTGTAGAAGCTCTATGATCTTGTTCTGGTAATCTAGCTGGTTCAGGACAACAGTGGCATTACCTTTATCAGCAGAGCAGACAATGATATCCGTGCTTGCATTTAGTTCTTTGAGAGCTGTTCTTTCTTGGCGTGTCAAGTTACTATTTGGACGTTTCGCACGTTGAAGAATCCTGGCGGATTTCTCCTGCAGCAACTGTCAGAAAAGCGCGTATTCCAGATTCGATGTTGGAGATAATTAATCTCTTCCACCAGCAAGCTAGGTGGCAATTACGTCTTAAAGACAAATATGGCATGAAGTTTTAATGGGGTAAATACAAAGCTAATTCACGTGCTTTTCTGCCCCCAAATAAGTATTGGTCTTGTTTGTAAACATGTACTCTATGACAGTGTGCACTGCTCTCCAGGTGCACGAGGGTATGGAAACAGCCTGTTTGGTAGTATGCAGCAGATAGTACTGTGTCTTGCAGCAGGTGTGTCCAAGAAATCAAAGGAAACAACCGGAGAGGAAAGGATAATAGTAGCACATTTATTTAAAAATGGAAATTCATTCAAACAGATAAGCGTAACCATTTCAAGACCTATTACTACTATTAAAAGCATTGTATATAGGTTTAAGAAAACAAAAACTGAAAAATATACCAAGATGCGGACAACCTTCAAAACTATCTAGGAGAGACAACAGAGTAATAGAACAGTAATGAGAAACCCAAAAGTTAGTGCTCCAAAGATAGCAGCAGAAGTTGCAACAGAGATGGGAATAAAAGTGTCATGACACACTATCACAAATATCCTTTGCAACAGTGGTTACAATGTGGGGAAGTGCTCCTAGAAAACCTTACATCAATAAGGCAAACATAAGGAAGAGGGTTACCTACACTAAGGAACATAGAAATGACACCTATGAACTTTGGCATAACATTGTTTTCACTGATGAGAGTCCATTTTGTATTTTCAAATCAAAAGGGCGAGTGACAGTGCGGCACAAGAATACTGAGCTAGATGAGAGGAGTCTCACAGCTAGTGTAAACCATAGGGGCAGTTCTCTGGTGCTATGAGATTGTATGAGTCGTAAAAGTTTAAGAGATTTGTATTTTACTGATGGTACAGTGGATTACAGAATGTATATTAACATTTTAAGGCCTCATATTCCTCAAAATGTGGAAAAAATGAACCTTCCTGGCATTTTCACTCAGGACGACCCCAAGCACATGTCCTTAAACACCAGGCTGTTTATGGTACAACACTCCCTGTTGGATACAGACACCACCTCAATCTCTGGATGTAAGTCCAATAGAGAATTTGTGGCAAAAACTGGATGAAAATGCAAGAAAACACGAAATATCCAACAGAAATGATTTGAAAAGGGCCCTACTGAGTGGAAGAAATTTTCTACAGAAGCAACAGAAATGCTAGTGAAATTAATGCTTAGGAGATTACGTAAAGTTATCAAGAGGAAAGGCGGGCTTACAAAGTATTGGAGCAAAAATGCCCAATAACCATGGCTTTCTTACTGGCAGAACAATATTTATTTGCCATAGTTGCAAACAACACATTTTCATTTCAGTTTACTCTTTATTTGGAACTGAAGAAAGTTGAGGTTTTGGATACTTTATATTACATATGTGTATACACATTCAAACAGTACAATTGTCTGTATTCAGTATCATGTTTACTCTTATTCTATACCTTCAAACCTGAAATTTACAATTTGGAGTCACTGTACAAACTGTAAGAAATAAGAGTTAACCTGGAGATACTAGTAAACAGCAAATTAAATGATGTGGATATTATAACATTCACAGAACAATGGTTAAAAGAGTGTGAAATCCAGTATTGTAAGTTAAAAGGGTATTCACCATGTAGTTTTTATTGTAGAAAAGAGAAAACTAATGCGGGAGTTTGTATATTTGTAAAGAACCACATAGAGTACAAGAATTTTAAAATGTCCATTACTGAAATAGTTAAATGGAAAGTTGTAATAATATGCATATATAGAAACCCAACTAGCAAGGTAAATCAAGTTATTAACAAATTAAAAATGATGTTAAATGTCTAATGAAGGAAAAAAGTAAATATAACTATTATAGGTGACTTAAATACTAGCCTCTTAACACAAAATGTTGTTGTTGTTGTTTTCTAGTGCCTTGCATCTGGCAATGAAGCCATTAGCATTCGTGCTTTCCAATACTTTTGAACTGTAGTTTCTTCTGATCTTAATGCTTCACAGGTCTTCAAGTGGTCTTCATTCATTTCTGCTGGATCGTTACACAGGACACATATTGGTGAGGCTGAGATACCTATTCTGTAGAGATGACTTGCTAAGCAGTCGTGATTTGTCAATAGTCGGAAGGCTGCAACAGCTGTTTTCCTTGGTCTCTGGGGGATTATATCTGGGTTGGAAAGTAGTGTAATCCATTTTTTATCTTTGGCATTTGTTTCTATTTCTTGTAGATATGAATGACAAAAATTTTTTATGATCAAGCGTTTTATTGAGGAATATGAGAAATTTAATTTAGACTTTTGTTTTATTGTTGTGCCTTTCTTTGCAAGTGAGTCTGCAGCTTCGTTCCCCATGACTCCACAGTGTGCTGGAATCCATTGGAGATGAACAGTCTTATTAACTTTTTGGAGTTGTGTTAACATTTTGTAGCATTCTCTAATTTTTGTTGACTTCTTTGTAGTATTTGAACATATTCCCTGAATTGCAGCTTTAGAATCTGAAAGAATTACTGCCTTGTTAAATTTATTTAAGGGAAGATTTAATAATTGTCGGAGAGCAATGTATATAGCCTCTATTTCTCCATCATAATTTGTTGTGTCTCTGCCAACAGAATGATAAAAGGAAAAATGTGAACACGTAACTCCAGCTCCACTAAGGTTTTCCTTCGAGGATCCATCAGTATATATGTGCAGCCATTCTTCTGTGGGATACCTAGTATTGATTGTTTCCAGAGCTAGAAGTTTTGTATTTCTTTTGGTGTGTCTGATTTACTTATTTCCTCTATTAATTCCAAATTGAAGGTAGGTTGCAATAATTCCAATGGATTTTCTCTTATAAGTAGATTTTCTCTGGTGTTAGGAATGTTCAATTTAGATTTAATCTGTGTTACCTTTTCTAGGAAAGTATTATGAGTTTTAAGGATTGAATGGGGGAAGTTCTCTTCTTTCCATTTAGAGTTTGGCAGTCGTAACTTTTTCTCATGTTGGAGCAATGCTTGTTCTTCTATTTTTGTTGTTATTGATGGGGTCCGTGTTAAGGCAAGCATGGCATCCATAGGTGTGGATTTAACTGCTCCAGTGATTAGGCGAAGAGCCTGATTTTGTATTTGTTCAAGTTTATTGATGTTAGCATTTGCTGCTGTTATTAAAGCTTCAGAACAGTACAAGAGGTTTGGTTTAATATACATTTTGTATGTTGTGTTAAGGACTCTCCTTGAGCAGCCCCATTTAGCACCAGCTAACCTTTTCAGGATTTGCAATTTCTTTTCAACCTTTTCTGAGATGTTTGTTATATGTTTTTTCCAACTTAGCTTTCTGTCGAAAGTGATGCCTAAGTATTTGGCATCATCAACTGCTTTGAGTGGTTTACCATTATAATTTATGCTAACATTAACTGGTTTGTATTTTAGTGTAAATAATTCATAATTTGTTTTTTCCACATTGATAGTCATGAGGTTTTTGGAGCTCCATTCATGTACTTTGTTTAGGGCTGTTTCTATTCTGTCTTTAATTAATTCAGGTTTTTTTGAAGAGCCTGAAGTCCAAATGACTACATCGTCAGCAAATAAAGCAATTTTGGTTTCTAAAGTTTTTATTATTGATGGAAGGTCATTTATATATATGTTAAAGAGTGTTGTGCTCAGAACTGCACCTTGTGGAAGTCCTCGGTGTGTTTGTTTATATTTGGAAATGTATGTATTATATTTTGTGGCACAAAATCTTTGTGAAATAAACTGAGTTATCCACTTAAGCATGTTACTTTTCACACCTATTGATTGCAACTTCTCAACTAATTTATTTCTCCAGACTGAGTCATATGCTGATTTAAAATCAATGAATACTGCCAAGGTATCCTCCTTTCTATTGAAAGCTTCCTTGATGTCTTGGCTTAGTAGGAGTACATTTTCACTTGTACTATGATTCTGTCTGAAGCCGGTCTGTGAACTATTAATTAAGTTGTAATATTCTAGAAACCAGTTAAGCCTAGATGCCACCATTCTTTCCATCACTTTTGCAATCACACTGGTCAAAGATATTGGTCTGAAACTATTAATATTGTTTGAGGGTTTGTTTTTCTTTAAAATCGGGATGATAATGGCTTTTTTCCAGTCGGAAGGTACAGTCATTCTCCAACACGTGTTATACAGTTTAAGTAGGATTTCTTTTCCTTTCCTGCCAAGGTGTTTAATAAACTCTGGGTGGATCTTGTCAGGTCCAGGAGATTTTTTGTTCTGTAATTGTTCAATCGGATCTCCGGGTGGGGACATCTTTAGGCAAATTTCATCAAAACAATTCCAATACTTTAAGAATTCTACAATGGAATGCAGGAGGCATGTCCCAGCCTAAAAAACAAGAGCTAATGAAAATATTAACACAAAATGTAAATAAACAAAATATTATACAATTGCTTGTAAATTATGTTAAGGAAGATGAAGTAAGTATTGCTACTCAAATATCAAATGGATCAAAAGCTGCAATTCATGTGTTAATAATATGCACAGAAATGAGCGATAACTACTTGGCAAAGCAACGAGCCATCTTCACCTCAGCTGTCAAGTGCTACGATCAATTATCTTGTTTAATAAAACAGTGAAACAATAGTAACTTGGCGTATAGTCAGTAATAAAACACAAATAGATGATCTCTTACACCTGCCGATATATGAGACGTTGCTGTCCTGAAGATATGATTGCATCTGAACAGAGTATACATACCCTATCTTTACATTTTTGTGTGATAAGCTCACATAAACAGCTGACCAGTTTCACATTGTTTCCGATATGCCTCATGGCTTCGTCAAGTAGTACAATATCGAAAATGTCAATAGTGGCATATCAGACCATCATGGACAGAACTTTACAATTGTAAATAAATTAAAAGGTACACATAACAAAAGTAGCAAAAATGATGGGTATCAATATAAGCAATGTACTGGAAGTGAAAACATATATTACCTGTGCTCTTACTTTCAAATGAAGACTGGGAACAAGTGTGCACATAAACTGATGTAAATGAAGTCTGGGAATTTTCAACATATTATTAGTTATTATAGTAGTATTGCTGTTTAAAGAGCAAACCAGCAACAAACTGGATTACTAAAGGAATATGTGCATGTAGTAACATTTAAGATTTCTGAGTCAGTGAGTCAAAGAAACAGGGCATACTATCAGAGCTGTAAAGATTTGTAATAAAGTCATAAAAGCTGCTACAAAACTTCACATTGATAGGTTAATAGCTAACTTAGAAAACAAGTCATAAAGGTCATGGGATATTAACAAATGTAGCAACTCAATCTTTCCATTAACTCAACACATGTTTCATTACTCTGTAAATATGTTAATCCAATGGAATTTTAATCAAATCATTGAGGCAAAAATTAATGAAAAATCTTCAATGGAAGTGACAATTTGAAGGGAGAGAATTTTCTTAAACATCTGTGTATTACATATCTATATGATGGGAAATCTTGATATCAAACTTGGTATGTATCAGAATTTAGCTTCAGAGTTATTCTCACTCTTAATTGTTTTTCTAAAAATGATTATTTTGCATTCATGGGGCTTCAAAACATACTCACTGAAATATTGAGTGAGTGGGGTTTAAGGTCCCTTCGACAGTTAGGTCATTAGGGCCCCCTGATATCTTGAATGTTTGGGTGGAATATAAAATATACTCTAGGTATGTAGTGCAGATAGCAAAACTCTGGTTTGTATTTCATACGCCTTTGTAGAAGGGTATAAAAACAACCAAAGTATCTGTTGATTCAAAACAATCTTCAATATGTTCTTTGATTTATTATTACATTCATATTTCTATCAGTTCAAGTACAGCAGACATCTGCTAGAAGTTAATGATGATGGTTATATATATAATTAAAAGTGAACATAATACAATTAGCAGGAGGCTTGTAACTGAAAAGAGTCAAATCTTACCTTGAAGATTTCACCGGAGGGAAGTCCTCGTCCTGTAACAGAACAATTGAAATGTTCAGTTTCACATAATCATCTATACAGAGTCTAGAGTGCTGCACTACTGCATAATTAAGTATAAATGTATGTAATCATGCTGAGAGATTAAATTATTTAAAATATTTATTTTTGTTTCTTGTGCCTTAAACATTTTGGTTTACATGCATGTGAATATTTTGTAACACGAAACAAACATAATGCTCTCTTACATCTGGTGTAAACTAAGTAAACCGTGAACAATAGAAGTAAATCCTTTAACATGGTAATACTCTTTCATATTTATAGAGATACCTTTGCATGCAGGTATTTTAAGAAAATGATTACATTATTATTTATTTATGCCAACAAACTTACTGTTGGTGTTTTTAAACACGCAAGCCGTGTGTGGGCAAAGTTTAAGAGGTAGAACTGGAACTTAAAAATTCAATTCCGCCCAGTAAGCGGAAGGTCTGTGGTTCAAATCCCAGTTGTGGCATTGAATTTTTAAGTTCCAGCTCTACCTCTTAAATTATTACATATTAATTTCTGGAAGAGTGATTGACAGTTGAAGTACAGATATTCTGTTTTATTTACAATTGGAATCAACAGTTTCTAAAGTTTTCAGTTCTAAAATTCCAATCATATTGTAGCGCAGTTGGTAGCCTGCTTGGCTCTGGGGCGGAGGAGCCAGGTTCGATCCCCGGTACCAGCATGGGGATTCTTCCCTCACTGGGAGGTCTGGCATTGGGTGCACTCAGCCTTGTTAGGTCTGGGGGGTCAACTGAGGAGCTACTTGATGGAGAAGTAGTGGCCGCAGGTCGAGATGGCTGCATAACTGGCTGGGAGGGCTCAGCATGTTGACCCTGCCGTACTGCACCCACAAATGACACCTATGGTGAGCAGAGGTGGGGGACAGAGGCTGGGCGGCAAGCCTTGGCCCTTCATGGGCTGTTGTGCTGGGGCTTACTTTTCTTATGATATTGTATAATGGAATACATTTGGCACACATTATATTAATAATGATGTTCCCATTCAGATAGAAAGGAAGGGAGGGGAGAGATGTGTTTCATGATATTCAATCCATGTTCAGGGCATCACTCTAGGTAAGCGGTAACATGCTTTAATGTGTTTAACTACTACTGAGTACAGGAATGATGTGTTAATGATTAAGCTCACGTTGGTAAGTGAAGAACACAACACTGGTATTGTTGTTACTTCTGGGCTACTATTTAATCAAAACCTAATAACACAGTTACTGCATGTGTACTAATATTGAACTTTGAATATCTACCTGTTAATTTACAATTACCGCCTCTGTAGCACACTTGGTAGCGCACTTGCCTCTGGTGCGGAGGACCCAGGTTTGATCCCCTGTGCCAACATGGGGATTTTATCCCCTCTGGGAGATCTGGCACGGGGCACAGGGTGCACTCAGCCTCGTTAGGTCCTGAGGGGACCAATTAAGGAGCTACTTGATGGAGAAGGAGTGGCTCCAGCTCGAGAAGACTACATAACTGGCTGGGATGGCTTGGGACACTGACCATGACCCACACTCCAATACTGCAACCTACCAATGATGCCTGTAGTGGGCAGAGGTGGGGGACGCAACAGCTAGGTGGTAGGCCTTGGCCCTTCATGGGCTGTTGCACCGGGGTTTAGTGCTAGTGCATTTAGAATGATTGCTGAAATATAGTTTTTCAAAGCTGTAAGGTAGATCAATGGCTGCCATGCCTCTGAACAGTGAGGGAAGCACATGAAAAATGTCACTCTCATATGATCTAGGTACAAAACATCTGAGCATTAGGTGACCCATCCCGCAGGTCTCACTGAAGTTGGTTATTTACTTTTGTGAAGGACAGCACGAATAAAACACGCAAAAGTAATCACTTTTTCCTCTTACTATATTGATTATGTGTGATGTGTTAGGTTAGCTTAAATTAAAGAGCTTGACAGAAAAAGAACAATGTCTCTGTGTGTGTGTGTGTGTGTGTGTGTAGTTATTTACTAACAGCATGAAACACTTCTACCTCCTTATAGGATTTACAAAGTGCCACGCGATAAGTCAGCTACAAACAGAAAGATTGAAAAGGAGAACTGACTTGCTACTAATAGCTGTTTGCTTGTAATGTAATGTAACTGTTGAATCTTGGTAACAGAGTAGAAAGTGTGACAAACATTTTGTCTCAGCAAAGTGGCATCAAATCAAGCTTTTGTTTGACATTTTATAGATAAATACTGCACTATTTCTTATAGTTGATACATAACATAGTGAATACACTTTAATCAACAGTCTCGTCCATTAAAATACCTTGCAGTTAACTGTATAATTTTTGAGCAAAGAATAACAGTTTATTCTGCAAAGCAGAAACATGAACTGCAGGATAATTTAAACACCTATGTTTACTGTGTATCTCTGAACTGCAAGTGTGGATTTCAAATTGCTGAATATCAATTGGTTAAAGCTTTATAATCTGTTACCTTCAAATCATTGAATATCATACAAGTTAACTTGTCATTCATTTAATTCAATGTTTCAAGTGCAGCTGATCAAAAGGGTGCTAAAGTATCACAGAATATCTTACAATGAATTCAAGAGAAGCATGTAGTGATATTTCCTGATACACCAAAAGGTGTCAAATCATGTTGATTACTGAATTATCACTAATCAATCTATACCCGACCTAATCAGGTTCTGCAGTTTTGGCCCAAGCAAATCAAATAACACCATTTGTAAGCCCTTGAAGAAATGCATCAGTATCTTAATTGATGCAATTATTGACAAATAAACAACACCATAGCTGTGCATTGTTTTCTGCAAGATTTTGGTAAAATATTCACCCGGAACATGGGAAGTATTCCCCAATGAACACGGCAAAATCAGTTAACTTCAAACCTGTAAACTAGAACCAATAAGAACGTTCCTCAAGCTTGTAGATGGCACAGCGTCCAATAGGAGAGCAAAGAAAACTGGCACCCATGTGGGAAAACTGAGGATTATCACTTTTCAACATATAAGAGATGTATTCTGGATTAGCGGGACACCCTGGTTTATGTTCTACACTACAACTTGAACCTTCCAGTTAGTACGAGTTTCTTTCCAACATGGGGAGAAGATGCCAGAAGAAGCAATCACTGGCTGCTGATACAGCGGCCAGTTTGGAAGCTCCGTTGGCAATCGTCAACACCGCAGTAGCTGAAGCTCATTGCCAGGCCCCTGCACCATCCATTTTGATAGCTGGAATGCTCTATACTGGTCTCAACTGAAACGGCAATGCCATCCACCAGTCTCCTGCTCATATATGAGACCTGCACCATGGTGAACACAGTGCCTTTGCAGTGGGACTATATATGCAGCTACCAATGTAAACGCTAAAACAGCGCTGGCCTTCAGTCATCAAGGTAACCAGGATCTGCACCCAGAAATGTCCAACTCCATTTGTGCAGCTTGCCTTTAGGGACAAGTTACACTATGACACCTGCTCTTACTTCCGGGTTGAACCTCCGAGGCCAGCTCCTGAGAAGAGCCAGTTGGACATCCTGGACGCCACCTTGCCAACACTGCTGTCTTTACAGGCACAATGCAGATAGATGTACTTCACCGCTGAGATGCCATTACTGTGGTGCACCGAATAAGACCTCTACCTGCCAGCAGCACAACCTTTAACAACTATGCAGCTTCTGTACAACCTGCTGGGGGTACGACTACTTCACTAAATAAGCTTGCTCTCCGATATGTTCACATTGTCACGACACATTGTCACAGCCAAGGCCCACGGCCAACACGTGCCAGCAGAAATCCAACTGCACCCCAGGTTGTGCTGACAACTGCCGGTGACATTCATACCATACCTGAGCCTGTGATCCTACAGAAGCTTGAGGCAATATTTCTGTGTAGGCCCTCCAGAATAGTTTAATATAAAATTATGGAGGCGGCAAAAAGGCCTCCTAAACTTACAAATAATAATTATTGTCAGTAAAGTGCAGATTCAATTGTGTTCTTTCCATGGCTTGGGCAGGCGTCACACAGAAAAGACAAAGCCAGCGTAAAATTCAATAATTTATTTATGTAAAGTGTTATATTAGACAAACATTGCTGCTGCAAAAGATCACAGAATAACAGTGCACAGAACAAGTTTATAATCAATGAAGCAGCTTAAAAAAATAGGAAGAAGAATATGAGCTTACAAAAATATATAGTCCGTGCCTGTAAAGTCTGAACCCCGTAGCATGATATAAGAAAAGGACACCAAGCCATGAAACTGTGTAATTTGTGTGCTTATATATTGAAATAACAAAACAAACATTTATCGTGGATCTAGAGAATAATAATTTTAATTGATTGTTGACCCGTACCGCACCCTGGATACGAATAGCACATGAAAAGAATTATTCAGGCTCGCTGCTAATCTAACTCAGCTAAAACAAATTAAGCCACCCCATACCTCACAGTAGACGGTACCCCGCTATCATAAACGTTACAAAATGGTGCCTCAACGTTAGGCTCAGATTGGGTCAATGCGACACGAAGATCAAAGAAACGAGGAGATCCAAGGACAATGGAAATAGTAAGAAGAGTGAAGAAAGAAGAAACGAGGAAAGCATAGGACAATGGAAGTCGTAAGAACAGAGAAGAAATTAGTGAAGTTCAACGTTTAACAAGTAAGACTGTTATAATTATATGCAAAATTAAAAAAAAAGTAGCTAAATTTTGTATAACAGATTTAATGATATTAAGAAATAGAAAAGTGGTAGGAAAGATGGAGAATGTTAAAGAATTAGGCGATAGCAGAGAGGGAGAAAAGAGTGAAATATCAGTGGAAAAGGCTTGTAAGACAGAATTAGGATTGAGAGAATGTTTGCAGCAGTTAAATAAACAGAATGAAATAAAGCTAGACTTAAAAAAATGTCATGATAAAATTAAAACACAAAATGAAGTTATTCAATTATGAACTATCCAAAAAATGGGATAGTGGTATGTTAGAACAAAAGAATGTAATGAAGTTAGAATTAAAAACTGAAATGAAATTAGACTTATCTCAAAAGATGGATAGTAATTTGGCAAATTTAGCACGAAAGGAGGATAGTAATGAAATTAGTAGTCCAAGTAGTTGAAACTATGGATGCTGAAATGCAATCACAGCATGAAGAGTCTAATAAGTTCAATGGTGAAGCAGAAGTTAATATGCAAGCAATGCAAGTTGTAATTGTATTGTAGGCAAATAATGTTAATTAAAATCAAGTTGTAAATGGACATAGAAATGTGAGAGACTGACTCACCTGACAATGGTAGTAACATGTTGACCTACAGAAAAGTGATCTGACTAAACCCTATCATATACAAAACCAAAGTCAGCCTTATAATATGAACTACTTGTTACGTGGCTTAGCCCCATCATCTTTTGATGAGGAAGTTAGCAAAAATAAACAATACCGACATGAGAGAATAAGGTTAGAAAATCAAAATAACAAAAATGTACAGCACTTGCAAAGGAAAAATAGGAGAGGCGAGGCCTACATACATAATTATTAATAATTTATTTGTGTAAAGTGTTATTTTGAACGAACATTTCTATTGTGAAAGATCGCAGAATAACATCACATAGAACAAATGCATAATCAGTGGAGCAGCTTATAAAAATAGGAAGAACATGAATTTAATTTAAAAGGTGAGTCAATTAATAATATCAAACAACACTTACATTGTAATTTTCCAGAATGCATTTCGGAAGTTAACTTTCCTCCATTATCAACCGGACAATAACTGGGTTTCCATGGTATTTCATCGTGCAGATGGCGATGCTTCTTCTGATGTTTCTTCTGGTAACGGTTCAAGGAACTTGCTGAAAATATCTTTCTGGGGAATGAAAGGATTTAATTTCGACATTCCCCAGAAAGATATTTTCAGCAAACGCGTTCCGGAAAATTATAATGTAAGCGTTGTTTAGTGTTATTAATTGACTCACCTTTTAAATTAAATTGATTATAACAACACTGTTCTCAAACTTCTATGAAAGGAAGATAAAAGAATATGAGCTTACAAAAACATATAGTCCATGCCTGTGGAAGTGTGAACCCTGTAGCTGATGTAAGAAAAGGACGCCAAGCCATAAAACTGTGTAATTTGTGTGCTGATACATTGAAATAATAAACAAACATTTAACGTGGATCTAGAGAATAATCATTTTAATTAATTGTTGACCCGTACCGCGCCCTGGTTACAAATAGCACACGAAAAGAGTTACTTCAGGCTTGCAGCTGATCTAGCTCTGCTAAAACAAATTACACCACACAGTAGACAGTATCCCACTATTATAAACGCTACAAGCTAGAGGATTCACAGGCTGACATAGTCAAGCTCTCCACCAAGATTGCTGCACTCGAGGAGGGAGTGAGTCAACTCAGCCTTGATCTTGCTATCCACTACACAAAGTTCAGGGTATTCCCAACAATACTGGACCTCGAGCGCCTAGCCACACATGAAGACATATATACGTGACTGGGTAAACATCTCTCCATCCGAAGGCTTGTCGCACAAGTGGTGGCAGCTCTTCACACAATGCTAGACAAACTGCTACCTATACAGCCTCACCCCACTCGAGGTGCACTTCTGAAGCTCTGGCTGCTCACTACTGTGGACGTTGGCAGTTTGACTAATCCCTAACCCGACTCTGTTCAAATCCTCACCATGAATTCCTAAGGGCATAATCAGGTCTTCGGTCATGATTGTGCCCTAGCACCCTTCATTCATATGGCTTTGGTACCCTGTGGCCAACCAATATCTCTGTACTACCAATCTGGGGGTCCAATAGCAGTACTGCCTCACTTTCCTTCGCCTGTCCTTTCTATATCTATGTCCTTTGTTTCTGGTGGACGTTTCTAGTTAAGTAGTGCCATAGCGGTGAAGCCTACAGTACAATGGAAGTCCATAAATGGGTTTCTCCGCCACTTAAAAAAAAAAAGGAAGAAAACTAACAGTATACCAACAGTTTCTGATGCCTAGAGTACATGCAGCTTATGATTATAGGAATATGGCACCCAAAGATTTGTGAACTTAAGACAGAATGCATACTAATAGGGATACAGTGAATAGTGAGTGGGATAATTGTAGGGACGAGTGAATGGAAGATCATACTAATTTATTCATAAGTGCGAAAAAGTACTATCTGAAATGCCATGCGGAAGATAACTTTGATGTGCTGTAGAAATTCATGGAAGACTAAGATAATCCGAGGTGACAAACTTGTAGAAAACACAGCAGTGAGGAAGTGGTCTTAGAGCTAAAAGATTCCTGTGTATTATTACAGTGCACCTTGTCACACCATTTTTTCCACTTCCCACCATTGCTCTCAGCAATACCCGTAGCATTGCTACGAAGCTGGATGCTGACCACAAGAGCTGAACAGACCCAGAGATGTGCTACCTGGTCAACACAGAAGTCACCTTTGAGCCGGGCAGCCTA
Organism: Tenodera sinensis; assembly: GCA_030765045.1. Taxonomy (NCBI): domain Eukaryota; kingdom Metazoa; phylum Arthropoda; class Insecta; order Mantodea; family Mantidae; genus Tenodera; species Tenodera sinensis. Next base: position 63,275,455 of record CM060974.1, on the reverse strand, counting down.
AAGGAAAGGAGTACCGAAACTCATCAAGTGTAAGGTAAAAGATGTTACAAGCATCAGTCAGGGATTTGAAAACGTGCAGCAGGGGACCCTGAGGTGGCAATACAAGCAATCGCTTTAAGCATCATAATTTGCAGCAACTACATCTCCATTACTTTCAAGTCTTTATACATCCTATCCGACAAAACACATTACACATTCACTAACTGCTTCAAGGGCTCACTAATTTTGCATTACATAAGTCAAATGTATTATTGGCCATACAAAAAGCTTAATTGCAGTGGAATTCTACAAAACTTACCTCAATATCATCACATGTGTCTGAAGTATCTGTTTCTGGCCACAGTGGTTCTTCTTTAATTTCTATTTTGTTACCCCTTTGATGACCAGTGTTGAATTTCCCTAACTTTGTTTCACGATCCTCTAAAAGAAGTTCTCTCTCGCTCTGTGAACCAAAGTCTGAAATCAGAGTCTGTTCATCAATTACCACTTTCCTATCGATCTTGCAGTTGTCACTACATATAAGAGCTTCAGATTTGATCCGTTTTACAAGATGTTTTGTAAAAGGTGCCTCTGATTTAATTTCTGTTTTGACTGGCACATGAGAATGATCATCCAGAAGCACAGCATCACTGTTTCTCCTCATTGTAACAACCTTGCGAAAGAATTCTGTCTCATTCTGAGGGGCTACATTATCTGGAAGAGATTTCTCTTCTTTGATTTCTAGTTTCGTATCCATTTCAAAATTGTTGCTGGAGCTAATGTTGCTGTTTTTAATTTCAGGAACAAGTCTGTGGACAAAGAGAGATACGTAAACCTTAAAAAAGTATAATTTTAAATATTAGCTTCTTTGAATCCATCAACCAATAAAAGGCGAAATCAGGACTAAAAAATTAAATGTCATAGCAGGGATTTGAACCATGGATCTTCTGCTTATCAAGCGGCTGCATTAACCACTAAGTTACCACGGCTAACTTGCCAGTATGACATTAAATTCCCCAGCCAATTCGTACTTTCCTGGTAGACCACAAGGTAATCTGACATCAGAGATAAATGTCCCAAGGACAATTTACAAGAAGGACGGAGATCCGTGGTTCAAATCGCGGCTATGGCATTGAATTTTTCAGTCCTGATCTTACACATTACCCACACACGGCTTTTGTGTTTAAACACCAGCAGTAATTTTGTTAGGATAAATAAATAATAATTAGCATCTAGAGGTTACTTAAACATAAAGTACTTACAATGTATAAGTTAACCTTGGGATATTTATCTCTGATGTGAGATTTCCTTGTGGTTTACCGGGAAAGTATGAATTGGCTGGGGAATTTAATGTCATACCGGCAAGATGGCCATGGTAACTTAGTTGTTAAACCAACTGCTCAATAAGTGGAAGAACCATGGTTCAAATCCCAGCTATAGCGTTGGATTTTTCAGCTCTGATTCTACCTCTCAAACATTGCCCACACAAGGTTTATGTGTTTAAAAACACTAGCAGTATGTGTGTTGGCATAAATAATAATTACCATCAACTAATGTTCAAGCAGCACTTTTCATTGGCCAATTAACATAACTCTTGAGGAATTCAATGTCATGTCCTGGATTGCAACCAAAGATGTTTGAGCCTTTATGCCAATACTATTATCACTCAGCTATCCTGTTGAGATATCTGTATGAGCACTAAACTTTGCATCTATTTCCAGTATCACAGATAAGTTTACCTTAAAATCACCTCGAATGTTGGCAACTCTTTGGGTCGTTTTGTGTTTTTATAATTAATTTGTTCTTCCACAATAGACATGCGTAGCAAATAAGGTGAAACATTAAGCACAATATAGGTAATTATAAAGCACCTTCAACCATACAGGACACCTTTGAGGTACTATACCTCTGTATTTGAAACAATCTTGTTAGTTTATTGTGATACTTAATTGAGAAGGTTTAATACTTGAATAGCCATCTTGCCATATCGAATCAAAGAATAGGAACATTGACAGAGAGCAACATACTCCATGACTCGAGTCCCGGTAGTGGATATAATTTTTCAACTCAAATGTAACTGGCCAACTTACTCACCACACATGACTAATCATAAATACTGTCACCAGCACAAACCTATATACATTTTGAATAACATGGTGGCTAGTGGATGCAGTAAAATTATCAAAATTGTATGCACTTCTTTACAAAAGAAAGGTGAGAAAATATTAATATACCACATATCCTCTAGTTCTCATTTCAAATCATTTACTTGGCAGACTTAGTTTCTTTTAGTGAGTGTTTCCTCAACCAAAGTTAAAAATACTGTAACTCAGAGTTTACTGACCTTTAATTGAAGTTTTAAATGTTAAGAACCATGCATTTCATCACACTATTATAATGAATTGCTAGTTAACTCTCGTTTACATCAAAGGAAGGCAACTACAAATTTTTATTGCTTCCGAACATGCCCCAAGGTTCTTTAGTTTATCCATATCAGTGCTCTCTGTCTAAGCAACTCGTTAGGTCCATGCCATGTGATTTTCCCAATTGTTTGAGGCTATAATCATAATGTCAGTTGAAAAGTTTAAATGCCAAGTAATTAATGGTGCACCACTAAAAATTGATTACTTATGGAACTCATCAATAAGCATAGAATTGTTATCTGGCAAAGAACTCAGGAATTATTGTGCCGTAGCCAATGCCTTTAAGACATACTTCCTTACTGTAATGAAAAGCAAAAGAAACAGTTCCTACCCAAACTGTAATGCATTTAAAATTCTAAAAATACATGGCTGAATCAACTTGTAATTTGTAATGGACTCCACAATTCACAGAGGGATAGGAAATATGATTATCTTGTTAAAAAGTGAAACCTCTCATCGTTAGGATGAGATAGGCACCGTATGGTTAAAATACTGTCTACTGGACTCCAGTACGCCTCTTAGACATACAAGTAATCATTTTTACCTGTCAGGGATAGCTCCACAAAAAATGGAAAACAATCGTTAAGGCTTTATACAAAAAAGCAGACAAGATCCTGACTTTCAATTATAGGCCTACCTTATTCTTAACAACCTTTTTCTAATGTAATGGAAATTGAGTTATACGATATATGGATGAAACATTCTTGCATTATCCCAGCTTGGACTTACAAACAGAATATGCTGCATACATGCTAATTTCTGAAGTGATAGCAGCCTTGTGTAAATGGCAACTACCATTAGGAATATATTGTGATCTAGAAAAAGTATTTTAAAGTATAGCCAACACTCTCTTTCTGAAAAGTTAAAATATTAAGGTTTCAATGAGATCTCTATAAACTGGATCAGATATCACATATCAAAGAGATTCCAGAAAACCAGGATGAATGATAATGATGCTGAACCAGGTATTGCTACTAAAGATGTCTCCAAGGTACCATGTTCAGGCCTTTTCTATTCTTAATATTTCTGAATTACTCGCCATTTAATGTTAGTAGAGAGTCCACAGCTGTGCTCTTTTCAGATGACACTAGTGTGATTATATCAGAAATGTCACATCAACATTTAAGATATTCCATAAATAAAGCATCCGAACAACTCATCATTTGATTTGAAACAAAGAAGATATCATTAAGAGGTAGAACCGGAACTTAAAAATTCAATGCCACAACCGGGATTTGAACCACAGACTTTCCGCTTGCCGGGCGGACGCTCTAACCACTGAGCTATTGTGACAAACTGCCAGAATGGCATTAAATTCACAAGCCAGTTCGTATTTCTCCTGGTAAACCACAAAGGCAGTCTCACATCAGAAACAATTACCCCAACAGTGACTTACTATTGTAAGTACTTTATAATCCATTAAAGTGGATATAAAGTACTTACAATAGTAAGTATCCATTAAAGTGGATATAAAGTACTTACAATAGTAAGTCACTGTTGGGGTAATTGTTTCTGATGTGAGACTGCCTTTCTGGTTTACCAGGAGAAATACGAACTGGCTTGAGAATTTAATGCCACTCTGGCAGTTTGTCACAATAGCTCAGTGGTTAGAGCGTCCGCCCGGCAAGCGGAAGGTCTGTGGTTCAAATCCCGGTTGTGGCATTGAATTTTTGAGTTCCGGTTCTACCTCTTAAACTTTGCCCACACACGGCTTGTGTGTTTAAAAACACCAACAGTAAGTTTGTTGGCATAAATAAATAATAAGATATCATTAATCTATGAAGGAATTTGTTTATTCAAATAACCAGGGTTTAAATGTTATTCAATTCAAAACGGAGCATGAGGAAGTAAATGAATTAACAACCAGACAACAATTAAACTATGAGTACCCCTTACCAAATTTCTTCTGTTCCATATAGATGAAATGCTCACTTGCAGAAAACAAATTGAACTCATAATACCAAAACTTAACTCTGCTTTCCATGCATTAAGGAACTGAAAGAACGTTTAACCAAAATGCCACTCCCTATTCTTCTTCTCTTTTTACTAAGGCACTACAACTTAACAAAAGCTTTGGCCTTCTCAACAATTTGTTTCCAGACTTTTCTACTTTGTATGCAAACAGGCCAATTTTTTATTTTCATAGCTTAATGTCATCAAATATATCATCTAAACATCTATTTCAGGGATGGCCCCTTAATCTTGGTTTCATTGGAGACTATTTATATATTCTTTTAATCGTTCTATTATCCGGGATCTGATTTGTGTGTCCAAACCATCCTAATCTTAAAGCTTTTATGTGGTTAACGATATTTTCATTTTTGATTCATACATTTAATTGGTTATTATAACGTGTTCTCCATGTATTGTTATTTTGTTTCACTGCTTAAAATATAGTATGTAATATCCTTCTTTTGAATATTATTAGCTTTAGTTTGTTTCATTAGGGACCATATGGAACTATCTTCTGAGGTGATTCAGCACAGAGCAAGCAGGTGTTTATATGACAAAAAGGGACCACACACATTATTTGTGATGATGGGTTCCAACATTCCTGTAGGTCATTATTTCAAACCCACAAGATTCTTACTCTCACTGATGAATTATCCCTCTTGAGCTATAATATAGGTAATTATGGAAACTTCACAATAAATCTGCCACAGTAGGAGGCATGCAGGCACTTTGCATATACCAGCAAATACCTTAAAACTGTTCCAAAAAGAATGTTACTATCTCCAATAAAAATGCATAAAAGCCATCCAATAATACCTAAAACTATTAGGCAATCCTAATCTAGGTAAAAATCTCAAGAAAACTCATTCACCATATACTATGAAGGAATTCCCTAGTATCTCGTTCAACAGGTAAACATACACTACATAAGACAGATTGCATGTGATGGAGATTTACAGCTACTAGGTTGAAAACACCTTGGCTATCCAGTTTTGACCACGTCAAGTAGCATAAAGCCAACATTTCAATCATCCTGTTGCAGTCGTCCTCAAAGGCAAACTGCACCACATGCTGTGGCTTGTCAGCTTTTATATAGGCAGGCAAAGGTGAATTCTGATTGGCCAGAATTCCTGTGCACTGCTTCGTCACTAATGCAGAAGCAGCGCAGTATGGCACAGATATACTGATCTTTAGTGCCATCCTCAGATAAAATTCACGATGGAACTGGAGAAAAATGGAGAACTTGCTTTTATGGAAGTGCTGCTTATTAGATCTGAAAATGGCACATTGGGACATTCGGTCTATAACAAAGCAACACACACTAATCCCTAACAACATGCCGAATCTCATCACCACTCCACAACTAAAAAGGGAATTATGAAAACTGGCCTTGCAAGCAAAAAGAGCTTGCGACACTTCCAGTCTAGGACAAGAGAGAAGGAATGTTTGTGAGGCCCTAATAGTTACAAAAAGTAGAATGTATATCAAGCCCAGACAATGGCAGGATATAAACAGGAAGACCAAGTAAAACAGATAAATGAAAATTGGCAGTATTTTCATATGTAGGAGTGATAGACCAAATAGGAAACTTATCAAAACAAGCAAATAAACTGGCATACAAGGCAGCCACTAAAGTATAAGCTTCAATGGTAAATGTAAATGACAAAGTACCACCACTTAATAAACTGAGAGTTTATGAAATGCCCTGCAGCTGTGGCAAATCATGTACACGTGAGATGGGTTGCACAGTGAAAGAAAAATTACAGGAGCACCTGTGTCAATTCAAACAAAATGACAGAGAAATCAGCTGTTGAACTGCATGCTCAGGAAACAAAACATACACTGTTTGCTCAAACCAAGGTAGTAAAAATGGAAAATAGAGTGAATGAGTAGGATTTAAGGGCCTGTCAACAACTAGGTCATTCTGGCCTCAGGGAAAATAGATGGTAATCTAGACAGAGGCATTAGATATTGCCTGTCCACATAACTTTAATAATGGGGGATATATATTAATAAACTCTGGTTGACGACCATTGTGAAAGCAGAAAGAAAAGTAAAGAACACTATGACATTGTACCGCATTGCGGTACAGAGGAATTCTGGCCAATCAGAGTTCACTTTGACCTACTGCAGTGCAGAGAATCACCTGGCCACACAAAGCTCACCTCGACCTTCCTGCCTGTATAAAAGGCTCCAATATGTGGTGACAACTCGTGAAGGATGGCTAAGGGAAAGAAGAAGAATCAACGCAGCAAGACACTGGTCACTACAGGGAACTTTACTCCTGAGCCAGCCGATACGAACACCACCACAACTACTGTCTTCCACCCTAGAAGACAGCGCCACATTTCCCACCAGATCTACAGCTAGTGCCCTGGGGGCAGCAGTGGCAGTGCCACGCTGGAGGCCCCTCCACAGCGACTCAACAGTCCTTCGGTCAACCTTCTGCCGCCGTTTATGCCTGCTGTGCCTCCCGCAAGACACAGCACTGTTATTTACAGTGTTCCACGAGACTTGCCATCACACTACGTCCTCTCCGCAGCTCAACATGTGTGGCCTTTAGTAATGAGGGCCAATCAAACAATTACATGCCATGGACCATCTAGTCTCATCAGGCTGGTCCTTGCCAACTTACAGGACTATGAAGCTGCTTTGAGTGCAGAACTGCCCCTGTTAGGCGATGTTTGCAGGTTGAGGCCAGCAGAATTGACCATCAAGTACCCTTTGGCTGCTGCTGTGGATATGGACATGACTCCATCAATTGTGTCGCTCCACCTCGATGTTACTATTGTGGCACCTCAAGTTTCACCAGTGAGTGCACAGCTCACGATCTAAGAAGATGCAGCCAGCACTGTGCCTCCTGTAATGGCTTCAGCCACTTCTCACACCAGGCACAGCGCCAACTATACCCATGGAACTGGCACACCCCCGCACCAGCTCCACACCCAGTACAGCACCAGCTACCACAGTCACAATTCCACAAGACTACAGAAGCTCCACTACCAGCACCTGAGAAGACGCCATGCAGGACCTCCACTCTGAGGTCCTGAACATTGGTTCTTGCCTGGTATCCCTGAAAGAAGCCAACATATCTCATACAAGGAATGTCACAGATCTGTTCACAGCCACAATGGAACCTCTACAGAACCGCGCTGCCAACATAGCCAACACTATGGCAACCTCCCAGGATGACAGCTGAGCTAGATCAGACACGTCTGCACCTGTAATTCTCTAAAAGCTGAAGATTTACAGGCAAAGCTCCTGAACATCACTGTGAAGATCATCACCCTGGAGGAGGAGCTGTCAAACTCCAGGACCAAGCTGTCCGAACACACAGAGGATGCAATACCTCATGCCAACTAAGCTTGATCTAGCTGGAACTGGGAGAGCACTCGAAACCAAGCAAGATGAACACCTCCTGTTGCTCTGAAGGCTCGTCAAGGAAGAGGTGGAAGCTCTTCAGATGATGCTGAAAGAGCGACCCGCAAAAGATACAATGTCCACATATTTCGGGCACATTACAGCACCTCCGATACCACACAGCCATGGAAGACAGAGGCAACAGTATCTCAAATGACTTCCATGAACCTACACCCATTACTTTCTTTCATTACCCCTCTGAATTCCCAAGGGTATATTCTGACCTCGGTCATGTTTACGTTCTTACACTTACTTTTACCTGGTTTGGCCCCAGTGGCCGGACGAGATACCTTCTTGAAACTGCAGGTACATTAGTGGCACTGCTACACCTACCTCCCTGAATTCTCTCTGGTGGGGGTTTTTAGTGAGTAGTACCTCCAACTAAAGCTCACACAGGCAGCTGTGCCATCCCAGTACCATTGTCACTGATCTATAAATGGATTTTTCCTCCACTTACATAATGCATACACAAGAAGCTACAGAAGAACACTCATAAACACAGCACAAAAAAATGAAGACAATACAAGAAACACAAAAAGATAAAAATCTTCCCTCATTACACTGACACACGTATACGACAAATAACAACAGGAACAGGAAAAACTTCAAGAACACTTATAACACTTTCAAAACATTTAAACACACAATAGACATAAACACACACATACACCAAACACACAAAAACATGCAAACATAACAAATATGCAGGTGAAGTGCAGCAGAAAATAAACAAAAAAGCATTATTCAGCAACTAAATCAGTGCTCTTCTTGGGTGGAATCCTGTCTATGGAGCAATGGATGTGAAACATGGGGAACTGACACACAAAAACAAAAGCACATATCACTACACAACACTACACGGCCTCAACAAAAATAAAAAATATACTGGAAGGATCCCTCAAACAACAAATTAAAAAACATACACTAGGCTGAAGAGGGATTTCCCTAAACAGCCTGGGCATGTTGTAAACATGCCCAAATTAACATTTTTACATTACATTGAATGTGGCGTAACTTGCCTTTAAAGATCACGACAGGATGGTAAAAATGTTGGTTTTACTTAAGTTGATGTGGCAAAACCTGGAAAGTCAACATAGCTTTTGTAATGATGATGATGATGATGATGAGGATGACGACGACGATGATGATGATAATAGGAAGAAGAAAAGCCCAATATATACATATTGTAAAGCAGCAATTAGCTGCGCCATATAACAACAAATATTGTCACTATGTGATTGAGTATTACACCAAGTTATAACAATTTAGTACGCTTCTAAATTTGTGAGAAATCTCATTTTACAATTCTTTTAACTTGCTGCATCTTTGTCGATAGGTGACAGGACATAAACGGTTGTAGTTCCTATTGACTTTTCTATGTCATCCTTCTGCATAGCAACTGGTGAAACCATGATGCATCATGCAACATGAGATGTCACATGTCTTAAGAATGTCCCAGAATATCCTGTTCACTTGGGCAGTGGCATACCAAATATGGTAAAATCTGCCATTAAAATTGCAAGACCCTCATAGAACACTAGAGTCGATATAACCAAGCAATGAGAGTTCGCTCGAGGTAGTCAGTTTTAGGAATTGCTGTGTTCTGCACCAGACCGCTTAGGTGGTGGTCCCCATCCGTCTGGGCTTAGACATCCTCTGTACTTCATCAACGGCAACTTGACATCACCCGTAATGGTATGCCTATTCAACCCTAGAGTGTAAGTATAAACAATAATTGACAGCACCCCCTTTGTTGTAAACCAACACTGCTTTACTGTTGTTTTAATATTAATAACAAATAGAGATCATTCAAGTCAAACAGCATCTTAGCTTTACCAACTGCTTCTCTGAGCTATGTCCCCCAGTTATAACCTAGTTGTGACAATATAGCAGTAATGATAATTGATGGTGACGATGATAATAATAATAATAAACAAAAGGATTCCTGCTATAGAATGCCACATTGCAACTGATATCTGAACTTGAAACAAATATTTGTGAAGTGTGAAGTTAAGAAGATATTGAAACTATTTTTATTTATGGACATTCTTGAACTGCTGTGGTTCTCAGCATCCCATTCTATATTGTGCATGAGACACACTTAATTTTGCTCAGACGCATCTTTTATCACGCTTGTGGTTCTTTTACATGCCATAAATGTACACATGGGGTCAACAATTTACTTTCCTTCCAAAGGAAGCTATCCTAAGGGTTCTTAAGCCATACTTTTCTCCAATCTGAAAACTGAACCGAACTAAACCAGAACTTTAAACTTTTCTCTTGAGAGTCATATGATCATGAGTTCCTTGTTTATTATGGAAGTGCATTCCTTTGGCCAAGAATCTAACTAACTGAAGACTGAATCTCTTCTGATTTGTGTGCCACTAGATTTTTAAGTTTTCCACAGAAATCTAGGCATGAAAAATTGTGGTGGTAGTTCTTCAGTTCTATGCAGTTTACATTGGCCGAACTGAAGTGAGGTTATAGTAGCAGTATTGGTTTGTTTACTTTGCAAGTTGGACATAATGAATGGAAAATGGAAGTTTTCAAGCAGTAAAGAGAAAAGAATTACTGATTATTTTTGCAAGAACGCACTTATACATAATCTGCAGCATGCAGAGTATACAACTATAGAGTAAAACCAGAGACTTTGAAAGGAGTCAGCCAAGGGCTTAGGAAATTCAAGTATTTAAGTAAATAAGATTTACTCTTTCTCGATAACCTTTAATAACTTTCAGTTTGTTTCTGCTCTGGAAAACAAAAAACCAAAGCGTGCAAGGATTCTGGAATAAGTATAGCACAAGAGAGTATACTCCATCCCCATGTGGACTCATGCTTCATGTTTATGATGCAACACAATGATATTTACTCAGGAGTTTTAGGAATGGCACTGCTATTGCATTGTGTTCGAGCAGTCTTTACATTTTGAAAGCTCAGATAATCGCCAATATTTAAGGTACCATATTTTGTGGTGCGCTTTGGTTTCAGAGTATTGTGGGTTAGTTGCTGACTTTTGTTTACATCAAGTGTGGATCTAATGGTGGAGCATATAACCTGGTCATGTAGGTAATAATCTAACTACACTTGATCGACTGGTTAAGATTTTATATTTGTTAAAAACGCCATTTCGTCAGAAATACTTTATAGGTGCAAAGTTAGTAGTTTAAAAACAAGATGATGCCTTGCGAAATTCTTTGGGGCTACCCACCAATCTTTTTAAGTAACCTGATTTATACAGCTTTATTTCATGCATGTACAGAATGTCCCAAAATTAGCCCAACAAACCTTGAGGACGCTAACCCATTGCCATTAACACAAGACCATTTAAAATTTTAGCAATCTATGACTATTTCTCTCAACGAAGTGAGGGAAAGCACAGAAATATTTAAGAAAAGAGCAGTCTGAACCCTGACACAGGCAAACCACTCAACATGTTATGGAAGACCCTATTAGCAGGTCAACTTTCTATTAGAGCAGAAGGAACCAATAGGATTATGAGTGGGACAGGACGAGGCCAATCAGAGTAGGCAGCTCCTAATTGGATGGATTTTATTGCAGTTGCCCAGTGAAGAAGCCAAACAATGTTTTGCAATGAAACGGCATAATTTATAATTTCTTAAAAAAGCCAACAAGACATGGCCCATAACAGAAACAAGAAAAAGTAATATAAGCAACAGTCACAAATAAAATCAAATACAAAGCTTGAAAAAGGACATACATTTATAACTACATATACAACTATAACCACAAATCCAATTATTGTTAATTGCAAGTATTACTACAAGTTGTGCACTGCGTGTGCACAATAAGAGATGGAAAGTGTTTTAGCGTATATGCAATCTGTACCTTCACTCTATCCTTGTGGCTTAGGGTCCTCAATATTTTGAGTACACTTTGCGGCTTAGGGCCCTCAGTATATTTTGCTATAGATGTGGTTAATTACACATATACCTTGGGCAACAAAGGAATGGTGGGTTACTCTTTAGAATAGTGGCCAAGAAATGTGAGAACTAATGTGGGAACACCTCTTGATAGAAACAGTGAAAGCTGTGCATATGATTTAGATCTTCTGCCTAACTAAAAACGCTTCACCATGAGTAACTTACAAATTCAGACAACAGCCCCTTCTACACTGAGGATTAAGATTAAAATATACTACTGCCTTCTAACGAACATCACCACACATTACTAAGAGAACTACGTGAAAACAAAACTAAACGCCAGCACAACAGCCCATGAAGGGCCAAGGCCTACCGTCCAGCTGGTGCATCCCCCACCTCTGCCCACTACAGGCATCACTGGTGAGGTGCAGTACTTGTTACGTATTACACGTTAAAACTAAATGAAGTGCAGTTTTAGATCGTTATGATGAAAACTTATATCAAACATACATAATTCTCAGATTCTAAACAACAAATCTTTATTTGCAGTACTTAGCAACAAACAACAAAATATCACTTCTCTTTTCCAAAGAGAATACAATCTAATACGCAACATTCTCCCACCTTGCAATTTTGGAACTTCAAAAAACTGCAACACGAGAGGCTCGTTCATAATATCTTGCAGGGCACTTCACTAATCTCCCACTACGAGTAGAGAATATGTCTCTGCACTGAGGTCTCACTGAGATCTTCCCCCTTTTCTGAAGAATCAGTCTTCGGTGTAGTCTCCTCAGATAATTTTGTAGAACACTCTAAGAGAACCAAGCATTGAACAGGAAGCATTATAATTCCATTCTTTGTTCGAACCCTTACAACACGAGTTCGCCCATCCTTTCCAGGGAGGAGTTCAATTACTCCGAGCGGCCACTCAAGTCTCTTCAGGTTGTCTGCTTTGACTTATACAACATCTCCTTTCATCACGTGATCATGCTGGTTCCGCTTGAGCAGTAACTGTCCAAAGTACTCTCTACAGAATTGCTGATGCAGTGCATTTCTTAACTGCAGACAATATGCTGCCCTTCTTTGAAGTTGGTGTTTGTCTATCTGATCAAGATCTGCTACACTTATTTCTTGAACCTCCTGTAAAAACATGGCAGGCGTGATAGGCCTTAGGTCATGAGGATCTTCAGTTTCTACAGTCAGAGGGTGGCTGTTAACAAGGGATTCACACTCACATAGCATAGTCAGTAATTCTTCAATAGTTAGGCACGATTTCCCAAGGACCTTAAGCAGGACATCTTTAACAAGTCCAATCAATCTCTCCTCCCACCCACCCCACAAGGATGCTGTCAGTGGATTAAACTTCCATGTGATATGTTGGATGCTGCTATACGCTTCTATTTTATGCCAGTCAAGTTTAAGCATCATATTATGGGCATGTCTAAAATTCATTCCATTACCACAGAAGATTGTTGGAGGCCTTCCTTGGCGTGAAACAAATCTTCCTAAACCTTGAAGAAATGAATATGTAGATAATGACGTAAGTAGTTCCAAATGTATAGCACGATAAACTGCGCATGTGAACAGGCAAATCCATACCTTCTGACCATCCTTCACAAATAATGGGCCAGTTAACTCAATGCCAACAATTTCAAAAACCTTTGTATCTCTCACATGATCTTTTGGTAGAGGTGGCATAGTGACCTTCAGTCGTTCTCTCTTGTACCTCCTGCAGATGACACATCTTCATACTGTTGACCTCACAACCCTTCTTCCATTTAGGATCCAAAATTTCTCTCTGAGAATACCCAACAGAGTCTGTTGTCCTGTATGACCATGTCGAACATGAACATCATAAATCAGTCGCTGAACTACATGCAGGTAAGACAGCAGGTTGTTGGAATTCTGGGATGTCATCTCTCTCAATTATTCTTGTCTTCACTCACAGAGTGCCATGTTCATCCAGGAATGGCACCACTGATGTAAGTTTCTGATCCTCAGTTCCATGGAAATGTCTTGAGTCAACTTAATCACTGTTTTTTCACTCTCTTCCATCTCTGAACATGTAAGTTCTCCTCGCTTTGGACTTGCAGTTTGAAATGAATCGTTTAATCCATCCAATGAGTCTGACTATTTTCTCAAATTGAAAAAAGTATTTGTAGTACCAGCCTGAGTCCTGTGAATTTTCCGATACCAAGAGAACTGTAGCAGATTTTCTTCTTCATTTACGCCACAACAGTCTCTAGGCCACTCACCCATGGGACGGTATAGCCAGGATGGCCCCTCTCACCATTTTGATGCCAGGAGTTCTCCTGTTGTACATCCCCGGGTAGGCAGGTCAGCAGGATTCAGCGCACCTGGTACGTGTCTCCAAGATTCCTTTTGTGTCAGTTGTCTGATCTCTCTCTGTTCTCAACAAACACTGATCAAAGAACTTCTCGTTTTATCCATGCCAATACTGTTGTCGAATCAGTCCACAAATAAACATCTTTAACATTAATATCATTTTTTACAGATGATAACAAAACGAGTATTAATTGTAGCTGCCATTAATTCAAGATGCGGAATAGTAGGTCGAGGCAGTGGAGCTACCCTCGATTTCACTTGGAGGAGTTGCACACAAACTCCTGTCTCAGTGCATGCCCGCAGAAATACCACTGTTGCGTAGGCATCTCGACTGGATCACAAAAGGAATGCAGGCTGCAATTCAGATGTTTCCCTGGAAGCCTCCTAGGAATCTGTAATCCACTGATTTTTGCCAGTGCAGTGAGCCATCTTTCAAACTTAGTTGGGATTTCCTTAGGTATTTCAGCATCCCAGGAATATTTATGCAGTACTTGGAGCAGTAGCTTAGGCAATAATATAAGTGGAACTGCAAATGCAATTGAATCGTAAACCTTGTGTACAACTGACAGTATCACTTTTTTCATTATCTTCTCTAGTGACAGTTCCTTTAGGTGATCACAGTTTAAACTAAGAGTATCGTCTGTACGATTCCATCATATTCCCAGAACAGACGACATCTTATCATCTTCTTCATACACAATACACGAGATCTCCCACCCTCTAAGCTCAAATTGGTGGCGAGCAAGAACATCTTGGGCAACTCTACTAAACAGTTCTAGTTCACCTTCATTTGAAACACTTGTTACAGTTGTCGATATAACAGCTCTCTTTCAGTTGTTCAATAATGCCAGTGGTTTAAATATCTTCCTTTTTCTGTGCATCTTTCCAGGCATTTTGCAAGAGATGCTCAATTACAGCTCCCAGCAGAAAAGGGCTCGATGTCACTTCAAGAACTACTTGTTTGTGTCAGTATATTCTGATTTTATCTTTTCCCCATAGGAATCTCAGAAAGTCATGATCTTCAGGTGCCATGGAAATCTAAAGAAAGGCTTTACGAGTATCAGCAATAACACCAATTTTCTTCTTCCGTATCTTCATGAGAGAAGGAATAAGCTGAATCAGATTTGGGCCCTTTTCTAAACAGTCATTGAGGGAAGGACTATTGCCCTTTCTTGCCGAGACATCAAAGACTGGTCGAACAGGTGCTGTTGTTAAATTCTTGATAACAGGTCAATGAGGCAAGTAGTGACCACAAATGTCTGTCTCTGCGGCTGGAATTTCTTCTATTATTCCTTCATCTAGCCAACATTTAAAAACTTTATCATATTCTTCTAAGTATCCACTTGCTTCCAGTTTTCTTCTAGTAACCTCCAGTTGTTTTGCTGCTAAGTCGTATGCAGAGTCCAAAGGTAGATGATTATTCAATCAGGGAAGCTGAACTTCATACCTTCCGTCTTCTTTACTGTTTTGATGAAGTTCTTCCTTGCTTGTTCCTCCAACTGGTGTTTCTTCCTTTCTATTTTTGGATACTGTATTCCTAGCACGTCCAATTCCCATAGATTGCAGATATTCCCTAAGTTGAATAGAATAGGTGTTGTCTCACTCTGCTTAATTTGTATGCACACATCTTAACCGAATATGGTCCACCCTAAAGCAGTTTTCATTGCAGTCAACCCTCCTCCTCTTTTGCACTCATTGGAGAGTACCGATCCCAGGAAACCTACACCAATAAGAATCTCGATATCTTTATCCTCTCCTACATCCAGATGTATAAGTCTTAGCACCTTCACTTGCTCTGCTATAAGAGTAGGTACAGGAGTGCAAATAATATGCTGACCAAGGGCAGTTAATTCTAACTGATTAGAGTTATCTAGATTCTGAAGGACAACCTTAAATACTTTGTGTTCTACTGCCGATTCGGTCCGGCCTCCAAAAACAGAATGATTCAAAGTGATCTGAGTTGCTTACTCTTGCCACTAAATCTTCTGAGATATATGAATGTTGAGCTGCCGAATCCAGAAGAGCACGCACAACTTCCACCTTATATCAAAAAACAATTTGAACTCTGATTGTCTGGAGGTGCACACAAGAATAATTAACATAAAAATCAGTAGCCGGCTTCGATTGTGATTCTGCCTGTCTTTCTTCCGGTAATTTCTTTTCGGAGATATCACACACGATTAGATAGTGCTGTTCTGTGCAGACATTACATGAGAGACCCATTGACATCTAGTGGTGTGTCCAATCTTGAGACATTTGAAACAGGCACCCTTCTTTAACAACTTATTCTTTTCTTTTTTCTTTTAGCCTGTGGACACCCCAACGATAAATAGTTCTCTTCATCACAGAAAACACAGGTACCTAATACTCCTAGAGTTGCCACTAAGCCCTGAGCAGTAGGAGTTGGGCATTTCTTAAATGATTTTACATTCTTTATTGTATCAATTACACTAGCGTTACTAATCTTCCTCATAATTTGCAGTTACTCGTCATTTTCCACTTCAAATTCCAAAAACTCTGAAACATTTTTCAGCTTATCCTGTTACCCATATTCTCACATATTTTCTTCTTTTCTTTGCCAAACATGGATAAGTTCATCATTGAAACATGATTCCACTAGAGGGAACAATAATGCAGCCCAGTTGTCTGCCGTTAATCCCATTGTTTCTAATGACCTGATATTAACCTCAATCTTGTCATATAAAACTGAAAGCGACGACTTTTCTGTCACTAGATTAATTATATCCTTCACATAAATTTCGATTAGCAAGTCTCTACGTCCATAGCACTCTTCTAATAGTTATACAGCTTTAAAATAATTCTCGGCAGTCGGGGGAAATCCATTTACTATGGGGTTATAGATTCTCTTAAATACAGAATTTTTTCTACGTCTTGCAATTCACTATTTTCATTAATTCTCTTAAACTGTGCCCAGAATGGTAGCCATTGCTTAATATCTCCCGAGAATTTGACAGGCGACAACTTTGCAATTTTGTGAGCAATCTGCTGAATTGGGACGTATCTGACCTCACAGAAGAAGCACCACACTGCACTTCAGCTGTTATAGACTTTTAATACTCACATTTAGCTATTACCTACTTGTGGCGGTATGCTTGTATTTCTTCAAACTCCGTAGCTTCATCCTCACTTTCAACTTCGCAGACACTGAAAGTGTCATGGATTCGTTCGTCAAGTGCGAATAATCTATCAGGTTTGTCTTCAAGGATCTTGAAACATGTCAAAATATCTTCATACACTATATTTACTTCCTTGATCTTGCTCTGAAATGTATTATAAGCTCGAGAAAACGAACAGCATATTTGTGTTCTTTCTCTTTTTAACAAGGTCACTTCCGCCACTTTATTACGGCTGTCTATATTTTGTGTTTTCTTTTCACTAACCAAAACAACTGCACAACCTGTCCTGTTGCGGTCGCCAGATGATATGTATTACACGTTAAAAAAACTAAATGAAGTGCAGTTTTACTTCGTTATGATGAAAACTTACAATATTAAACACAAAATAATTCTCGACTTCTAAACAAAAAATCTTTATTTGCAGTACTTAGCAACAAACAACAAAACATTGCTTCTCTTCTGCAAAGAGAATACAATATAACATGCAACAGTACTGGAGGGTGGGACCTGGCCAGCGCCCCGAGCCCTCCCGACCAGTTATGCAGTCTTCTCAACCTGATGCTGCTACTTCTCCATCAAGTAGCTCCTCAATTGGTCCCCCTGGGACCTAACGAGGCTGAGTGCACCCCGTGCCAGACCTCCCAGAGGGGATAAAATCTCCATGCTGGTACCGAGGATCGAACCAGGGTCCTCTGTGCCAGAGGCAAGCATGCTACCAACTGCAGTACACAGGGGATCTGAGAAAACAAAACTAGGGAATACTTTCTACCAGATAAGTAACTTTATTTTTCCTATAAGCGACAAAACTTCCTGTTTCGTCACACACTCATGTATCACCACTTTGGTAACACTGTAGGTGTTTTCAGCTTATGCATGTTTCTTTGGGTGGCAACACTGCAGCCCCATAGAGCACACTTCGGCCGCTATTATACAGTTAAGCTGGAATGATGCATATGCACATTACTATAGCACGTTTCCATAGAGAATTCTATATAATTTGAGTCCTCAGTCCAGTATGAATATTGCATGGAAACGTGGACTCAGATCAAACTCAATCCTTAGATCCAATCCTTGTACAAGTGGGATTGGATTGAAATGTTGTTGCACGTAGACACCTACCAGATTCAAACCAATCTGAATCCACCAAAGATGATAACTTCTACTGTACTTGTAACATGCTGCACACTCGTCATTTTGTTTTCTTAATGAAAGTAATGTAATAAAACAAAAACCAAGCCACATTTGTTTCTATAAGCTCACAATATATTCTCCTCAAAGACATTCACTAACCTCAAAACCTTGTTAAAATATGCAGAAAACCTGTTTTACAGGTTCCCCACCATAAACCAAGTGACCTACATAAGAGCTTGAATTATATATGCCCGAGCCTTGCACATCCAAATGAATCTCATTCCGAATTGAATTTAACACGTAAATGTGGATTGTATTAGGAATGGGACTGGACTAAAATCAATTTCAATTCGCCATGGAAACTTAGTAATAGTGGTTCTAGGATCATACTCTATATGGAATCTCAAATCAACTTTCAGTCCTGAGCTGGAGTTGGTAATTGAGGAATTGGATGGTCCCTGTAGCTCACTTCACAATTCCCCTCCTTGCAACCTCCCACCACAACTCAGTACAGCAACCACCCCTCCCTTCTTGCAACCTCACACTGTGACCACCCTCTGGAATGACAGTTTCCCTCACTATCTTCATTCTTCAACATACAATTCATATAATTTCTTATGATTTAATATGATTTTACATAATTACATATTCTGTTTCTGTTAATGCAGTTATAAACTTAACGTATCTCACTGTTACAAACTCTGAAGTACTTGAGAACCACTCTAGAAAGGAAAAGTTTAAAGTGAGTCATTGCTGCCCATCTCAAACTTCTGCAACTTACTTTTTAATGTAACACATGTGTTATGTGGGGTAATTATTTACAAAATTGGCCACTTGAGAAAACGAATGTAATATAGTGCCACGGATGCAGTTTTTATTGCTGATTACGATTTTGAAAGTTTTATTTGGCAGTCAAGTTTCATTTTTGATTTATGAACAAATTACGTATGTACGATGCAGCAGCTTTATTTCGCTTACACGGAGGATACTTAGTAAATAACTCTTTACAAACAAGTATAATGTACAAAATGATTTATGACTGTATTTAAAATGAAATTGCTGCATAAACACTATGTTTTTGAAGGAAAGTTTGATTTCGTGGATAGCAGAAGGCGCTGAAACCGTTGTAATGCAAGAACGTCAAAGTTTGTATTCGGAGACTACCGTATCGTGTGTTTCAGATGTAGACATTATTGTGCGGTTACCGAAGAGAGTGAAGTGTAAGAAACTGATGATGATTACTGTTTGAATGTACAGAAAATATTTGTGGGTATCTAATGCTGATGAGTTAGTAATGAAATCATTCTATTTGCTTCCCAATATTTTGATGCTAGAGTTCCAAAAGCCATAAGGTGTTGAAAATTTTTTCAGTGTTGTACAGAAAATACTGAGTTGGCTTAATATAATGTTTACGGTTTTCGTACTTTGCTTAACTTTTCTGATGCTTGACGAATTTTATTGTTACATTGTGTAATGGTATTGTGTGCAGTTGCGCTTACAAATTGATTTATGAGTTATTTAATAGCTGACCAATTGTGAACCCCTGGCAGGGTCCTGTGTTATCCAAATTCTGCTTGTGTTAGGCTAGGTTAGTGTGTCTATATGAGCAGGGTGAGAGGGACCTATATTATCCAAATTCTGCTCGTCTTAGGTTAGTCTGTCTATATATGTGGGGTGACAGGGTCCTGTGTTATCGACATTTTGCTCATGTTATATTAGGTTAGTGTGTCTATATAAGCGGGGCAACAGGGACCTGTATTATCCAAATTCTGCTCGTATTAGGTTAGTCTGTCTTTATGAGTGGGGTGACAGGGTCCTCTGTTATCAACATTTTGCTGGTGTTATATTAGGTTAGTGTGTCTATATGAGTGGGGTGACAGGGTCCTATGTTATCGACATTTTGCTTGTGTTATATTAGGTTAGTGTGTCTATATGAGAGGGGTGATAGGGTCCTGTGTTATCAAAATTCTGCTGTTAGATTAGGGTGTCTATATGAGCAGGGTGACAGGTCCTGTTTTATCGGCATGCTGCTCGTGTTAGGTTACGTTGGTATGCCTATATGAACGGGGTGACAGGGTCCTTGTTATTGACATTTTGCTCCTGTTACATTAGGTTAGTGTGTCTATATGAGCGGGGTGACAGGGTCCTGTGTTACCAACATTTTGCTCGTGTTGTATTAGATTAGGTTAGTGTATCCATATGAGCAGGGTGACAGGGTCCTGTGCTATCGACATTTTGCTTGTGTTGTGTTCGATTAAGTTAGCGCGCCTATATGAGCGGGCTGACAGGGTCATGTGTTACCAACATTTTGCTTCTGTTAGGTTATTGTGTCTATATGAGCGGGATGACAGGATCCTGTTATCCAAATTTTGCTCAGGTTAGTGTGTCCATATGAGTGGTATGACAGGTCCCATGTTATCGAAATTTTGTCTGGTTTAAGTTAGGTTGTGTGTGTATATAAATTGATGTTATGCTTAAAATATTGTGCTAGTAGTTGGCAGAGATGTACATGAGCTACATTTTGTTCCGAAAATAACGATTCTGCAGCCTTTGTTAAAATTGAAAGCATTTTTAGCTATACTGATGTAAAAGTCTTACCTTTTATAAGTGATGCAGAGGGTAGAGTTTTCCAACTGCTTTGAAGAATGCATGCAGTCTGTTGCGGTGGGCTTCATACGCTCTTCGCAAGGTAATTGGTAGAATTTTATAGAACACCATGGTTTATCAAAAATGGCTGCATTGTTTGGATGTCAGACACGGTTCAAATGAATTTCACTGTAGTAATGGTGCACCCGTTGCAGTAGTTGAACCCATTCCCTTGCAAGTGCTCGGTTCTATTTTACACACACAACTGGTGTGTGTTACCCTGCGGTCTTACCTCTCATGCCTGATGAAGCACGTGTTGACCGACCTTTGAACTTGTGACATTTGATGACTTCGATAATATGGAGGGTTGGGAAAGGCAGGGTAAATATGCTTTCAGGGTTTGAGCTACTTCTCTAAGTAGAAAGAAAGTAGTATTACGATTTCGCAAGCTTAAATTTCCTGAATAAGGGAAAGGAAGTGATAATTTAGTGTGATTTTCCTATTTTGTAGTAGTTGCTATGTTGATTATTAAATGTGTGGTTTGATATTAAGCTTTCATAGTGCAATGGGTAAAGTGCTGAATTACACAGTTCCAGTCTGCGAGTTCGAGTCTTCTGAAATTCAGGTAAGTGTAAATTAGTGTATGTGCATGTGGAATAGTATCAGATAGATGTATAAGAGCAATGAGTGACAGGATATGTAGAGGAAAGAAGATTTGAGGAAGAAAACATGGGAAAATAGAAGAATGTTCGAATTTGTTTTTGTTTATGACAGTCCCCACCCAAATCGCCTTGTTCCCTCACTTGTCCCGTTGTGCAAAACCAGTCTAAGTCATGGTAGAGATCATTAGCGGCCCTAGTTGCAAATATTTACCGTATGTGGTTCACAACTACAACATCCTTAAATTCAATTTTCTTTTACACAACCACAGTACCAGACACAGACATTACTTGCCCAGACCATGTAACACCTTGTATATTTATCAGAAAGGTCTCTGCTACTCCACAAAACAAATATATAATGGTCTTCCTTTAGCTTTAAAATTGCTGTGTAACCCAAAATATTGTTCAAGATTTAAAAAGGAATTGAGAAAGTCCTTGCTCGCGCATCCTATTTACAGCATAAAGGAATGCTATAATGGGTAAAACTGTAGGAGACCGTCGGCACGTGGTTCACTGACAGTTCTATTATGTCACTGACCTACAACGG
Organism: Tenodera sinensis; assembly: GCA_030765045.1. Classification (NCBI taxonomy): domain Eukaryota; kingdom Metazoa; phylum Arthropoda; class Insecta; order Mantodea; family Mantidae; genus Tenodera; species Tenodera sinensis. The sequence continues at coordinate 63,253,390 of CM060974.1, read as the reverse complement.
AAGAAAATGGAGCTGCAAGGCAGAAATATCTGTTGCCAACTTAACATTGTACAACTCGCTAAAAGTACCAACCACGCATCACAAAATGCCAAAACAATGTACTATTATTTATTAATATTGTTGTTGTTAATACTGCGTAATCTGTAATAACATTACTGTACTACACAACCTCAATATTATTAATTACTTCATTATTATTGTTGCACTATTGCGTAATACTGCGTAATCTGTAATAAAATTACTGTATTATACAATCTCAAAAAAGGATTGTTGTACCTTTGATAAGTATAGCCATCTGTGAAAATGCGCAACAAGTTCAAGTTTATTATTTATTTACGCCAACAAACTTACTATTGGTATTTTTAAACACAAACCGTGTGTGGGCAATGCTTGAGAGGTAGTATTAGAACTTAACAATTCAATACCACATCTGGGATTTGAACGACAGACCCTCCGCTTATTGGCGGGTGCCCTGAGAGCATCCCTTCTTGGTTTACCCCCTTCTCTTGTGCCTAATTTTAATTTTTATATGCTTCGATGAGCCACAATATCTCTTCCTCAGTCCAATTTTTCATTTTCAAACGTATGTAGAATACAGATTAAAACCACAACCGCACCGCACAAGAACTTAAGTCACATCACTTAATTACAAAACAATAATAACTCTAAATATCAACAAATAACGTTAACAACTTGGTTGGCAACATTCACATACTTCCGCTGATTTCAATTTTCCAGCATTGGAAATACATACGTCACCAAGGAGTTAAAGGAAATGAACCTCATAACAACAATGCTTCAGTCACAAACAAATGCCTATCGACCACGTGCCGACGTACTCCTACAGGATAACCCTATAATGTACTTTCTTTACCCTACTAGTATTAGCCCTCTATAGTGATTGTGTTTATGTGTTGGAAAAAAAGATAAAAAAATAAAAAATAAATAAAACTGCGTGGTTGTATGAAGTGTTTGTTCTTGAGCCTGGCTCATTCTAGAATAAAAAGAACAAGATGCAATACAATAATGTATTAGATAATGAAATTTGCATTTGTTTTACCTCTCGCTTTGTAATAAAAATGCATAACTCCACAATAATATTATTAATAGTAAGTGAATGGTGGATGTCTGTTGAAGAAAAGAATAAAGTAATGAAATTCCTCCTACATTTATACTTTTTACAATCATCTTTAATTTCTAATCATTCCAAATACCTGCATGCTATTTTAACTTTGTATGCTTCATGGTGTAATGGATATGTTATAGGGTGTGCAGATATTACGAGATAGAAGTTCAGTTTTGCATCATATTTTGACATAGGTAGTTCCCTTGAGGTTCAGTGCACTTTTTGCAGTGTTTCTGTAGGTTCATTATTTGTAGAAGAAAATTTCTGCACCCACTTTCTGTATTATGAACCAATGATTTAACATAAGTTTATGCCAGGCCAGTAAAGCCTTGGGTTTTAGCAGCTGATGATAATCCAACATCAAAACAGCACAATTAATTCAAACATGCATATAATTACTGCATTTCCATGCAGAATTGAACTCAATTTGAGCCCATTTCCATGTTCAATTCAATCTGGAAATTAGATTGCTTTAGATATGCAAGACTCAAACAGAAGTAATTCAAGCTTTTATGTTGGCAAACCTGTAAAAATATGTTTTCTGCATATTTTTCAAAGTTTTGAGGCTAATGAATGTTTTTGATTAATCACTTTATTGTTGCTTTTGATTGTGTAAATTTTTTCCCAAATGTGCCAGTTCTATTGGTGAATTTAGAGATTTTAACAATTTTAAATGGAAGGTTATGTTGCTTAAAAATTGTTCTTCACTTTTCATAATTAAGCCCTTTTAATACAATGACTTAATCAAGATTCTACTTTACTCAGGGGTCTCCGTCTAGGGGATATGTGAATGGCGGCCACAAGGTACCCAAGCTGAGCAGAACATTACTTCCACTTACTGGTGTTTTGCTCCTCACTGTAACTTTTCTATCTAACCTTACCTTGGTCATCTCTTGTTCTCTTCTGACCCCGATGCTATTAGGGTTCCCAAGGGCTAGGGAGTCTTTATTTTTCCAATCTCTCCATTTCTCTAATTTCTCTATAAAATATTAACCCTTAACATACTGACCTGTCATGGCAAGTAATGCGTCCTCTGATTGGTAATCAGAGGATACGGTCGGTGAATTTATTTTGATAACTCTCCCGGTCAGGTCGGTGAGACCCGTAAACCAACGACAGGTGTGGTCCTCCAGACATTCTGGGGGTTGTGAGAGAGCGATGTGACCGCCAAAACATAAAAATATGGTGCTCTCTTAAAAGCGGTTACTATACTGCTATTGCTCTACGAGTGAAAAATATTGTAGAGCAAGAGGATTAATGACTTCATTATCAGAAATCCAGCATTAGCTAACAACAATATTATAATATGCAAAGTATATGGTGTCAGATATGTATTATACCTCAACATATATAATTTAAAACGTTTAAATTAGGATCTTTTCGGCGTACGCGAACATCTTATCCGTATATCTTCTACCCAAGTACCTACACATCGTAACCAGCGCGGTCGAAAGAAAGTAATGTTACAAATTTTAGTTTTATTTAGTCAATAAAAGTATGTAATATTACTGATATTACCTTAGTAATTTTCCTGCAGTCAACGTTACCACTTGGGAATCCTATTAATACTGCACCTGCCTTATTTTTGAGGTTTTGTTTAGCAGCAAACTTTCGCAATGAAGCTGCGCCATTTGCAGAATACTACGCCACACTCCACAGAATCTGTAACTGCTGTGCATCTCATATGCGGTGATGATAATCTGTGGAAGAACCTTTCGTATGAACAGTTGCAAGGTAACTAGAGAACAGTTGCAAAGAAAGAAATAATATATGGATCATGGCAATGAATCGTTGTTTTAAAAAATCCGCAGATATAGCAAGAATCGTTATCAATAACTATGATGTGCATTATCCTACCTTATATGTTCTGTGTACGTTACTTAGCGGCCCAGGATCTTGGTTTCAGCTTCTGGTTTGCGGTGGATTTTTATTGTTTCTCTCACAGAACACCTAGGTTTTTCTTCTTGGCATCTCCGCGTATTATGTTGTGCTAGCAACCTGGGGAATTGTAATGATGTCTTATTACACAAACCCTTTTCAGATACGTGTGTGTGAGGCGGGAGGGAGAATTAAATAATTATGTAAATCTCTTAATTTTAACTCTGAGTCAAAAGACTATAGATAGCGGTAAAAAGAATACGAGGGGTGTTGTTTAGTTTAGGTGACGCGAGCACTTGGTCAGAATTTCGGCTAAGTCCAACTCGGCAGTGTGTACGAATGGTCACGAAAGTTGCCGAAGTTGCTGTGTATACAAGAAAATTTAATACTAGAGTAAACGAAAACACATTTATATGCGGATGTGATGCTCAAAATACACTTTGTTTCTTTCAGTGATATTTATTGGAAAACAGGATTCGTGGAGTAGAGAGATAGTGACAAATTTTGGGACATATTAATGTGTTAATAAACAAATAGGTTACATAGTAAGTATTTATACAGCCCACTTTGTCTTAATGCATTAGGTAATGGTAATTTCGTAACAATATTTAGTCGTAGGTACCTATCATGATAATATGGAACACAATCAGTAGATAGGGAAAAAAAAAACATTTACTTCCTGTAATTATTGATTGTTATGTTTACGAGTATATGGACAATGGAGTCTTAAGTGCTTCTTATATAACTTACGACAACGTATTTAGAATTTTCTCTTACACCGTCTCATTTCCACTCATTTATTTCTCATAGGTTGGCTACACTGCATTCCACGACCGTCAATAAAATTGTGATGCAATATTGTATTGTATCTTGTTCTTTGGATCCTAGAATGAGCCAGGCTCAAGGATATAGAACACGTCATACAACCATGCAATTTCATACAATTTTTTTCCCAACACCTAAACACAATCATTATATTAGGGTTAAACCAGTGGTTGAAAGAACTTATAGTATAGTATTCCTTTATGCTGTAAATAGAATGTGCTAGCAAAAACTTTCTCAATTCCTTTTTAAATCTTAAACAGTGTCTTGGGTTACACAGTAATTTTAAAGCTAAAGGAAGACCATTATATATTTGTATGGCACAGTAGCAGGGACCTTTCTGATAAATGTACATGGCCTGTGTAAGTCATTTCTGTGTCTAGTGCTGTGGCTATGTACAAGAGAATTGAATTTAAAGGTATTGTAGTTATCAACCACATAACACATAAGTGAAAAAATGTGTTGACTTGTGAGTGTTAGAATACCCATCTTCTTAAACAAGGGTCTGCATGAATGACGGGCTCCAGCACCACTTAAAATTCCAGGAAATCAGAGACATGAAGATGGAAATTCTATTATTGACACACAGTATGTTTAATGATGATGTCAACATAAAGCTGAAAGCCTATATTTTACTGTGCAATGCTTTAATTCACCAAGTTTTTACTGTAGAGGAGGTAAATTTTACTATTAAAACTTCCCTGTGGGGTCTTGAAATCAACACTGGAAAAGTGATTTGTTGGCAAGCTTGTCTATTCTGTAAGGAGTCATATTTGAGTGCAGAAACTTTGAAGATTTAAGAAGTGAATTCAGAAAAAGGAGAACTGCACAACAGATCATTTTAGGTGTCTGTTGTTTTAAAATAACATCCTTACTATTTCAATGTAAATTGTCCCACCCGTAACACTAAAACATCATTAAGTTTTCTTTATCAGAAGTAGTTTGCCTGATTGTAAATGAAAATACGGTGAGAGTAAGCTATTTTATATGTACTACACAGCTATTATACTTATGGGAAGGTTGTGTTATAGTAAACATTAGATTTATGTGTTACAGGTGGGACAGTACAAATTGTTGTCATTATACTCCATAATGTCACAGGTTGAAATTCAGAGCGCCCATTGGTCACATGACCAAAGTACCATTTTTACAGCAGTGGCATGGTGTCAGACTAACCCTGAATCTGTAGTAGTGGTGAGTAATGAGCTTAATCATGGAAAGCATGCAGTTTGGACATTCTTATCAGAAATCCTTAAAAGATTAAAAATGAAGCATCCTCGGATTAAGCAGCTACATATATTTTCTGATGGATGTGCTGGGCAGTTTAAAAATAAATTCACACTCACAAATATGACATTTCTTGCAAAAGCAGTACAGATTACGCTGGTAGATTGGAGCTTTTTTGCCACGTCACATGGCAAGGGTACTGTAGATGGTGTGGGTGGGTCAGTAAAGTGAGCTGTCTGGAACAGGGTGAAAGCCATGCGCTTTACTGTGCAAACTGCCGAGGACTTCACTGTTTGTGCTAGACAGTGTATGAATTCAACTGAAGTGCTGTATGTTCCTAAGCATGCAGTTGCAGCAAATGTTAAAATATTGGAACAAAGGTTTTTTGGAGTCTGTCTGATTCCCAGATTGCAGTCCTCCCATTATTTTGTTTGTGTAAGAGAAGGTATGCTCAAATTTGGAGCAGCAGCAAAATCAGAGCTACACATAATCGTAACCTTGCCAGAATCAGCACAACTTGTAGATGATACGCTGAACATCTATGTTGGAGATTTTGTTGAAGTTGTTCTTCCTGTCATGGGGAAAAAATCTATTGTGACTCAGTCTTACATGGCAGAAGTTAAGAACATAGATGCTGAAAATGTCACTTTAATTTATATGGAAAGAAGTGGCAAATTTTGTATATGACCTGCAGTGAAAGACGAGTCAATGGAAGATAGATCTGTAGTGAAGAGAAGTTGTGTGTTCCAAGACCAGTGAACAATAGGGGACACTTCTGTCTTGATTAACCTCTTCAGGGATATGGACGTGATATCACGTCCATTTAAAATGACGGACGAGCGATATGGACGTGTATACACGTCCTGTGCGTTTGTGCATTTAACCCTTATTTATCCACTATCTAACTCAACTTATTTTAATTTTCCCCCATTATGAAATATTTAATTAAATTCTATATGCTTTACTGGCTTACCTTTATATGTTCCTTCTGCAGTGATATGCCTCAAAACAGGGATAAACACACAAGGGCACATCTCCACATTCGCCACAGATCATCCCAGTTTCCTTACGGATTCCCTTCTTGCGGCACACGAAACACCTTCGAGATGGGCGGGACTTCTTTGCTGTTGACGGTATCCTTTTAGGATAATGGTTTCCTTGAAGTCTGAGGGGTGCAGGGGTTTTGGATTTTCTACCCCCAGTATGAAGAGGCCTCTCAACCTGGTATTGTTCAATTAGGCTGCGAGCTATTGATAGTCGAAAGTCCAGGTAGGTCATTGTCTTGTGTGGGTTTAGAGCTCTCCAAATTACCAAACAATTGTATATGGTTATATCCAGCTGGTGCAAAAATACCTTTTTATACCATTTCACTGTTTTTCGTAAAGAGGGATATGCTTGCAATACCTGATCTACTAGATCGACACCGCCCATGTGCATATTGTATTCCTGGATAATATCAGGCTTGAAAATGCACATTTTGGTACAGGCATCTGTTTTTCCAGTGTCAATCATCAAAATCTTAGAGCTGCAATTGGATAATGCCGTAACTACCCTCCTGTCCTGCCAGGCAAGGTAGGTCAAAGGTGGGAGCTGACGCACCTCCATTTCCCCTCTCCTTAGAGCCTTCGTATTCACATCTTGTGGCAAACCAATACGATTTGAACGTACTGTTCCAATTGCATTAGTCTTTCTTTTGTGTAAGGCCATGAATAATTTAGGAGAGCTGTACCAGTTTTCTAAGTACACAGTCCTACCCTGATCAAGCACAGGTTCCATTAGGTGCATTACTATGGAGCCAGATAAGCCCAAATCTTTGTCTCCAGTATTGTCAGTCCCTTGACCAGTGTAAATGCAGCTATTGTAAAGATATCCCGTTTTACTTTCACAAACATCAAAACTCTTTATGCCAAATCTAGCCCTTTTTGTTTTGATGTATTGCTTCCAACCTAAGCGGCCCTTCCAAAGCATTAGGCTTTCATCAACAGTGACCTTTTCACCAGGCACATAATTTTCTTTAAATTTTGAAATAATATAATCGAAAACAGGCCTAATTTTGTGGAGTTTGTCATTTACATTCTCTGTGCAGGTGAAATGAAGGAACCGCAAAATTGACGTAAATCTGTTATTTGACATGCATTTTCCAAAAAAAGGAGTAGCTAGCATGTCATCTGTTGACCAATACATGTATAATGCAGGTTTACGAATAACACCCATAAGTATAATTAGACCAATTAGCCTGTAAATCTCATTGAGTGTTACTTCTGTCCACCTTTGAATTCTGCTCTTAGGCCCTAATTTACCTTTAGAGAGCAGGTCTTCCTTCACCTTACTCGCATATACATTTGTTTCTGAAACAATGAGAGACACTAAGTCGGTAGTAAAAAATTTTGTAAAAATGTCAATTGGTTGGCTGTCAGAAGTCAGCTGAGCCTGGGATTGAACACCAGACCCTGTGCTCGTGAAGATGTGCCTGTTTGTATTGGAATTGTTTTCAGCACTCCACAATGCTGCTGACTCTTCACGAACACCTGAAGGAAGTTGGTCACGTTCTTCCTCACTGCTACTTGTACCTATATCCTCCACACCCCCCTCAAATTCGGAAAATTCGCCATCGATATCCAAATCGCTGTCACACAGCAAGAAGTCCTCCACATTATCGTGTGTAATTTCAGAAGCCCTTACACTTCCACCACTCGCTAACCTTTGTGCAACACTGCTTGTTGATGTCATGTTTTAGCTCTGAGATGTAACACTCAAAAGCTTCTCACTTCAGCTACAAGCAGGAAAGTATACGTATGCATTTCAAGAAAGAAACAAACGGAGCCTGTAAGCTATATCCAAGTTACGAAACACGTGTAAGGAAAAATTGCAAACCTGCTTTATTATGATGACTCACAGACCACGCATACACTAGTGCTTTATTTCACACTACGCTTTGTTTTGCTGATGCAAGGGCCACACATACAATGGGTCAACTACTGCTTCTTTCACAGAACTTATATTAGGCGCGTTCGACAAAGCAAAGTTAACTTTTCACCACAGTGAAACAAATTGTGCCATTTCAACGATTTGTAAATGCAACTCAACATTGCTGATGATGTACATGTATACTGCATATAATGAGTTTTATACCAGTTTTTGTTTCATTAAAATAACTTAAAATTTACGCAAAATACAGCTGTGTATTTAGGAAGCACTTATAGCACATTTAACAATTTAAATGCCCTGCGCTGGATATTGGGTATCCGTTCTCGGGCTGCAGAGCTTTTAAATGGCTGTCGCTCAAGAGGTTAAACCATTCTTTATCTCTCTTGCTATAAACTGCAAGTGTATTTTATTTAGTGCTGTAGTTTAATCTAAATAGTTAATTTTCACAGTATTTAATAGGAATGTGCAACACAATTACATAAAGATATGCATCAGACAATTTGTCCCACCCGTAACGTCCCACCCGTAACCCTACAAGAGTGCTTAAATAGTGGGGCTAACTACTAAAATTTGTGAATTTCATTCTCATATTTACACATTTTGTAATAAAATAATGCCAATTTTGTTTGTATGTAGTTTGGCTCAAATATGATACTAGCAGACCAGAATTATGTATGTGAAGTTGAAATTGTTATATTCTATGTCAGATGCTTGTCCCACCCGTAACATTCATTTTATTAACTATGTATCACACAATTTAATATATATGTCAGTCCATTGAGTTTGTTTGTATTAAAAAGATCATCTGGTTGCTGAAAACCATAATTTACAATAACATTTCTATTATTTTTTAAACAAGGTGTAAAAATAATTGTGCAAGTGTCCCACCCGTAACACTGGAATTGCTCAGTGCTCTCTTCTGTAGGACGAAGATCCTCCCACTTTGTGCTGAATTACCCTAGAAAATAATACCGTAGCTCATGATGGAATGGAAGTAAGCAAAGTATAATGCTCTCAGAGCATTTTGATGTAGCAAGTCATATATGGACCTCAAGGCAAAACAAGCTGAGCTGAGTTTAGGACATAAATTGAGTATATGCTTCTTCCAGCTCATCTATTTCTAGCCCTAGAAACTTTGTACAATCTACTTTGTGTATGGTCAAGCTGTGATATGTAATATTCAACTCAGGAATAATTTTATTCTTAGTTCTAAATTGAATGTATGATGTTTTGTCATAATTTAGAAGTAATTTGTTGGCTTCGAACCAAATGTTCAACTCCCTAAATGCAGTTGCAGTTATGTTTAAGAGTTCTTCTGATGACTTCTGAGATACAAGTACACTAGTGTCATCTGCAAAAAGTATTATTTTGGAATGTTCATTGAGATTAAAAGGTAAATCAATTATGAAAACAAGAAAGAGTAATGGACCCAATATTGAGCCTTGCGGAACTCCTAGTTTAATTATACTTGGATCTGATTCTTTATTGTCGACAATAGTTTTTTGTGTTCTATTTGTTAAATAGGACCTAAACCAAGTAATCGAGATGTTATCCAGGCCATAAAAGTGTAATTTCTCTAGCATCAGCTCATGATTAATACTACCAAAAGCCTTAGCCAGATCACAGAAAATACCTATGATGAAGTTCTTGTTATTCATTGCATTTAATATTTCATTGGTAAGTCTATATATGGCATTGTTGGTAGACAACCCCCTCCTAAAGCCAAACTGATATGATGTTAGAATGCTATTTTGATCAAGATGTTTCATAATACGATTATACATTGCTTTTTCAAAGATCTTTGACAGTGAGGTAAGCAGTGAGATTGGTCTGTAATTAGAGGGCAGTTGTCTATCACACTTTTTAAACAATGGCTTAACTGTTGCTAATTTCTCTGGAAATATTCCTAACAAGAAGGAACAATTACAGATGTGGCTCAGTGGCTTACTTATCTCACTTGAGCAGCATTTTAACAGTCTAGTACTTTATTCCATCCCACCCATGTGAGGTTTTACTCTTCAGAGACTTAATAATTTTTTCAATTTCTGAGGATGTTGTAGGCATTATTCTGAATGTATTTTGAATATTGATATTTATATTCTTTAGTATATTTAGTGCTGTTATGTTTTGATCACTTTTAGTGTAGCCCATTTTAGATAAGTTTGCTTCGACGGCATTCAGGAAGTATGCATTGAATGTATTTGCAATTTTGTGTGGATTTGTTAACTCTACATTGTCCATCAATATTGAGGGGATATCATTAGACCTTTTGGTTCTACCTGTTTCAGTTTTAATGAGACTCCATGTGGTTTTGATTTTGTTTTTTGACTTTTCTATGACTTGTGAGAAATACTGCTTCTTTACTGCCTTTATAATTCTACCAAGTATTCTACAGTAGTCTTTATAGTACACTCCGCGTTTTTGATTATTACTGATTCGATAATGTAAGTAAAGTTCCCTTTTAGTATTGCATGACTTCCTTATTCCACTGGTTATCCACTCTTTAGTTTTTAGTCTCTGAGCCATAAATCTTTTTTTGGTAGGAAAGTTTGCTTCGTATGCCTCCATTAAAACACGTAGAAAAGTATTACATTTTACATTTACAGGATTACTATAGTATACAAATTTCCAGTTTTTAGTTTTAAGATCTCAAACAAAATTATTAGTGTGTTCATCGTTTATTACTCGGATTTTAGTGAAGGAATTTATTTGCTTGTCAACTTTAACTTTAGCAATTGAGTCTAAATTATGAGCAATTGTGCATCATGATCTGACAGCCCATTTATGATAGGTATGACTTCATATTGTGGAATCTTTGCTTTATCTAAGAATATGTTGTCAATGATTGTTGCCGAACTGTTAAAAATTCTTGTTGGGAAATCTACTATGTAATTTAGATTGAACGAGTATAATAAAGATGTTAGTTTGTCCTTGGTGGTATCATCATTACTCATATTTACATCAAAATCACCACAAACTATAAGCTTAATATTACTACTATAGAGTGCTGTAATTAATTTTTCCAAGTTATTTAGGAAGTAGTTGAGATTACCTGTAGGTGATCTGTATATAGTTAATATAATAAAAACCTCCTTATTAATATCTAATTGGGTGGCACAGCATTCTAGGTCTTGCTCTTTACACTACAACGCGACATCCCTGCTACTGCATCTCAAATGTTTCCTTACAAAGGTACTTACACCACCACCATGCATGTTATTCCTGCAGAAATGCGAACAGAGTTTAAAATCATCTATATTTACACATTTTAGTTCTGCCTCTGTCATGTGGTGCTCAGTCAAACAAATTACTGACACATTGTACCTGTCAGAGATCTGAATGGAAATCTTCACTTCAGCTATCTTATTTTTTAGGCCTCTTATGTTTTAATGAAATAATCATTGTTTCTCTTACATTCAACTCGTTTTGCCATTTTTTGCAAACAACAGTGGAATCTGCTGCGAGACTCTGTGTTAGACGTTATTTCATCATTACTGTAAGTAAAGTGAAGTGTTATACTCTGATCTTACTCAGTCGCAAGTTTTGTATGTAATGCAGCTTCGGATGATGTCTGAAGGTTAAACAGAATTTGTTTGAAATTCATAACATAAGGCATTCTGTTGTTTAGGAAATTTGATGCACCAATTGTGTATCGCATTTCTTTCCTTAAATGGATCTTAAAACTAACAAGGCTGTACATTTATAGAACACATGGTGACTATCTAATATTGGGCTGTTGATAATCAAGTGCCTGTTCCATCCGCTATCTGCTTTATTCATGTTACTCGCTATGCGACTCACAAGGGCACTTCTAGCATTTCCAACCTCCAAACACAAACTGGCCTGGAGCAGATTGTGTATGTGCTAAAACACTTCACATTGCTTAACGCACACATGTAGCATTATATTGCAGAAATTGTGGTAAAACATGTAATGTAGAATAATTCACTGGAAGGATATGGTAGTTACACTAGACATTCTATATTATGCTGGCCCAATTTTACTTTGACATGTGCGATATTGCTAAAAGCATATTGCCAAAAGGCTAGTTTTCTTAAAACTGCTTATATAGATGTAACCTAATGGAATGTAACATAACCTCGGTAGCTCTGTGGGAGAACATCTGCATATTTACTGTGCTAGATGAGTACACCATGATTACCTGAACTCCCTCAATACGTAAGGTATTGAGTTATTACACTGAGTAGTACAAGTGCTACACTGTAGCACTTTTAGGATGTGCCAAATTGAACCAACACCTTATAGAATGTTAAGGAGGGTTACTCAGTATTTCATTCATATACATTTGTAACTCATTCATATGTTGAGTTAGAGATGTGTATGGTTGAAATAAAACAGTAACCCTCCTTATGGTTGTGTATTGTGGTCAGATTCAACATTGCTTATCGTGCATATGTAAGATTATATTGCACAACTTGCAGTAAAACATGTAATTCACTCTGAGGTTATGGTTGTTACAGATATATATGCAATTATGGATGTTGTTGTTAGCTAATGCTGGATTTCTGACAATGAAGTCATTAATCCTCTTGCTCTCCAATATTTTTCACTGATGGATGGGGCACTAGAAGTGGCCGGGCATATTTGAAGGTGGTCTCGATCCATTTCCTCTTGCAGATCACATAGAGGACAGAGTGGTGAAGAATATATCCCAATTCTGTTTAAATGTTTTGCCAGACAATCATGTCCTGTAATCAACCTGAAGGTTGCAACTGCTGTTTTTCGAGGATACTCAGGAATCACTGTTTGAATGTATGGTAGTTCCCATCTTTTATTCTTTGATTTTTCATAGTAATATTTTGCAATAATTTTTTTGAATTCAGAGTTGACTAATCTTTTAGCTGCATAAAATGGTAAATTAACTATAGATTTCTGTACACCGCTGGTACCCTTTTTTGCAAGAAAATCAGCTTTCTCATTACCACTCAGTCCACAGTGAGCCGGTATCCATTGGAAGACTAGGTGTTTTTGAAGTGCTGTTAGATGGCTAAGCATCTTCCAACATTCTATAATAGTTTGGTTTTTTGGTGACAACTTGGAAGTAATTGCTATAATTGCAGCCCTGGAATCTGAGAGAATAACTGCTTGCTGAAAATGTGAAATTCTGTACAAAAGATTTTGTAGGGCCATTCGAATTGCTTCAATTTCTCCATCAAAGTTAGTAGTTCCATAACTTAAAGATTTGTAATAGGAAAAGAGGTGACATGTGACTCCAGCACCTGCTCCATCTTTGTTTGATATAAATGATCCATCAGTATAAATATGGAGCCACTCATGTTCTGGAAACCTAGTATGGATTGTCTCTAATGCCAATAATTTTAGAACACTAGTTGGAGTATTACTTTTTTTAACTTCTTCTGTCAGGTGCAAATAATATGTGATGTCTAATGTATGTGTTGGATTGACTTTAGATATAAAGTTTTCCTTTGAATTAGGAAGGTGTACATCCTTCTTGATGTCTTGAATTTTGGAAAGAAAGCTCTCCTGAGTCTTTAGTGTATGTGTAAAATTTCTTTTGTGCCATGTATTGAATGGGAGTCTGATCAACTTTTCGTGTTGAATAAGAGCCGCTTTTTCTATTTCATATTCAATGGGGTATTGGTTGGTTAGTATTTCCATAGCTGCTATTGGTGTGGTTTTGATAGCACCTGTAATTAATCTCAGACTTTGGTTTTGAAAGATTTGAATTTTTTTTGTGTTTGCTGTTACAAGAACTTCGCTGCAGTAAGTAAACAATGGTTTTATATATATATATATTATATGTTGTGTTAAGCGTTGCTCTGGAACATCCCCACTTCATTCCTGTTAAACGTTTTAACAGTGAAAGGCGCCTCTCTGCTCTTTGTATTACATTTTCTATTTGTTTGGTCCATGTAAGTTTGGTATCAAATGTAACTCCTAAATACTTTGCTTCCTTTGTTTCTGGTAATTGTTGACCCTCAAAATTTAGTTTTATTTTTAGTGGTTTTTTTCTTAGTGAAAAGATTTGGTAGTTTGATTTTGTTGTATTAACAGTCATTAAATTTTCTTTGGTCCACCTCTGTAAGTTGGTTAAGGATTGTTGTATGGTTTTTTCCAGTTCTGTACTTTTGCTTTTTGGTTTTGAAGTCCACATTACCAAGTCATCAGCAAATAGTGCACACTTCACACCTGATTCTTGTATTTGTTGTGGTAGATCATTAATAAATATATTAAAAAGTGTAGTACTGAGCACTGCACCTTGTGGCAAGCCACGGTGTATTTGTTTATATTTAGATATATTTCCTCCATATCTGGTTGCAATAAAGCGTTGTGTTAGGAAATGATATAGCCATGAAAACATTTGACCTTGTATCCCTATTTTTTTTACTTTCTTTAGTAGTTTTGTTCTGCATATAGAATCATATGCGCTTTGAAAATCAATAAAAACTGATAAATTATCTTCTTTTCTATTGAAGGAGTCTTTGATTTCTTGACTGAGAAGTAAGACTTGTTCATTTGTAGAGTGGAACTCTCTGAATCCAGCTTGACATGGGGATATTAAACTTTGTGATTCTAGAAACCAATTTAACCTGTTTGACACCATTCTTTCCATTACTTTTGCTATTATGCTGGTAAGAGCTATTGGTCTATAATTTTTTATTTCTGATGCTGTTTTGTCTTTCTTCAAGAGTGGGACAATTATTGCTTTTCGCCATTCAGCAGGTACAGTGGTTTTCCAGGATAGATTGTAGAGTTTCAGTAGTAGTTGTTTTGCTGTTTTTCCGAGGTTTTTTATGAACTCTGGATGTATATGATCTGGTCCAGGAGACTTTTTGTTTTTTAGATTATTTATTGCAATGTTCAATTCTTGCATATTAAAATTTTGAAAAAAGATATTGCACTGAGTGTTAGGATTACATTCTCTTTCTGGTTTCGAATCTTTCTTAAATTCTTTACGTTCCTTTTTATTATTTCTTGTTACTTTGTGTGCATTAGCATAATATTTATTGAATGTTTCGGCTATGACTGCATCATTTACTAACATTTTATTGTTGTGTATGATAGGTGTGCTGTTGTTTTCTTTCCTGTCCTTGTCATTTTTTATGAACTTATGAGCTTTGTTACCATCTGTCCTATAATCCATTTTTTCTAAGAAATTATTAAAGTGATTCCTTTTAGCAGTATTAATTTCTTTTTTTAATGAGGCACATTTCTTCCGCCATATTTGTGTATCTGATATTTTTTTGTTTGTTCAGCTGTATTTCTAGCTATATCCCTTTGCTTTTTCAGTTCTTCTAACTGGGAGTTCCAAAAGGGTTTGAAATTTTTAATTCTTCCACGAGGAATATATTTTTTTGCAGTTTCTAGGATGACTTTACAGAATTCTTTGTTCATATGATCTGGTTGGTCATGCAGCTGTGAGTTTGTTTGTTCTTTAAATTTATGTTCTAATTCAGTTTTATATTTGTTCCAATCTGCTTTTTTGAAGTTCCAATACAGATTCGTAAGACCTTGACTGTTATTTGTGTTCTCTAGTTTTATATCAGCAATTACTGCTCTGTGACCAGAACTTGGATCTTCTATAACTTGTTTTTTAATTTTTGAAACAATATCTGTTGTAGCTAACAAGAGGTCTGGGTTACTACCCGCTCCAGAATAATGTATGAAGGTTGTGGGATCTTCTTTACTATAAATCAGTTCAAAAGTTGTGGTATTCAAAAATTCTTCCACTATCTTCCCTGTAGAATCCACTTTTTCATAACCCCATCTTTTGGAATGGGCATTGAAATCCCCAATTACGATTGTTTTATTTAATTGGTCAATAAGTGAGAGATCCGGTACATTCCTGGGAGGATTGTAAATAGTGTATAAATGTAGATGTGTTTTGTTAACCCAAAAAGTTAGCTTTATTAATTCACTTTTATCTGTGTTATCCATTTCTTTAACAATTTCAAAGGAGGTTTTAATATTCTTTTTGACTCCAACTAATATTCCACTACTTATCTGTCTATTTTTGGGTAGTAAGTGCAGTAAAAATCCAGTAAAATTGAAGTATTTAAGTTGGTCATTTGTTAGATTTGTTTCTTGTATTACAAATATGTCAATGTTGTAGTCAAATACAATTTTATTCAGTTCTACTCTTTTTGTTTGTGTGAGACCACCCGCATTCCATTGTAGAAGTCTGATGTTAGATCTTCTATTAATATAATGTTTTGGTTCTCGAGAAGTAGTCCCTGCCCGGAGATCCGAATGGGGGACTATTTTAACTCCGGAACATTTTACCCCTCGAGTCATATTTCATAAAAAAAGAGAGCAATAGCAGTAATAGTAACCGTTTTTTTAGAGAGCACCATATTTTTATGTTTTGGCGGTCACATCGCTCTCTCACAACCCCCAGAATGTCTGGAGGACCACACCTGTCGTTGGTTTACGGGTCTCACCGACCTGACCGGGAGAATTATCAAAATAAATTCACCGACCATATCCTCTGATTACCAATCAGAAGACGTATTACATGCCATGACAGGTCAGCATGTTAGGGGTTAAGGTTTTATAGAAAAATTAGAGAAATGGAGAGGTTGGAAAAATAAAGACTCCCTAGCCCTCAGGGACCCTAATAGCATCGGGGTCGGAAGAGAACAAGAGATGACCAGGGTAAGGTCAGATAGGAAAGTTACAGTGAGGAGCAAAACACCAGTAAGTGGAAGTAATGTTCTGCTCAGCTTGGGTACCTTGTGGTTGCCATTCACATATCCCCTAGACGGAGACCCCTGAGTAATGCTGTACAGTCTGATTTACTAACGTGCAGCGTAGTGTTCACAGTGATTATGCTAGTGATGGAACGTAAAGGCAATAAAAGTCTTCACGAGCAAGCTCGGCGTGTTATTTATAATGTTAAGTTTTTTGACGAAGAGAACAAAAAGTAAAAAAAATAGGTATTACAAATGCTACTGAACGTGCTGTCGCTTCTACTGGCTGCAGTGAGACAATGATATGCAAAATTAGGAAAGAGGACCGGCTTGAAGAAAGTGGGGCGAGTAAAGTATAATCACCTCGTAAGATTGGTCAACCTCCTGTAAATAAAATCAGTTTGGATGAAATGTACACATGCATCATTAGAAGAAAGTATCAGGATTATTACGAGGTTAAAACAGAAATTCTTACGCTATGAAAATCATTCAACTTTTGCAAGAAAGAGATTAATTTCCCGGGGAGGGGGGGGGGGTGGGGGGGAGGGGGTGGTGGTAAAGAAACATTTAGTAAAATAGTGAAATCTAAGAGGTAGAACTGGAACTTAAAAATTCAATGCCACAACTGGGATTTGAACCACAGACCTTCCGCTTAAACTTAAACTTTGCCCACACACGGCTTGTATGTTTAAAAACACCAACAGTAAGTTTGTTGGGATAAATAAATAATAGTGAAATCTATTGGATTTCGATTTCAAAGGGGTAAAAATAAAAGGAGTCTAATGAGCGAACATCCTGATATAGTGCCTCAAAGAGCATCATTTCTTGAACATTTAGAAGAAATGAAAGCGGGGAAAATAAGCCAATGATATACATGGATGAAACCTGAATTCATACGCACTACACAGTTTCTAAGTGTTGGCAGAGCGATGATGTTTCAGGAGTGTATGCAAATGACAGTGCTGGACAGTGTCTTATCATTGTGCATGCTGGCTGGCAAATGGGACTTATTCCAGGTGCTTGCCTCATTTACGATTCCAAATCCAAGATATCAGATTAGCTTAACGAAATGAACTACAAAAACTAATCCAAGTGAGTGCAAAACCAACTTATACCTGGATTACCACAAAACAGCATTGTTGTGGTTGACAATGCTCCTTATGACAATGAACAAGACAATAACATACCCTCAAGCAACAATTTAAAGTCAAAACCACAAGAATGGTTACGGAACAACAATATACCATTTGACCCGGAAATAACTAAAGCCGAACTTGTCATTCACCCAAAACAGCACAAACCAAAGAAAACATGCTCCAATGACAAATCATTTGCAGTTACTGACTTTACAGCACTTAGATTACCAGCTTATCATCCGGACTTGAACCCTATCGAACTAGTCTGGAATTTAATAAAAGAAAAGTTGCCAACAATAATGTGGACATGTTTCTCTGTCAACACTAAAGACTTTAACACATGATGCTACTGGAGCAATTACAGTAAATGGCTGGAAAACCTCTGTTCAGAAGGTGAAATATATTCAAGAAACGTATTGGAAAAGAGATGCGCTTATGGAAGAAGAAAATAATGGAAAGGATAATAATTAATCTAGGACTGGACAGCAGTGACGAGTCTGAAGAAGAAATGGCCACCTGATCTGAGACCGACACAGCAAGTGAGGGAGACATCGCAGAATAATATAAGTTTCAGAGAAATGCTCAAATGTACTGTATTTTAAAGTATTTGTGAATATATTTGATTTTTTATGGTAGGAATATACATACAATACATATAAATATAGTTATACACACAGAGAAAATGTCAACATGAGATCTGTTATTATCACCTTTTGCCAACCGGACTGTACAGGAGGACGGGCAAGCCATAACGCGTACAAGTGGCACCCTCCGAAGCAGGACTGCACTTGCCTTGGTCGGGTTATAACTTGGAGCAGAATGTGTTTAGAAATATTCTTCAACTTTTCAATTTAACAAATTACAATTTAAAAATGGTATAAGTAAACAGCAACTCAACCAATAACAGAGAATATGTTGGAAACGGTCAATAGCACATAAACATTATTTGACTACTGTAATACGGGTTCAGGTACTGGCAGTTGCGGACTGCCAATCATGTCATTCAAGAGAAACCTGATATTAGTTGTGTGCTAGAAATTATATGTTCATATGAACTAATGAGAAACTTCACATTAATACTTCATATGTCAAGTTGTATCCACCTAGTATGTGTAAATCTCCTGCATAATGTGACCTTGATTCCGAAGCTGTTCAAAGGACAAAAACATGGCCAATGTTGATCATAATCTCCTACAATAGATAACCAATAAGCAGTAGGTGTATAGGACCCTATACACAGACATGTATTGGCAAACAGCAATAGTGGACTGCATTACTCAAGAGATATGTGCACTAGTGTTTGCCACGTTGATCATACCTAAAACGTCAAATGCTCTTTATGAGAGATGCTAGATATGCTATTTAGCATATCCAAGAATCGTGGAGATATTAAACCAGCTTACTACAATTGTATTTGTGAAAAGTGAAGTTATTTATTGTAATTAAGATAATTCTGGTAGAAATCTGAATATTTATTGAGAATACATTAATAATTGACATCTTTTATCCGCTAACCCATTAACACTCTGAAGAAAAGAGTCCCATTGTTGCCACACTCTTAATAAAGAAGTGCCACAACACTGTGAGTCTGTGCAGTTGTGTCACTTCACAATTGTAGGTACCTACTCTTATTCAATTATTATGCCAGTTTATTTAGTTCCAACTGTCACTTCGTTGAAGTAATCTAGTACAATTCTCATTGTCACTTCGTAGTTCTCACTGTCAATTAACTCAGTTCTAACTCAAGGAAAACTGAAGCTATTAACTTACAAGATTACTAAGATAAGACAAGTGAACCTTTTAGTTTCTAATTTTTTCTTATTTTAAGTTCCAACTGTCACTTTATTAACTTTGAAATGTCTCTTCACTAGTTCTGAGTGTCACTTCATTAGTTCATTTACTTCACTTATAGCACTTAATGTACATTACAACAGTTATTGCAAACAGCACTTTTTCTTGCATCAGAAATGCAGTAACTCATACACAAGCATGCTCACTGACAGGGTTTGTGGATATTTGGTAGGTGCAGAGCTTGGAAACTTCCAGATGATTCTGGTTATCTCTTAGTACTACTGGGCAAGAGCACTAACCCTATCTCCCCATAATACTGCACATTTCAATTAACACGGGGGAAAGTATGTCCCCTGAAAATATATTGTACTTCTTATTTACTTAGTTACTTACTCACTTAGTTACTTACTCACTCATATACTTACTCACTTACTTCCTCACTTACTCATATACTTACTCACTTCCTCACTTACTCATATACTTACTCACTCACTTAGTTATTCACTTACTCACATACTTACTCACCTGTTGCTGGTGTGTTCTTTGACTTGTCCAGTGCATTTGACTGCATTGATCACATTTTTCTGATGATTAAACTAGATAAATTAGGGATAAGAGGTTGTGTTGTAAACTTAATTTTGTCATATCTCAGTGGTCACAAAGCGATTATAAAAATGTCAAACCATTTGTCAAAGGACTACACTGTGAATATAGGTGTGCCTCAGGGACCCATTTTGGGGCCATTATTGTTTTTACTTCATGTTAACGATCTGGACCAATACATTAATAGTGATAAGTTAATAATATATGCTGATGATGTGTCTATGGCTATATCAGCAAGTACCATTGATGAATTGGACAAACATATTAATGATACCAATTACTCTTTTATAAATTGGTGTAATGCTAATAGATTAATGATAAACATGGGTAAGACTATTATTTTGTCGTTTCATAATACTTTGTTTCCTCCCTTGATAAATACTCAAACTGCTCCTATCGCTAAATTTTTAGGTATTTTTGTTGGCAAAAAACTGAATTTTAATGCTATTTGGATGATGTATGCAAGAGATTAAATAAAGTGTGTTTTGCTCTTAGGTGTCTTAAACAATCTTTGGATCTCGAAAATTTATTAAATATTTATTTTACTCTTGGTCATTCTGTATTAATGTATAACGTGATCCTTTGGAGCAATGCTTACAATGTTCAAAGGGTTTTCCTTATTCAAAAACGGATGTAGAGAATTGTTTTTAATTTAAGACCTAGGGATTCTCTTAGAGATGTTTTTAGTATATTTAAAATTTTGACTCTCACATCTATTTTTATTTATAAATCTGCTTTATATTACAAAAAATATCCTGAATCATTTATCTTAAATACAGATGCACACAATTACGACACCAGAAATAAAAGTAATATACATATAGCGCATTATAGGACATCTAAATTTACAAAGTCACCAATATGCTCCATAACTAACGTGGTAAATAATTTGCCAAAAGAAATAATGTGCATCAAATCTTTAAACAGCTTTAAAACCTGTTTAAAGGATTATCTTATAAACAAATGTTTTTATTCCTTACATGAATTTTATAATTAAGTGTATCTTCTTTCTACTGATGTGTCCATCTGTACATTGTACGGCAGTGACAAAATAAACTTACTTAGTTACTCACTCACATGCTCACTTATTTACTCATTTACTCACATAGTTAACTCGCTTATTCACACCTACTTACTTAGTTACTCACTCACTTACTTACTCAGTCACTCACTTATTTACTCATTTACTCACATAGTTAACTCGCTTATTCACACCTACTTACTTAGTTACTCACTCACTTACTCAGTTACTCACTTATTTACTCACTTACTCACATAGTTAACTCGCTTATTCACACCTACTTATTTAATTACTCACTTACTCACATAGTTAACTCGCTTATTCACACCTACTTACTCAGTTACTCACTTATTTACTCACTTACTCACATAGTTAACTCGCTTATTCACACCTACTTACTCAGTTACTCACTTATTTACTCACTTACTCACATAGTTAACTCGCTTATTCACACCTACTTACTCAGTTACTCACTTATTTACTCACTTACTCACATAGTTAACTCGCTTATTCACACCTACTTACTCAGTTACTCACTTATTTACTCACTTACTCACATAGTCAACTCGCTTATTCACACCTACTTACTCAGTTACTCACTTATTTACTCACTTACTCACATAGTTAACTCGCTTATTCACACCTACTTACTCAGTTACTCACTTATTTACTCACTTACTCACATAGTTAACTCGCTTATTCACACCTACTAACTCAGTTACTCACTTATTTACTCACTTACTCACATAGTTAACCCGCTTATTCACACCTACTTACTCAGTTACTCACTTATTTACTCACTTACTCACATAGTTAACTCGCTTATTCACACCTACTTACTCAGTTACTCACTTATTTACTCACTTACTCACATAGTTAACTCGCTTATTCACACCTACTTACTCAGTTACTCACTTATTTACTCACTTACTCACATAGTTAACTCGCTTATTCACACCTACTTACTCAGTTACTTATTTACTCACTTACTCACATAGTTAACTCGCTTATTCACACCTACTTACTCAGTTACTCACTTATTTACTCACTTACTCACATAGTCAACTCGCTTATTCACACCTACTTACTCAGTTACTCACTTATTTACTCACTTACTCACATAGTTAACTCGCTTATTCACACCTACTTACTCAGTTACTCACTTATTTACTCACTTACTCACATAGTTAACTCGCTTATTCACACCTACTAACTCAGTTACTCACTTATTTACTCACTTACTCACATAGTTAACTCGCTTATTCACACCTACTTAATCACTCAGTTACTTACTCACTCACTTATTATTTATTCATTCATTTATTTATTCATTTGTTCATTCTTTCATTTATTTACTTATTTCTTTTTCATTTTCAAAAGTTGAGTTTTAAATGTTCTGGAATCTACTTTTTGCTACCCCTAATGTGGAGCTTGGCCACTGCATTGCTAACAATTTCCTGAAGTAACGAGACATGAAGAAGACATTCTGCATGTTAGTGAAGTGTATAAATCAAGATCAGCTGCAGGACTGCAATATGCCCCTAGCATAACTAGTGTGTAATTGCACACATATATTACATATCTACAATGTACTGTAATTTATTACTGCATGAATGTTTCCCACCATCTCTGAGGGATCGATTTGTCACTTCTAAGCTCACATTTTCATATACTGCAAAAATCGTTATAACACAGGGCTAAAGCTTGTCCCCCGAAAACAGCGTTGTTTCAGCATTCTACTCTATCTGTTCTAATGGCTAGCTGTATTACCCAATTGTCATACTAACTGGAAGTACGACATAATGAACGATTTGTGGCAATTATGGATGTGTACTCTTCAAACGAAGCTCCTTTATGGAGGTCACTTTGGAGTGAGGGTGCACAGCCCCAATGACTAACGATGCAACATGTTCTTAAACCACCACTTATTAACTCAGGATTATTGTCCGCTTAGCCAGAATATCATAGCGTAAATACTTCCCAACAATACTGCATTTTTCACGCATATGCAATAATACAATTGGACATAGGGAAAATACTTAGCATTGCATATTGCGTGCTTACAGCATTATATTGCACTTGTTTATTGCATAATAGAGAGCAATACACATAATTAACAATAAATGACTCTCAAGATATACTGGTTATACATATATACATCAGTAATATGCACTTAAGTCATAAATGAACATATTGGCCAAGGATAACACATATTTCACCGAAGATATCATGGGAGTGTTCTGTTCATTCCTGCTTTCTCATGTTCAGCTATTGCCAACTTTGGCAATCTAAATGCATCTAAATAGTCCTGCGAGTATGTTAAACTTCTAAAACCTAAGCAACATAATGATTCCAGTATTAGCGTGTGTATAAATGAGTAGTATTATATTAAGGGGTTTAATCTTTATTGTGGTGGTGGATATAGGGCGGCAAATTTAAAAAGTAATCTCTCACAACTTCCTGAAATACACATATTTGAAAATGTTGTGATTGAAGTAAGGAATGGAGTACTTTACACCTTTCCACAGTGTCTATGGCATTTGTTTGTACAGGAATTTGCACTGGATCCATGTTCCTCAGTTTTTCAAATTGTGTATCACTGTGCCTCCCAGTTAACACAAATGCCTGCAAATGGTTCAGTTTAAGGTGAACAAAGCCCTCATGATTAAGAATGTCATCACTTGTAGTGGAGTGTCAGAGGCTTTTCAGTAATCACTGATTACTATTGTTTCCAGCAATGTCCAGCCCTTTATTAGTCAGAGGAGTTTCCCAGTTCCTTTGTTCAACAGGTGATTTTTATCCACATACTCCACACTAGCAAACCCCCTTGTCCTTCCACAAGGCATCCTCAATTTTAGTTTTTTTTTTCTTTTCTTTTTTGTCTTTCTTTACCTGGTTACACTCCCCTTATGTAGGACTTACAAGCCAGTGTCTAGGATCAGATGCCTGTCATGGGGGATAGGAAGCTATGGACTCATCAGAGTGAAGACCTGGAAGCGGGTGGTCATCCAAGCACCAGGTATGCTAGTGAGGAAGAGAATGATATGAAATGCAGGTGAAATCGATTAGTGGAAAGGTGGTCATGGAGCAAATTGGTGGAATGAGTGGTGAAAGAACCCAGAGAAAACCCCACCCTGGTGCCTTTACATCCACCAAGCCACATCCAGGTTCCTGGGATCGAACCTGGGCCACCTAAGGTGGTGAGCAAATGCTCTAACCACTCTGGCCACGCCGATGCCACCTATTGTACTTTCTGTACCCTAATTTGGATTTGTCATTTTCCATAATTTTATTCTTTCCGCCAATTTACCTTTAGTCAAGTACCATCCAGTTCACACATATTGCACAGTTGAACACAGACCAGTTCACAACTGTATTAGAGCCATATTGTAATTACTCTGTAATAGTGTATTCATGTTTATGCTGGAACAGTAACCAACACAGGCAGAAAAACATCACATTATGAATACTCCATTTACTGCTCTGCAGGATGGTATTTGCTCTAGCAAGTTTCCAGAATGCAAAGCAACCATGTGCACAGTTGTGCAAGTGACCCCATGTTTCCTGCATCTGTCACTAAATCTCACTGTCACTGTCATCTGTCACTACTTCACCATGCATTTTCATACATTGGCCATACCACTTTCCCCGTCTTCTTCGACCTCTCTTTTGCCCATACTCCACTGTGCCTGTGTTGAAATTGCCCTAGCATCTGCTATCTAAGCACCTATCCTTAAATATTTTCTCACCAAAGTAACTCAGCTTCAATCCCAGGCAACCGCATGTGAGATTTGTGGTGGATGAAGTGGCACTGGGGCGGGTTTCCTCTGGATTCGCAAATTTAGCCCATCATCTCATTCCACCTGTGCTGCATCTTCATTCCATGTGTCACTAGTATCACTGTATGTGGTGGCGTATGTAGTAAAAGTGGGCATTAAACACTACAGAAAAAAAAAAAAAAAAAAAACATTTGTGTGGTCCTGCCAGAAAAGGCAACATCACGTTCTTAACAGTAATTATGAACCCAGGATATTTATGTACCTACCCAAGATTTTCTAGCACCAATTTTTTTGAAGCAAAATTAATTTTAGCACCTACACAATCTTAACCACCATGGATAATCTCTGCAGTTTTAACTGTTGAATAATCTGTAATTAATGTTCTGCCTTCTAGAACTTTTATTTTTCTCTCTGGATTGCATCGCTAAAGAGCAGGATATCCTAGGGCCTTAATTACAGAAGCTATTATTATTATTATTATTACTACTACTACTTCACCAGGATACCTAAGAGGACCATTCTATATAACCCAAGAGGAGCACGAGATGTTGGCCGACGTCGCAGAAGATTGACTCCACTGATGACTTCGCCGGAATGGGTTGCATAGCCTAAACCACGTAGAAGAAGATTATTACTAGTTTTACTGTTCAGTGGCATTGGATTTGTTTACTGCTTCTCAGTTATTTCGTGGATTCATTACATTGTAAGTTTTATTTACTTATATTTTATGTCATGCTTCTTTCACAGCATTTCCAACATTTCCAAACTGCCAACAGTTTCTGTGTTTCCTATTTATGTAGCATATTTTTTTGGGTTGTATAGTTAATACCTAGCCTTGTGCATTAATACTTTCTGCAATGAGAGGTGCAAGTCTGTAGCAAGTTTACCAAGGAAGGTTATAAATGTGTACCTGGGGTAACCTCAACATCAGTTACTGTGCAATGTACCATTACATTACACTCTTTTATTGTACATCTTGCAGTAATACATGTAATTATCAATAATTCACACTTATGATATGGTAGTTCTAGTAACATATGTAGTCATGGATGTATGTGCTTGAAATAAAGTAGTAATGCCAACATATGGAAGCCATACCCACATTCCACCCGAGACATCAGAGTGTTCTAAACATTACCACTCGCAAAGCTGCCAAAAGTGGCACGGATATTGAGGGCCCTAAGCCACAACCATCGCCAAGAGATTTTCTGTGAGACGAGTGGAGCAGTTGTAACCTAAGTGAAGTGATAATGGGTCATAGTTGAACGATCAATGTATGTAAAACCCAGTGAACACCAATGTAGGAATTTTGCAGTGTCACTCATTTAGTGACCTTTTGCTAGTTTGGCAACTATTCACTTCGTTTCCCTCAAAATGTTACTTTCTGCTATATAAGTGCAATCACTGAAAGGTGAGATAACTTCATGTTTTTAAGCCAGTGCTTGCTAACGCAGAATAATTTTGCACATATCCAGGATTTGCCAGCACAAGAGTTTCTCACAAAACACTGACCTGCATACACAATTGGAATGCAAGCGAATAACTTAAACACAGGTGCATAAGAATGGTTTACAGTTCTTTCACACAAAGTTTCCATAACTGTCTAGAACATTTCAAACAGTTCAGTGCTCCACACTTGACACATTTAGGGACAGTAGTGACAGTTCTTGCTCTTTTCTTTAGTAATTCCCATTGATGCTGTCCTATGGGTTTTGCAGTTTTATTATTAGTTGCTGTATTTCATATCTAATGCTTGAATTCCACATTTTGAGAGCACTGTAAAAGATTATCATTTGTTTATTAGTTTTCTGATCACAAAATTTGCCATTGTCCTGAGATGAGAACAATATAACTCATTTTGCACTTTTTGTGCAAGGGATGATTTAAAATCTTTGTGTATATGTAGATATTTCATCAAACTTCTATCTTTTTATTGGGCGGAAATTCTGGTGGAATTTGTTTCTTGTCTGATTTCAAAGTATCTTAAGTTAGTTTATGTCTCAGCAATTTCTTAGCAGGTTCTATTAATAAAAAGCAATTATCAGTGGCAATGCTTATACTTCGACAGTAAATACATTTGCAGAGGTGAACCACTGCATGTGTTAGTTTTGAAAAGGCCTTTACTTCCTCACTGAAAGTGTCATATATTCGCTGTTCTTTCTCACATAAATGTATGCATTATAAAGGTACAAGGAATATGCATCTGTAAGGTGTATTATCTTTATGCCATACTTAGCAGTTTTGTTTGGCATACAAACCAGAAATGGTCATCCACCTCTAAAATGAATAAGAACCATGTCAGCACATGCATAAGCTCCAATTAAACATATCTTCTGTCAATTGTAGATAAGGAGATTGAGGAAGTGGGAGATTGCAGCAGTAGGATCAGTTTCTTTTCTCTGTGGTCTGGTGTATAAATAAATATCAGTCAAAATCAGTTTTACATTTTTCCAAAGACATAATGCCAGTTTCTCATCTCCAGATTTAAAGATAGTACAAAGAATCATTAGACCAATGAGTGCTAAGATTTCATCTTAATCAGTGTTTTTATATGATGCACTTGCTGGGACTTCTGTTCTGATCTACTTCATCCTTCTATTTGCATGTCTGATGATCTCTATTATTATTTAATCTGGAAAGAAGCGTTTCCTGGTTTCTTTAGGTTCAGGATTATTGAACAATCTAGAATCCATGTCGTTTCCGCAGTTGGTTTACAATGGTGTCAGGGAATGTGTGTCTGTAGCATTATTCGGTTGTCATTTCTCATATTGAGTCTCACCTATTCAATGTGAACAGATGGCCAGAAGGTTGGACTTAGACAAATATACACTTCCAGAGTTTGCTCATTTCTTTGTCTTAGGGTGTATATTCAGGATAAGCTTTTCCACTGCATCCTTGTGGCTCTGAATTACTGGCAAAACATTTTCTCATTCCATGAAATAAATGATAGTTCCTCTTCATCTTGCTGAAACTGCTCAGGATTGCCAAAACAGTCTTATAAATCATCCAATCACAGGTCCTACTAAGTTTCGTGGCTTAATTCTGAGAGGTGTTCTGTTTCAGTAACAAATGAATCATCAGTCACATTCTGTGTCATTGTTTTCATACTGAAGTGAAGCCATAGGTACCATTGCATTAGCTGTACTTGACATTTAAAAGTAAAAGTGAATAAGTTTTTGTAAATAGCTTTATAATAAAAATAAAGAATATCTTAATTTTATAATTTTATAATGTCGTATTTTATATACGACCATGCTGTAGAAGGGTGATTAGACCACTCGCTTCTTATCAAAGCTGCGCGGGTTTGATCCCAAGCACCTGGTATTGGAATTTGCGGTGGACGAAGTAGTGCTGGGATGGATTTTGTCTGAGTTCTGCAGTTTACCCCGCCATGTCATTCCATCTTTGTTCCATGTATCATCAGTGTCACCACCGGAAGTGCCATATGTAGTAAGAGTGGGCATTAAATACTAGCAACACAAAATATAGTGTATATAATATATTTAATCTATATAATTGTATTTATATCATGAATTACTAAATCTGATGCTAAGGGCAAGACTCGAAAACAGGTGGACCAATTCAGCTAATTATTTTTTCAAATATTTGCCTATGACCAAGGAAGGTTCTTATGAAGAGAAAATTTGGAACAATTGCATGTAAAAATCCTAAAAACAGCACTTCTTTTTCCTCATTCAAGCTGTTTGTAGCTGTGCCTTGTAGAGATGGTGATGTTGGATTAAACAAAGATCGACTTGAGCAGTGAATCGATTAAGTGAATAGATCTCAGACAGGCTAAACTCAACTTTCGATTCATTTGCTTACTGTTTCGTTGTATTCAGATAAAACAAAAGGAACCATATAAAGAAGAAACAGTTGAAATTTAGTTAATAACGTTATAATTATATACTCAGTGGTCTCCATTTAGGGGATATGTGAATAGTGACCACAAGGTACCCAAGCTGAGCAGAACATTACTTCCACTTACTGGTGTTTTCCTCCTCACTGTAACTTTTCTATCTGACCTTACCGTGGTCATCTCTTGTTCTCTTCCATACCCGATGCTATTAAGGTTCCCGAGGGCTAGGGAGTCTTTATTTTTCCAACCTCTCCATTTCTCTATAAAACCTTAACCCCTAACATGCTGACCTGTCATGGCATGTAATACGTCCTCTGATTGGTGATCAGAGGATATGGTCAGTGAATTTATTTTGATAATTCTCCCAATCAGGTCGATGAGACCCGTAAACCAACGACAGGTGTGGTCCTCCAGACATTCTGGGGGTTGTGAGAGAGCGATGTGACCGCCAAAACATAAAAATATGGTGCTCTCTAAAAAGCAGTTACTATTACTGCTATTGCTCTCTTCAATATCATCAGTGAAAAATATTGGAGAGCAAGAGGATTAATGACTTCATTGTCAGAAATCCAGCATTAGCTAACAACAACAACATTATAACTATATATTAAACCGTAAAATTAATGTAAATTACTTTCCATCTGTATATTTGACACTTTCGCTTTCTACCATATGTAGTTGGACAGCTTTTCAGTAGATCCTCAGTGTGTGTTATTCTTTTGTTGTATAAATCTTTGCTTCTCACTCAACAAACAAGTTCTTTGATTTATCTTTGTTTGATTGGTTTATTTTGTGTTTCCATATATACCAGTTCAATACTCATGCCAATGAGTTAAAAAATAAAGTGATCACTATGAAAAACACTTATATTTAATTTTTTGTTTAAATTAGACATTTGTAGCTGTGTATTATCCCTTCTGGCGATCATTACTATAAAGATGTCATTGCAACATGTACACTTTATAAGTGACGCCATCACCAGGACTTGACCAGAAAAGATAAGTTTGTGGGACTCCCACAGTCCAATAGCTTTTGACAGACCAACATGTGTTGGGTCAGCTAGTAGCAGAATAAAAGCAAACATTGAAGTAATACAACAGAGAAAGAAAGAATCTTTAACTTTTAGGTACACAAAAGCTTGCCTCTACAGTATTATCAGTTTCATAGGCCTTGTATGGTCAACAATATTGATGACAGTGCCCAGAATAAGCAACAGATCACAACATTACACCATTCTGGCACATAAATATCATCTGATGAATAACTAACACGACACGGCCATAAAGCAGATCAGTACTGCCAGCCTACTCCATCATGGTAACATAGCTGCCTGTGAGACAGATACGTTATTACCATTTAGGAGTTAAAGAAAACACGTACATGCTTTAGAAAACAAATCATGCTGGGTGTTCAGGAAACTGCAGTAATCATATGTCACATTATATTCTCTTCTCTGACACTCCAAACTAGCCAAACCATGTATTTATAGAATACATAGCAATAATTTAATTGTGGGCCATTAATAATTAAATATATACTGCATCTGCCATCTCATTTGTTTATGCTACTCGCTATCTCACTCACAACAGCACAGCTGTCAATATGAAACTAAAAACACTAAGCAATTTAGCACCCTAAGCTGCAAAGTATTGCCGAGAGATTGAGGGCCCTAAACAACAGTGTTTAGCCTTGACATTCAGGGTCCTAAGCTGCAAAGTTCTTCTGAGAGATTGAGGCTCCTAAAAGTAAAGCATAGCCATAAGATTGGGAGCTCTGTGCATAAAAGTAGGAAAATATCCATATAACGTTTGGAATCATTGTAAGCTATTCTGTGTCTAAGATTATAAATTTCCTTGGTAATAATATAATTTAAAGCAGGTTTTACTGTAATAATACACATTATTTTCAGATTAACATAACCACAAGTATGGAAGTATGGGTCTTTGAATGTTAACAATGTTATATTTAACCTACTACACCAAACTACCATCATTACTTTGAACTACTTTATGTTGTCTGTTGAAATGTAATGT
The DNA here is from genome assembly GCA_030765045.1 of Tenodera sinensis. Taxonomy (NCBI): domain Eukaryota; kingdom Metazoa; phylum Arthropoda; class Insecta; order Mantodea; family Mantidae; genus Tenodera; species Tenodera sinensis. The sequence goes on along the minus strand of CM060974.1, from coordinate 63,222,515 downwards.
AGTTTCAATTATCTGGAAGCAAACTCATGAATGTTATAATAATGTTTTTTTTTTTCCACAGACTTGCTACTGAAGTCTAAGAACAGAACTGTTCAAATGCAGTAACTATAATAAAATGAATATCAAAGAAGGATCTTGTGTACTGGATTTTTGTTTAGAGAATGAAAAGGATACCAAAGACCTTGTAAAGAAAGTTAAGATCGAAAGTGTTATAAGTAGTAGTGATATCAAACGAGAACTTGAAGATTCTACATGCTGTTCACAGAATGAAGAACACTAATGAGATTTAATGAAACCATCAATGAAAGTGAAATTGAAACCAAAATAGAAATTAAAGAAGAAGACTGGTGGTTGGAAAGAGATAATTCATGTATTAATGATATTAAGGTAAAACTGCATCACATTTCTTTTCTGTTTTCTTCCCTTGTTTTCTTAAATGTGCAACACTGAGATATGCAAACATCAGGAGTTTAAGAGGTAGAACTGGAACTTAGAAATTCAATGCCACAACTGGGATAATTTTTAAGTTCCAGTTCTACTTCTCTAACTTTGCCCACACACGGCTTGTGTGTTTAAAAACACCAACAGTAAGTTTGTTGGCATAAATAAATAATAATTACCATCTGAAGGTTATTTAATCCTGGGATATAAAGTACTTACAATAGTAAGTCACCATTGGGGTAATTTGTCTCTGATGTGAGACCACCTTTGTGGTTTGCCAGGAGAAATACAAACTGGTTTGAGAATTTAATGCCATTCTGGCAGTTTGTCACAATAGCTCAGTGGTTAGAGCTTCCGCTCGGTAAGCGGAAGGTCTGTGGTTAAAATCCCAGCTGTGGCATTGAATTTTTAAGTTCCAGTTCTACCTCTCAAACTTTGCCCACACACGACTTGTGTGTTTAAAAACACCAACAGTAAGTTTGTTTGCATAAATAAATAATAATCAGAGTTTATTTCGTTTCAAAAAGCAACAATATATGGTATATGTATATATATACACCATGACAAAATGACAAAAATCCAGTCTGGTTGTTTTTCTATAAATTTATTTAACTTCTAAAGCGTTTTCACAGATACACAGTTTTCTTCATGGCATTAACAAAGTCCATAGTCACAACTCACAGCTATTCTCACAACCTTGCTCAGTCCTCTCAGTGTATTTCTTCACTTCGCCTTTCTCTCCTAATTATGATGTTACAATTACTTGCAACGCTTGTTGAGTATTCTTATGACATACTAACAGGATGACACAAATGCACAGCTATGTTGCACTCACTGATACTCAGCAACCTATGTCCGTAACTGAATTCTAAAACTTAATGCCAACTATTCTTCTCAAGCCTCCTTATATACAGGAATGATGTCACAACCCTTTTTACTGCTACACACACAGACACACACACATACACCGGAAATGACTCAGAAGGCTTGAGAATTTCACTGAAACCCCTTTTGCTTCTGCCACTTCGATTGTTTCAGTCCTGTGCAGAGCAGTTGCACTAGGCAGAGTGGCCCAGAAAGTCTTTGCCTGCTCACAGGTCCGGCACATGGTGCAATGCAGCCTGGCCTTGTGCCTCCACTGCCAAAGGGCAAACCTGACGTCATACTGCTCCCTCTTCAGTGCTAGGTGTCCCAACCACCACTGTCATAGTTGGCCAGACGATCCCAATGTACCACCAGGATCTTCTCTCAGGGCAGATCCTAGGTGTGGTGTGCTTCGCCATTGTATCACTTCTCCAGGTGGCACGATCCTTGGCGGTGTTATAGAGTAGCGCCCCTTGATCTGGATGCGGTAATGTTTAGCATCCTGCTTGAAAGTTCTGTAGCAACGTTGCCAGTTGTGATGCATCTTCCTAAGCTTGCCCTTCACACAGGTGTGTTGATGTGCTTTCCCACTCACAATGTGAAAATGACCCCCGTGGTTTCATGACCACTGACGTCCATGATGCACCTTCTCAGCCACCTTGTTTCTGGCGGGCACTCCTTGAGGGTCACTCTGCTTTCCTCCAGATGCTCACTAGGGCTCTGTAGCATTAGCTCATCTTGGCAAACTCACAGGACCCTCCTGCCAATATTAACTATCATCTTGTGGCTCCTGAGGATATTCAGTCCCAGTGTCAGCTTAGCAACTCACATGACGAACACCCACAGAGTCATAGTGCTCTGCCCCAAGGTCAACTCCATTTAAGGTTCATTCTCCACAGACAGAGTATAACCCAATGCTGCCACTATCTCATTGGATCAATACCATATTCCCGTTGGCATATTCTTTGCCACATCTGCTCGAATCATACAGTCACTGCTGCACTTGTGTCCACTAGTGCTCAGCACAGCTTTCCCTGTACCCTGTTTTCCATGATAATGTCCTCCATTCTTGTTTTCATGGCACTCGGCATCACCTGATTGGATGGCTCTGCCTTTCACCATCTCCCATGCCAAGTCAGTTCTTACTTGTGCCTCCCTTGCCCGTAGGCTTCCTTGTTTGCAATCCTTCACAACATGTACTAGTTGCTACATCCCAGCTAGGGGATCCTTAACAACGCTCTAGGTTTTTGTCATGCCGTATATTTCCGTTCATCCACCCTTGGTATCCAGTTCTTTTATGCTGCAATCAACCTTCCCTTCCAGAGCCCTAAGACATTCACATACTGGCTAGGTTCTTCCAATTTTCTTTTCTTTTTCAAGTGGAGCAAAAATCCATTTATGGACCTCCATTGTGTTGGAGGGCACAATGGGGGGAGTCAGCTTTGCCGCTATGGCACTGCTCAACTAATAAACCTCCACCAGAAACAAAGGCTACAGAGGTACAAAGGATAGGAGAAGGAAAGGAGTAATTCAGTGTGAAAGTGAGGTAGTACTGCTATTGCACCTCCAGTTTGGTGGTACAGGTATATTGACCGGCCACAGGGAACCAAAGCCAGGTGAATGAAGGGTGCCAGGATGAAATCATGACCGAAGCACTGATTACGCCCTTAGGAATTCATGTTGAGGATTTGAACGGACTCAGCTGAACGATTAGTGAAACTGCTGATGTCCAGAGTAGTCAGCAGCTGGAGCTTCAGAAGTGGGTCTAAGCACAGTGACCCTGTATAGGTGGTAGTTTGTCAAACATTGCCTGAAAAGCTGCCACCTCCATGACGAGCCTTTGGATAAAGAGATGTTCATGCAGTCACATTGATATGTCTTCATGTGTAGTTATGCGTTCGAAGTCCAGCATTGTTGGGAATACCCTGAAGTTTGTGTAGTGGACAGCAAGATCGAGGCTGAGTTGACTCACTGCCTCCTTGACTGCAGCAATCTGGGTGCAGAGGTGGACTGTCTCAGCCTGTGTATCCTCCAGTTTCTCCAGGATCACAGGCTCAGGTGTGGTATGAATGGCACTAGAAATTGCCGGTGCAGCCTGGGGTGTAGGTATCAGGTGTAGGTTGACAGGTATCAACTGTGGCCCTTGGCTGCGGCAATGTGTCATGACTTGATTCATTGGGAAGCAAGCTTACCTAGTGAAGTGGTCATATCCCCAGCAGGTTGCACAGAAGTGGCGTCGTCATTTAAGGTCATGCTGCTGGCAGGTAGATGTCTTGTTTGATGCACCACAGTACTGGAGTACACTTATCAGCAGTGTGCCCGCAAGGCAGCAGTGGCGGCAGGATGGCATCCACAATGTCTGAGTGGCCTCTATTCTCAGGAGTTGGCATAGGAGGTCCAACCTCAAGGTTAGAGCAGCATCATAGTGTGAATTATCCCTAAAGGCAAGTCGCACTAGAGGAGTTGGACCTTTCCAGGTTCAGATCCTGGTTACCTTCATGACCAAAGGCCAGCGTTGTTTCACGTATTTACATTGGTAATTGCATGTGCACTCCCACAACCAAGGCACTGTGTTCACCATGGTGCAGGTCCCAAACATCAGCAGGAGACTGCGATGGATGGCGTTGCAGTTTCAGTTGAGACTGGTGTAGAACATTCCAGATATGAAGTGGATGGAGCAGGGGTCGGGCAATGAGCTTCAGCCACTGCGATGTTGACAATTGCCAATGCAGCTTCATAACTGGTCGCTGTATTGGCAACCAGTGATTGCTTCTTCTGGCATCTTCTCCCCATGTTGGAAAGAAACTCGTACTAACTTGAAGCTTCACGCAATGTGTACAGCCTAAACCAGGGCATGCATCTGGAACACAGCCCTGTTGGAAGGTGATAATACTCAGTTTTCCGAATGGGGGCCAGATTTCTTTACTTTCCTATTGGACACTGTGCCGTCTGCAAGCTTGAGGAATCTTCTTATTGGCTCTAGTTTAAAGATGTGAAGTTAATAGATTTTGCAGTGTATCTTGTGAACGCTTCCACATGTTTCATGTGTCTATTTTTCCAAAATCTTGCAGAGAACATTGTGCAGCTATGGTATTTTTTATTTATCAATAACTGCATAAATTAAGATACTGATACAATTTTTCAAGTGCTTATTTTTGATTAGCTGGGGCCAAAAATGCAGAAATTGATTGGCAATAATTCAGTAATAAAGGTGCTTTAACACTTTCTTTTGGTGTATCTGGAAATATCACTGCATGCTTCTGTTGAAGTCATTCCAAGATATTCTATGATACTTTAGCATCCTTTGATCTGCTACACTTGAAACATTGAACTAAATGAATGCCAAGGTAACTTAAGGGATATTCAGCGACTTGAAGATAACAGATAACCCAATTATAAGGCTTTAACCAATTGATGTTCAACCATTTGAAATCCACACGTGTAGTTCAGGGATACCCGATAAACATCTTGGTATTTCAATTATCCTTCAGTTTGTGTTTCTGCTTTGCAGAAACTTAAATTAACTGGCAAGATATTTTAATGAAGTATATTTTGGAGGACGTTAATTTCAAAAAAAAAAGAAGTATATTACCTATATTATGTATGAAGTGCAAGAAGCAGTGTTGTAGTTATCTACAAAATGTGACATAAAAGCTTGATTTGATGCCAGTTTACTGAGTCAAAAGAGTTGTTAACTTCTCTAATGAGTAGTCGGAAGCTTTCACGGCCAGAGTTAGAATTAAGGCTAGAGATTTCTTCAGGGCTTAGAAGCCGGGGTCTGCTTAAGTTTTGAGGTCCAGACATTTCATCCACACCTGCGGTGGACATCATCGGTGGCGTAGTCTGAATCTTCTCAGTGAAGGGTAAGCCCAGAAGAAATCTCTGTCCTTAACTTCTCTAATGTTAGCAAGATTTAACATGACTTAATGCATGACACTTAATAAATACTCTAAGGGGGTAGAAGTGCTTGGTACCGTTAGTAAATTGGGGCCCAAATGACCCAGCTGTCGATGGGCCCTTAAACTCCACACTCCACTCCACTCCACTCCGCTCCACTCCACTCCACTCCACTCCACTCCACTCCACTCCACTCCACTCCGTTAGTAAATAACTTCATGCATAGACGTACCCTCACAGACACACACACTTGCACACACACACACACACATTGTTCTTTCACTGTCAAGCACTTTAATTTAAGCTATTGCAACACATGGCACATAATATAGTAAGGGGGAAAAGTTATCACTTTTGGGGATTTTATTAGTACTGTCTTTCACAAAAGTAAATATCCAACTTCAGTGAGACCTGTGGGATGGGTTACCTAATCCTCAGATGTTTCCTACATTGATGTTATGAAAGCGAAATTTGTCATACATGCTTCCCTTGCTGTTCAGAGGTATGACAGCTATTGACCTACCTCACAGCTTTGAAAAACAACATTTCAGCAAACATTCTAAATTAACAGACTAATATTTAAAATTCAATGTTAGTACACATGCAGTAAATGTTATTAGGTTTTGAATAATAGTGGACCAGAAGTAACAACAATGCCAGTGTTGGGCTCTCACTTACCAATGTGAGCTTAATCATTAAGACATCATTCCTGTACTCAGTAATAGCTGAATACATTTATGCATGAGAGGTAGAACTGCAACTTAAAAATTCAATGCCACAACTGGGATTTAACCACAGACCCTCCGCTTACCCGGCGACTGCTCTAACCATTGAGCTATTGTGACAAACTGCCAGAATGACATTAAATTCTCAAACCAGTTCATATTTCTCCTGGTAAACACAAAGGCAGTCTCACATCAGAGGCAAATTACCCCAATGGTGACTTACTATTGTAAGTACTTTATGTCCCAACAGTAGGTTTGTTGGCATAAATAAATAACATTTAAGTATGTTACTGCTGACTTAGAGTGATGTCCTGAACATGGATTGAATATCATGAAATGTATCTTCAAGCCCCCTTTCCCTTTCATCTTAAAAGGAACATCATTATTAATATAACGTGCCAAATGTATTCCATTATACAATATCATAAAAAAGGTAAACCCCATCACAGCCCATGAAGGGCCAAGGCTTGCCACTCAGCCGCTGTGTCCGCCACCTCTACCCACCACAAGTGTCATTGGTGGGGTGCAGCACTGGAGGGTGTTATGTGGTCACTGTCATGGGCCCTCCCAGCCAGTTATGCGGCCTTCTTAACCTGGAGCCCCTACTTCTCCATCAAGTAGCTCCTCAGATGACCCCTCGGGACCTAATGATGCTAAGTGCACCCCGTGCCATACCTCCCAGTGGGGAAAAATTCCTATGCTGGTATTGGAGATCGAAGCTGGGTCCTCTGTGCCAGAGGCAAGTGTACTACTAACTGCGCTACGAAAAGGGTCTATACAATATCATATTGGTGCAATAGGATTGAAATTTTAGAATTGAAAGCTTTACAAAATATTGATTAAAATTGTTAACAGGGGAATATATGTACTTCAACTATCAATCACTTTTCCAGAAATTAATATGTAATATTCTTCTTTAAATATCTACATGCTAAGGCATCTCTCTATAAACATAAAAGATTATTACCATGTTAAAGGATTTACTTCTATTGTGCACTGTTAATGTTTACTTAGCTTACAATAGATACAAGAGAGCATTATATTTCTGCCATTTTAGAAAATATTGACTTGCGTGTAAACTAAAATGTTTCAGGCACAAGAAACAAAAATAATGATTTAAAATAATTTAATCTCTCAGCACAGTTACATTCATTTATACTTAATCATGTAGTAATGTGGCACTCCTTAGTCTATGGACGATTATGTGAAACTGAACATTTGAATTATTCTGTTACAGGATGGGGACTTCCCTCCAGTAAATTCTTCAAGGTAAGACTTGGGTCTTTTTAATTACAAGTCTTCTGCTTGCTGTGTTATGTATACTTTTAATTCTTATATAACCATCACTTTTATGCTGTAGCAGATGTCTCATATTCTTGAACTGATAGAAGTGGGAAGATAATAATACATCAAACATATTGAAATTTGTTGTATGAGTGAGTCAACAGATACTTAAGTGGTTTTTACACCCTAATATGAGGGTATATGAAATACAAACTACTTTTAGTATCTGCACTACATATCTAGAGCATCTTATGTTCCACCCACACACTCAATCTAAAGATTTCAGCGAGAATGTTCTGAAGCTCCATGAATGTAAAATAAGCATTTTATGAAAAACATTGGACAGTGAGAATAACTCGGGAATTAAATTCTGATAGACATCAAGTTTGATGACAAGATTTCCCATCATATAGATATGTACTATGCTGATTTTAAGAAAAGCCTCTCCCTACAAACTTTCACTTCCATAGAAGATTTTTTAATAATTCTTGCCCCTTAATGATTTGATTAAAATGCCATTGGATTAACATATTTACAGAGTAATGAAACACATGTGTTGTGTTTATGGAAAGATTGAGTTGTTACTTTTGTTAATGTTCCATGTCATTTATGACTTCTTTTATAAGTTAGCTATTAACTTATCATTGAGAAGTCTGTTAGCAGCTTTTATGACTTTATTATAACTCTTTTTATAGCTCTGATAGTAGGTCCTAAATGACTTTAATACTTCTGTTTCTTTTTACTTGCTACTCGCTTACTCAGAAATCTTAAATTTTACTAGATACATGTATTCCTTTTGTAATCCAGTTTGCAGCTGCTTTGTACTTTAAGCAGATTATTTTCAAACGAATAATAGTACTAATATAATACCTAAATATATTTTGAAAATTCCCAAAAACTTTGTTTACATCAGTTTGTGTGTACACTTGTTCCCAGTCTTCGTTTGAAAGTAAGAACTGCGGGTGTTGTTTATATTTATAGCTATTTTTGTTATGTGGACATTTTAATTTATTTATAGTTGTAAAGTTCTGTCCATGATGGTATGATATTCCACTATCGTTAATTTCTATATTGTAATCAGTAACTTCGGTAAGAGTAACTGATGAATTGCAGTTTTTGATCCATTTGATATTTGAGTAGATGCATTTACTACAATTTTCGTAACATAATTTACAAGCAGTTGTGTCATATTTTGTTTATTTACATTTTGTGTTAAGAAGTTAAGTCACGTATGATAGTTATATTTTTTTGTTTCCTTCGGTAGAAATCTTAGCATTGTTTCTAAGTTGTCAATAACTTGATATACATTGCTACTTGGGTTTCTATATACGCATATTATTACAGCTTTCCGTTGAACTAGTTCAGTCATAAACATTCCAAAGGAGCTCATAGGTATTAACATCTTGTACTCCATGTTGTTCTTTTGAAATATACAAACTCCCCCATTATTTTTCTCTTCTCTGCGCTACAGACTAGAGAGTGAATACCCTTTTAATTTACAATTATGCATTTTGTCCTCTCTTAACCAGTGTTCTGTTAATGCTCCACATCATTTAATTAGGTATTCACAATTATCTCCAGGTTAACCTCTCTTATTTCTTACACTTTGTCCCATGAGTCCAAAAGGTATTTGCATGATGATAAATTTCAGGTTTGAAGGCAGAGAATAAGGAGTAAACATAATACTGAGGACAGACAATTGTACTGTTTGAATGTGTATAGGTACACATATGTAACATAAAGTATACAAAACATGAACTTTCTTCAGTTCCAAGAAAAGAGTGAAGTAAAATGAAAATGTCTTGTTTCCCACTATGACAAAATAATATTGTTCTGTCCATAAGAAAACAGAAGTAGTTGGGTAATTTTGCTCACTTGAATACTTTGTAAGCCTGCCTTTGCTCTTTATAACTTTACCTAATCTCCTAAGATGATTTCACCAGTAGTTCTGTTGCTTCTGCAGAAAATATATTCCACTCAGTAAGGCCCTTCTCAAATCATTTCTGTTGGATATTTCACATTTTCGTCAAGTTTTTGGCACAAATTCTCTATAGGATTTACATGCCGAGATAAGGTGGTGTCTGTATCCAATGTGGAGTGTTGTAGTACAACCACAGTGAGGTATTTAAGACCATGTGTTGGGGTCATTGTCCTGAGTGAAAATGTAATTTCCAGGAAGTTTAATTTTTCCATATTTGAGGAAGATGAGACTATGAAATGTTAATATACATTCTGTGATCCATTGTACCATCAATAAATAGCATTTCCCTCATACAACCCCATACCATCAGAGAACTGTCCCCATGTTTTACACTAGCTATGAGATTCCTCTCGTCTAGCTGAGTATTCTTCTTCCAGCACACTGTCACTCACCCTTTTGATTTGAAAATACAAAATTGACTCTCGTCAGTGAAAATGTTTTTCCAAAATTCATAGGTGTCATTTCTATGTTTCTTAGCGTAAGCAAGCCTCTGCCTTCTGTTCACCTTATTGATGTAAGGTTTTCTGGGAGCACTTTCCCCATTGTAACCACTGTTGTATAGGAGATTTGTCATAGTGTGTCATGACACTTTTATTCCTATTTCTGTCGCAACTACTGCTGCTATCTTTGAAGCACCAAGTTTTGGGTTTCTCGTTACTTTTCTATTACTCTTTTGTCTCTCCTAGATAGTATCGAAGTATGACCACTCCTTGGTGTATTTTTCAATGTTTCCTTACTTCCTTATACTTATTGACAATGTTTTTAATAGTAGTAATAGGTCTTGAAATGGTTTCTCTTATCTCTTTGAATGACCTTCCATTTTTAAATAAATGTACTTCTATTCTCCTTTCTTCAGTTTTATTTGATTTCTTGGACATACCTGCTGCAAGACACAGTGCTGCCTGCTGAATACTACTAAACATGGTGTTCCATATCCTCGTGCTCCTGGGGAACAGTCTGCACTGTCATACAGTACTGCATGCCCATGACAAGAAGGCTAGAGGGGAATGAAGGGCAGAGGGGGCTTGAACTGTGTATCTACTCCGGTAGCAGACCTGTTTACTAGGAAATGAGTGTATGAAGGTGCATATATCTAGCTATGGGTGAGTTATGTGACAACATTGTGTATTTTAAACGAGCCTAGCATTCTTGTCATACTCGAAACTAGGCATAAACACCTTGCGGGAAGCACAAAATAATTACGCTACATATTCCTAAGACTTGCCTTCTTGTCCTGGGCATACTGTACATGTTACAAACAAGACCAATACTTATTTGGGAGCGTAAAAGCACATCAATTAGCTCTGTATCTACTCCATTAAAACACTATTGCATATATGTCTTTGTCGGCCATGTATTAGAAGTAGTATTATGAATTAACATCTGTGATACTATTGGAAAGAATATTTACGTTCTGTTGAATACACAGTTAATTTTCCATCATTAGTGCTTTCAGACAAATAATTTTTGGAGCAACTGTATACTGTGATTAAGTATTACTAATTCATTCTTACTACTATATGGAATTTTTCCGTTTTTACTGACATTACCTAAAATTGCAGCCTGCTCTTCATTTATGATTACAATAGGTTTTTCATTTCATTTTTCTACTTGTGATAGGGCAGTACAGTAATTTCTTGTATATAACTCACCTTTCCATTCATAATTTTGATTATTTCCCCCATAATTTCTTTCTTCCCACATTTAAGTGCAAGCCATGCAAGATATGATACCTACTCTCTGTTTAACTTATTGGCATCAATTATTGTACTAACATTGTTAAAATACTTAAAACTTTACAAATACCTTTCTCTTACGGGTCAGTCTACATGGGCACCACCCAACGCAGTATCAATACCAGGTTAAAAGAACACCGTAGACATTACCGCCTGAGACAGCCAGAGAAATGCGCAGTTGCTCAACATGCCTTAGAAGCATCCAGTGAACACATCATGTACTACGATGACACATATGCTCTCTAGAACTTCCCATTACCATGCATGCCTATACCGTGAAGCAATAAAAATTTATAAGCATAAAGACAACTTTAACAAGAAAGAGGAAGCTCTCAAACTTCGTATGACATGGTACCCTGCTCTACTAAGCAGACCCACAGGAGATCACAGGAAACAGGTGGACCAATCAGATTACAGGAGGGAGGTACCTGCCAGCACATATAAACCTGCTCCTTTCTGCCGGCATTTTCCGGCGGAGAACTTCGAGACAGCAACATCAGCAGAGAGAGAGAGAGAGAACTTCCAGTATCGTCGCAGCAAAGAAGCTGCCGCCGTTGGATTGCGGTTCGAGCATTGCCGTGGAGAAATCCAAAGCTCAGCTAAAGCGCTTGCGCTAAGGCACAAAACAACAGTTTAGACGAGTAGGGGAGTAAGGCTATAGTGAGCAATCTCTTAGATTAGCTTAAGCGCCTCTTTGAGGTCCGGCCCTCTTCTCCCCGTGCTTCTTAGCGCTCACTAGCTGCTTAGACCGATATCTATATGCGGATGACACAGCGCTTGTCACACAATCAACCATGCCTTGGATTATACGCACCAGGCTACAAAATGCTCTAAATGATTTAGAGCCATGGCTCACGAAATGGTGCATAAAGGTAAATACCAGAAAAAGCCAGGCAATTGTATTCACCAAGCGAATTAAGCACCGTCATGGTAAACACGGCCTTCAGCCATTAACGCTTGGACAAGAGCCAATCCAATGGAACAGCAAAACCATCACCTACTTAGGGGTAACAATGGACCAGGGCCTTACGTGGAAACAGCACGTAGACACAGTAAGAGCCAAAGCCAATGCACAACTCAATAAGCTATACCCAATAATCAACACAAACAGTACTCTAAAGTTAGAGATGGGCACTACACTTTATAAAACACTAATCCGGCCCATCCTAACATACGCTGCACCCGTATGGGGACATGCAGCAAAAACACACATAAAGAGACTGCAAACGATGCAGAATAGAGTACTCCGAATAATCGCGAGACTACCCGAAGTAGCTCCAACGCTCCAATTACACGAGGAGCTAAAAGTACATTCCATTGAACAGTTCATAAAAAGGCTCACCTGTAACTTACTTGACAAGAAAAACAAAAACCACAACGAACTAATTCAAAACCTAGGAAATTATGATATAACGCACGACAAACATGCAAGGCCACTATCTCTATTCCAGAGAACTATTGGTCTCGGGGAGCCAGATGTTGACATGCAACAATATCTGGACAACCTAGTTAACTACCCCGATGTTATCCATATGTGAACTGTGCATCACTCTCTCTCTCTCTCTCTCTCTCTCTCTCTCTCTCTCACACACACACACATACATTCATACCTACAGTTTCTCTTCAGATAACCCTCAAGTCCTTATTTATAAGGCGGACCCATGGGGATGAGGGCCCCCTCGGGAGTGGCACTGGCTCGCACCTGCATTTCAGGCAGACTGCCCGCCAAGTGTGCACTCCAGACGAACAGGCGATACAACGGACATGCACTCACCCAATTGACGATGCCGGATGGTATATCAACAACCTTAATTATGAATTGCAAACGACGCCATACGGCGGAACGTAACAATTATAATTACACTAGATTGACGACGCCACAAGCGCACAAATTACCACTAACCTAAGGGACTAATTGTACGCACTTCCTTTGTTCTTAGTGTATGGACATGTATATGTAGATTGTTTCAGGGATCCAGCATGCAGGGTATCGACACGCTCCCAGACTTCTGAGGCGCACGAACAGACGCGGCGAATTCACGCCAAGATTCATAGCACCCTGATTCCTGACAGCAATCACAAATGACTCCTACCAAACCATCCATGACTCCGCTAGGGGGCAAGCTGGGCTTCGGTCAAGCTCGTCTCCAAGCTCCTAACCTTCTCCGTCTGGTTACGCTATGCGAACCAGCACTATCTTCACCACTGAATGCGCGGGTGCTACAGGCGGTACCGCAGCAGACTTTCACCTTCCTAATCCGGTGGATGGGGTTTTTTAGTGGGTATGGCCATCTTCAATGGCGACTCCCACAGTACCATGGGGTCTCGAAACAAGATTTTTCCCCTCCACCTAAAAAAAAAAATAAAATAAAATAGCTGCTCTTTCTTTCTACTCTTCTCTTTTCCTCTGTTTCTATTTAGTTTTAAGATCCCATTAGGCCCTTATTAAATACTGTATCTCTTTCACACTCTTTGCTATTACGCGATGGCAGGAAACTCCAAGGCGTCCACTTCCAACTCCACGGAGACGACCAGGGCGCTGAGAAGCAAACTGGTCAAATCCGGTCCCAACAAAAAACCTACAACCCCCACTCCTAAAACACCACCTAAGAACTCTCCGCAACCCGAAGAACCTACTCCCACCCGTCCGGCCTCTCCCAAGCCCAGTACCTCGAGCGATCCTACGGAGATAGTTCCAAGCACTCACACTCACACGGAGAATGCCAGCTCCACCAAAATCCCCGAGAACCCACTCACAGTAAAGAGGGCAGACCTGGCACCACTGTACATCCACAAGAGCCAGGCAAGCATTTTACGCTCCCTTTCCCAAGACTTTAATAAGTCACATACAGTCACATTTGACTATTTCTTTTCTACGGCCCGGAACTCCGGTGACATTACACTCAATGTGTCCTGCTTGAGGGACTACCAAATTTGGGAAGGTTACCTCAAGTCAAAAGGCGTACCCCACACCCAAGAGAGATCCGTAAGGTATGTTATAAAGGGGTTGTACGCCGAAGTCACCAGTGAGGAACTAGTAGAAGACCTGGCACAGATTGGAATACCGGCGCTCAGAGCCGTACGGATGCGTAAACGCAACTGGCGTCGCACCCCGCTGCCTATGTACCTTATAGAGGTGGCAGCTTCCCCTGCTATAGAAGCTAAGTTAATGGCCCTCAAATTTCTGGCACACTTTAAGGTTAGGGTGGAAGTATACAAAAGTACTCCTGAACCGAAGCAGTGTTCCAGATGCCAGCAATTATGGCACACACTGCGGGACTGTAGGGCCCCACAGTTCGTCTGCGCCAAATGTTCAGGCCCCCACCCCTCAGGTACGTGCGCCGTTCCCCCCTTGGAACGGCACTGTATACTCTGCGGCCAAATAGGCCACGGAGCAACATGGCGCGGTTGCTCCGTCTACCAGGCAGAGTGCACGAAGGCCTCTAAACCCCCCCGCGCGCAGCCTCAAAGACCCGCCCCTAGGACACATAGCTTCCCTGAGGCTGCCGCTAGTGCATCAACGCACCACACAGGGTGGCTCACGGTAGGAAGAAAAGGCAAAGTCCGGCCGGCCCTTATAGCAGAGCCCCCTGTGGCTGTGGCTCCCCGGCTAGTCACCGAGGAGAGCCCAGCTAGGTATGAGCGACCCCCTCACCCCCTCCCAAAACCCACACACACACACACTAGTACACACACACACACACAAGTAGCAGGAGGGCCTCACCCTCCCGCACCTAAGTCGCTCACCCCCACAAGACAGGCCCCCAGACCACCTAAAATTCACCAAGTGAATAAACAGGCCGCGTCCAAACTAATGCACGCAATGAGGCTTCCCCAGGACTCTGTTCCTCTGTAGGTCATAGAGGAACAGCTTAGGACGTTCAGGAGTCACACACGTGATGGTAAGGAACTAGACTCCGTAGTTTTTGTTCACTTTCTCACCGAACTTATCCAAGCCCTAAATGCACATCGCCATGGCTGAAACGGACAAAATTAACTTAGTTTTCTGGAACTGCCGAGGAGTGCGCAGAAAGAAGAAAGATCTAGCGGACTTTCTGCAAACGCACTCAATCCAAATTGCCCTTTTAAATGAAACCCATTTAGGTGAACCCGATAGATTTACCCTGCCAGGTTACACAATTTACAGGACTGACCGTAACCGCCGGGGAGGAGGGACAGCAGTAGTCATACAGTCCACTATTAGGCACCATCAAGTTTACGTCCCGGGGCTTAACCGTTTAGAAGCTACCGCGGTAAAAATGAACACGTCCTATGCTACACTGACCGTAGCAGCTGTCTATAATCCCCCGGGGGATGTGGACACGGAGGACGTGGACAAAGTAATGCGCTTAGACACTAAAGTTATAGCGGCTGGGGACTTTAACTGCAAGCACCAAATTTGGCACAGTATAAACCCGAACCCGCAAGGCTCAAAATTACTAAATTACATAAATAACACTCACTTTCTCGTGATGGGGCCGGAAGAACCAACACATATCCCTCACGTAAACAACCATTCTCCAGATATACTAGATATCGCAATTACCAAAAATATCAATTTCAACATTGAATGTAGCGTCCTACACGAACTAACGTCGGACCATCTCCCAGTGCTGATGGAAATCCAATTACCTCTTAGCTTCAAGCCAGAAGCACCCACCTTAAATTATAACCAGGTAAACTGGGACGACTTTAGAAATTCTGTCGAAAACTATTTACCTGACATGGAAATAAATTCACCACAAACACACGACGAAGCAATTAACAAATTAGAACTCGCAATAAAACTCGCAACAACAAACTGTGTCCCACTAAGATTCAGGCCAAATATCAACACTCGATATCCGACGGATATTAAACTCTTGCACCAAAACCGCAATCGGTTACGTCGCAAGTGGCAAAGGACTAGAAATCCAATCCACCGGCAAGAGTATCTGGACGCGTTGAGCGCAGTGACGACCCAGACTAGGGAATTCGTGGGGAACGAGTGGAACCAAACTTTGGAAAACCTCAATCCCCAATCCAATGTGGTCTGGAGAATTGCAAAATGTTTGACACGAACAAAAACGATAATTCCTCCACTAGTAAATAGAAATACTAACAGCATCGCTGAACTCCCTCAGGCCAAAGCAGAGGTCTTTGCGTCAACACTTGAGGAAGTATTCAACCCAAATCCACCGCTGGGACAAGCAAATGAAGAAGAAATCTTAAACATCGAACACGAAGTAAACGAAAGCGACTACTCGACCACGCACAACAAAATGCGTAAAACAAACGCTGGCGAGATAAGTTGGATAATCCGACACTTGCACAATAGAAAGGCCCCGGGGCCGGACAAAATACCAAATGCAGTACTTAAAAATCTCCCGCAAGCAGCTCTTCGGCTGCTTGCAAAAATTTTCAACTACACTCTGGACAAAGGTAGATTCCCACCTAAATGGAAAGAGGCAAAGATTGTCATGCTTCCTAAGCCAAAGAAAAATCTTTCGTTACCGGCCAACTACAGGCCAATTAGCCTATTAAACTCAATAGGCAAGGTACTTGAGAAAATAATCCTCAAAAGAATTAACGCCCACATCGTCAAAAACAATTTACTAATTGCGGAACAGTTCGGCTTTAGATCGCAACATTCCACAACACTTCAACTACTACGACTAACAGAGCAAATTACGAAAGGCTATAACACCAATAAATCAACTGGCGCCATCTTTCTGGATATTGAGCGCGCTTTTGATAAAGTTTGGCATTCGGGCCTACTCCATAAGCTAAAAACTTACAATTTCTCCGATTCAATGATCGCGCTAATCAAAGACTATTTAAGCACAAGACACTTCCGGGTGGTAGTGGAGGACTGCTCCTCCACTCTAAGGCCCATTAGGGCAGGAGTCCCACAAGGAAGTTTAATTGGGCCGACGCTTTTTAATCTATATATTAACGATATGCCAGAATTCACGCGTACTGATAAATACATATATGCGGACGATACAGCCTTAGTAACGCAATCCACGCAGCCTCGGATCATCCACCTGCGCTTGCAGAACGCTCTAAATGAGCTGGAGCCGTGGTTTGCGAAGTGGAGAATCAAAGTAAACACCACTAAGTGCCAATCAATCATATTCACTAAACGAATACAGCACAGGCTCCCCAAGCATTCACAACCGCCTCTGGCATACAGAGGCGAGCAGATTGAATGGAAAGACCAAGTCACCTACTTAGGTGTTACTACGGACCAAGGTCTGACCTGGAAAAAGCACATAGATACCATCAGGGCAAAGGCAAACGGCCAATTAAATAAACTCTACCCTATGATAAATAAAAACAGCCAATTACAACTAAATATGGGCCTTACGCTTTACAAATCTCTGATAAGGCCCATCTTAACATACGCGGCCCCCGTTTGGGGCTATGCCGCCAAAACACATATTAATAGGCTGCAAACTCTACAAAACAGAATAGTTAGAGTAATAGCAAAGCTCCCACAAGTAGCACCAGCTTATCTTATACACAACGAGCTTAAGCTACACTCCATTGAACAATGCATAAAAGCGCAAAGTGCAAACTTATACGATAAGAAAGACAAAAATCGCAACCACCTCATTCGAGAACTAGGTGTGTATAACCTCGAACGTGATACGCACAAAAGACCTCTCTCGCTGTTCGATAGAACAATTGGCCTGAAGGAACCGGAAATAAATATCCAAGAATACTTAGACGCGTTAGTTAGATAAAACACCCAGAATTACACAGCCATGGCATGTCCATTCCTTTCCTTCTGCCAGTGGCACTTGAAAGTCCTTGCTCATTGTAGTCAAGGCGGATCTCACTGGGAGGGTGCGGTCTAAGTGCAGCTGTGCTATGATTGGGCAGGCGGCTTAGGCGAAACCCGACACTGACCAACAGCAATCACCACGGACTTACTCTAATGGCTTCCCCAGCCTCTACTTGTAAATAGTAAATTAATTCAATGACCCTGCTCCTTATTACAGGAAAGCACAAGCAACAAAAACAAATTATCTTAGACAAGTAACCACTGACTCTGTTCCTAATTTCAGGAATGCATTAATACATCAAATGCATGAAGTGACGCCAGACCTCACGTGGTCTGCGTAAACCAACAAATCCTTTGACAGATAAATAACCACTGACTTTGTTCCTAATTTCAGGAATGCATAATTGCTTCAACTGCATGATTCAAATAAAATTTTCTACCAAATAACTAGCACATTAATAACCACGGACTCTATTCCTCCTCGCAGGAAAGCATAACACAAATACTATATAGAGAGACGTCAGACCACACGGGGCCTGATTAAACCAAAATTCTCACCCTAAATGCTCTTTGTTTCAGAACCACTACAAGACGTATCCATCCGGAGACATCACTAACCCAATACTCCCTCACTCAATTCCCAAGGGCGTGTCCAGGGCCACGGCAATGTTCACGTCCTGGCGATCTCTCCCTGGCTTAGGCCCTTGTGGCCGGCCAACAAACCCACACCCACAATCCACAGGTGCATTAGCGGTACTGTCGGATTTCCACTGCTGAATTCACCGGTGGAGGTTTTTTAGTGGAGTAGTACCTTCGGGTGAGGCCCACAGTCCCCCTCTGTGCCTCCCAGCGCATGGGGCTCCGTAAATGGATTTTTCCTCCACTTGAGAAAAAAAAAAAAAAAGGTCGACGCACAGAGTTGTCAGCCAGTAGTGCTAGAGGCAACATCAGCTCTCCAGCCAGAAGCCGCACGCCAGCCAGTCAGTCGCCAGCCAGCCAGCTTTTTTTTTTTTTTTTTTTTTTTTTTTTTTACCGTGGAGGGGAAAAACCCGTTACAGGCGGAGGCCGACATGCTGAGGCCAACAGTGTGAGGGTCCCTGCGCCCTGAAGGGGGAGGGTTACTCACTAAAAAACCCCTCCACGTGTTAGTTCGTAAAATGCTAAAGGTTTCGTGCATCATCGTGCATTAGTCGGGTCCCGCATAGCACCCCGGTTAGTAATTGAATGCTTTAAGCTGACATGAATTTCATGCGAGTGAGTCAAATGTTGCTTTTTGGTAATGCCCATGAAACCTGGACATGACCAAGAGAGATAAAATGCATTGTTAAATTTGTGTTGATATTAGACGCAGTTACGCTTACTTATGATTAGGTTGCACAGGCATAGGCCTGTTAGTCAAGATGTAATTTGTGTGATGCTTAATTCTAGGGTTGCACAGGTATTTACCTGCCAGTCGTTATACTTTCTGCTAATTTTAGTGTTAGCATACCTGAGGTTGTTCGTGCAATGTTTCAGCTTATATCTAGCGTTTCACAGGTGTTTACCTGCCAGTCGTTATAATATTTGCTAATGTTAGAGTTAGTGTAACTGAAGTTAATCGTGCAATATTTGAGCTTGTATCTAGCGATGCACAGGTGAAAACCTGCATGTCGTTGTGAGATAAGCTAATGTTAGTGTCAGAGTAAAAGGATATTTTCGTGCAATATTTAGGCTTATGTCTAGTGTTGCACAGGTATGTACCTGCAAGTCATTAGAATCAGCTAATGATCTGTGATTTTTACGTATGCTTAATATAAATGTTATCGTGCTAGATTTCTTCTTGTCTGCCCTAGGCAGGCAGGTCTTGCATAAGCGTTTGTCCTGGTCTCCCCGTGTCGTCGGAGTGTCCTACTCCATCATACGGTGGCCCGCTTTCACCGCGCACGTAGGACACTGGTGGGAGGCCCTAGTTCTCCCGGTCCGCCTCGGCATCGCCGAGGGCTTGTAGGGCTCTGTGGCAGGCTGCGGTCTGAAACAGGGAATAAGGAAGGTTTAGCTGTGTGGCGAGAGGGAACAGTCCTCTGTCTAAGTTTCATTTAGTTGTGTAGTAGGTTGTTCAAGAATTCCTCTACTTCCGTGTTATTTGAAGTTAAATTTCTGTCGAAAAGCGCTAGCGGTCTAGCGTGTTTATAAATTTCCATAGTATAGTTACCGAGGTTCGTTACTAACGGGTTGTGATGTTTATGCAAGTGTTTATACGTATCGTGTGAGAGATTTTTAATGAATTGCTCTATCGTGTGCATTTTTAATTCGTCGTGTAGTAAGTCAGCTGGTGCCGTGTAGGGCACTTTTGCTACCATTCGCAGTATTTTATTTTGTAGCCTTTGTAGGCGCATAATATGTGTTTTTGCGGCATATCCCCAAACCGGAGCAGCGTAAGTGAGTATAGGGCGGATCCATTTTGAGTTTTAGATGCGAGTTCATGTTTATAAGGGGATATGGTTTGCCTAATTGGGCGTTCGCTTTTCCCCTTATTTGGAATATATGCTGCTTCCATGTGAGTCCCTGGTCCATTTTAAGCCCTAACCAGGTGACTGTGTTTTTCCACTCAATGTTCTCTCCAAATATGGTGAGTGGTGGAAGCTGGTGTTTTCCTAGTCTATGGTTGACTCTTTTGGTGAATATGATAGCCTGCGTTTTCTTGGCATTCACCTTAATTCTCCATTTGGTGAACCAATCCTGTAGCTCGTTAAGGGCGTTTTGTAGCCTCCTGTGTATGAACTCGACTTTCCCCGATTGCGCTACGATTGCCGTGTCATCTGCATAGATGAATAAGTTCGTGTTGTGTGTTTTCGGGATATCGTTCATTGTTATATTAAAGATAATCGGCCCCAATATACTTCCTTGTGGGACTCCCGCTTTTATAGGGCGGGGTGAAGAGAGGTGGTTGTTAACTCTGGACTGGCATGTCCGATTGTGTAGATAGTTTGCGATTAGTTTAATTAGAGAGTCGTGTATATTTAGTGTTTTGAGCTTCTTGAGCAGGCCCGCGTGCCAAACTCTGTCGAACGCGCGTTCTACATCAAGTAGCAGTGCGCCTGTCGATTTTCGGAAGTTGAACCCATGCGTGATGTGTTCAGTGGCTCTCAGTAGTTGGAGGGTTGTGGAATGGCGAGCGCGGAATCCGAATTGTTCATTTATAGTTATGTTTTGTTTGATTAGTTGTGCATTTAGGCGTTTTAGTATTACTTTTTCGAGTAGTTTTCCCAGTATGCTTAGTAGACTAATTGGTCTGTAGCTCTGTGGGTTCGAGAGGTCTTTGCCCTTCTTGAGAAAGTGTACGACTATAGCTGACTTCCATCTGTCAGGGTAGTACCCTTTCTCTAGCACATAATTGAAGATTTTGGATAGTAGTTTGATGGCATCTTCGGGTAGGTTGGCTAAGGCTACCGCCGGGATGCTGACTGGCCCAGGGGCCTTTCGTTTCGGTAAATGTTTAATAAGCCATTTGATTTCGCTGGGACATGTTCTTCTTATTTTATTGTGAGTTATTTGGCCTTTATATTCGCGCGTTTCTTCTTCGGTTTCGGCGGTGAATTGTGGGCAAGAGGGGGTGGTGTTTGGGGTTAATGTTTCTTGAAGTGCGTCCGCGAGTGCATTTGCTTTTTCTTTATCGGTGGTCGCTATGTTTTGATTTATATGGAGTGGAGGGATTTGCACTTTATCGCGTGTTAGGCAGCGAGCTACTTTCCACACTGAGTCTCGTTCATAATCGAGATTCTCCAGTGTGTTCTGCCATTGCCTCGAGACGTGATTTGCGATCCTTTCGCTTACTATGCTATTTAGGTGTTTAACGTACTCGAGGTGTGTTAAGTGCCGCGTTTTTTGCCATTTGCGTCTGGCTCTGTTCCTTTCGGCTGTTAGAGAGGTTATGTCTTGTGGGAGTTTAGATTGATGTTGCCTAGGCCGGCTCATAGGCACAGAGGCAGCTGTGGCTATTTTTATGGCCTTTTCCAATTGGATGACGGCTTCGTTGGTGCTTTCGTTAGTGTTTAATGGGACAGTGGGCAAGTTTTTGCTTACAGTGTCTGCAAATTTGTCCCAGTTCGCTCTGTTGTAGTTTGGGCGTATAATTGGCGGGATTAGAGCTGCATTGCCCTCTAGTGTAATTATGAGGGGCAGATGGTCGGATGACAGCTCATTCATAACTTTGAGATGTGTTCTGCGTGTTATGTTTTTGGACAGGGCTAGATCTAGCACGTCAGATCTTTGTGTCCTGCAATATGGAACGTAAGTATGTTCCTCTGGAGTATGGATTAAGAGGTCCGAGTTGTTTTCGAGGTGTAATAAAGCTCGTCCCTCTTTATTTGTCTCGTTGCATCCCCAAATTTGGTGTTTCGCATTGAGATCACCGGCAATTAGGGCCCTATTGTGCTGCTGCGTTAAGTCCGTTATATCGGATGTTATTAAAGTACCTGGGGGGGCATAGGCCGCCGTTATGAGCACTTTGTTGTTGTCGAGTGTAATTAGTACGCTGGTGGTTTCCAAATTTTGGAGTTGCGCAGGGGGGGGGCCAGGTCGTGTTGTATATCGTGTTTAATAATGACCGCGGTGCCACCCCCGCGCCCGTCTCTGTCTGTTCGGTGTGTCGTGTATCCGGGGATGTTGAATCTATGGTTGTCTTTGAGGAGAGTTTCTGTGATAAGGGCTATATGAATATTGTTACGGGAGAGGAATTCCTTGAACTCTGTCTTTTTGCGTCTAAGTCCCCTAGCGTTCCATGTCATGATGTTTAAATAGTTTTTATAGGCCATCTTGATACTTAGATGAATCCAGGTGTCACCAGCAGCTGGAAGAAGTCTCTATACGACGCTAGTATGGAGCGGACCTCCGACAATTCCGCTTCCATCAGCAACCCGAGGATGTGCCCCGCTGTCTCCCTCAGGTCGCCGTCTTCCATGCCGGTGCTAAGGACGCGCCGGTACATTTGCCTCTGGTGGTGTAGTCGTGGGTCTCGGGTCTCTCGGGGTCGTCTCTGTTGATCTGGCCGGTCCTTCCGTGCCATGCGCGGCACTCCACGGGGCTGGCGGGGCGTCCTGGAACTTGACGGTTCCTCAGCGACCGTAGCTTGTGCCACAACCTCAGCCACACTTGGCACTGGTGGAGCCCGCACGGGCAATACTCCCCGCGCCCGGCTTCCAGCTCCCACAGCCGCGTTTCTACCAGTCCCCTGGAGGGTACGTGCCGCCGCCACATGGCGCTGGTATTCGGGGCAAGCCCGGTACCTGGCCCCGTGGCCCTGGCGCAGGCATAGCGCGCACGTTCTCAGGGGGGGCGGAACATCGCAGCCACGAGAATCGTGGTCACTGGTGCACTTGGAGCACACCCTAACCGCGGCCGAGCACCTCGCCTCTGTGTCCCTGAGCTATTGGCACTTACTACACTGGACCGGTATGACCGGTCGCCTGTACATCTCCACCTTCACTCGAAAGTGGAGTATACATTCGACCTGCCTTAGTCGGTCCAGGTCGTCCGCCGTCGCCAGGTCCACCAGATAGAACGGAAGAGGTGTTCTGGCCTGGTCGTAACGCCTAAGTTGCGTTACACGCAGCACTGAAATGTGCGCGGCACGCAACTCAGCCTTAATGGCCTCCTCCGCCCCATCATAGTAAACGTGCTTTATCACGGCACGGAAGGATTGCTGCTCGTCCTGCTGCCTCGTGAGCTGAATGTTGAGTCCCTTCTGCCGCAGAAAGGCACACATGTGTGCATAGTCCACGGGGGACGACATGCGCACCAGGAAGTCCCGCGACAGCGGGACCCTGGTCACTGTGTAGCCTTCATTGGCATATTGGGAGTCAAACTCTTGCAGGGTCTGAAACAGCGTGACGTGGTGTTTAGAGACGTAGATTGGCGCTTGCATCCTGGGTGCTTGGAGGGGGGCAGTGGGGCAGGAACCGCAACCGGGTCTGGTCTGGAGGAGGGGCCGGCTACGGGGCTTACGGAAGGGGCCAAGGGAGCAGGTTGTTGGTTTGACTGAGGTGGTGGTGTGGAGTGGTTAGAGCCAGGAGGGGAGACGAGAGGAGGCGGAGTAGGGGGCAGAGAGGGGACTGACGCGGCGGAAGAGGAGCGGGATCTAGGGAGGGGGGTATTCAGGGCAGATGGATTCGGTGTGGGAGTCCGGCCGAGCTCAGGCGTCGCGGCAGGGCCGTTTACCACCTGGGCTGCGACTGGGGGGATCACGGACGGTGTCACTGGGTGGGAAGTAGGGATGGGGATAGGTGGGGGAGATTCAGGGGCTGAGGGACCACCAACGTCCAATTGTCGCTTAGTGACCCTTCCACGGGTCGTGCGCATCTCGCCAGGAGATCGCTTCACTGAGGACTTCTTGGACTTGGTCATACTGGGATGGAGAGATGGAAGTTATAGAGTGGAGAACAGTATATAAATAAACTTTATGCCCTAACAATTCCTAACTTGACCTCGGAAGAGTTTCGGAAAAGAAGAAGAAATAAAAGCCTAGAGGGGACCTAACGGGGAGCTTAAAAAACTAGATAGTAAAGAGGAAAATAGTTGAGTAGAAGAGAAAGAGCAGTTAGTGGGCGCTAAAAAGCCCGAAGTACAGAGGTCCTGCCCTAAGGCGCCTAGATTCCAGTCAGGTGACTGTTGGCTACAGACTTGTACTTCTACCCAGCTAAGCTGTTAGTGTGCCTGCACAGGCAGGTTCTAGCTGGCGGGAACTGAGGCTGCAATCGCCGGGCGTCTGGGAGCGTGAGTGGTGGCCTGCGCACTACGCTCGCTGGACTGGAAGATCACTCGGAATCCCTTCTTCACGCTTTTAAGCAAGCTTGGAGGGCTCTTCAAAGCAGCTGCAGACGATTTCGAAGTTCTCCTGTCGCCAGCCAGCGCGCCTGTTGATGCCGGTCGCTCTGCCAGCCCGCCAGCCGGACCCAATTTTCCAGCGGGTACGGACTTTACAACACAACCAACCAACCAGACGTACGCCAGCGAATTGCTGAAATAGGGAATATTCCAACGCACAACAAACTTCGAAAGACCAGTGCAAGCGAAATTAAATGGCTAATAGCACACTTGCCTACTCGCAAGGCTCCAGGACCAGACAACATTCCCAATATAGTCCTGAAGCATCTACCGCCCAAAGCCTTAAAAGTGCTGGCGGATATATTCAACTACGCGCTGGAACACGGAAAATTCCCAAAGCACTGGAAGGAAGCACGAATCCTTATGTTTCCTAAGCAACATAAAGATAGGTCCATTCCTACTAATCACAGGCCAATTAGCCTCTTAAGCACACTAAGTAAACTGCTAGAGAAAATAATACTTAAACGCCTCAACTCATTCCTAATCAAAAACAACGTGATAACTGACGACCAGTACGGCTTCAGGGCCAATCACTCTACAACCCTACAGATACTTAGGCTTACCGAAAGTATCACCAGGGGATTTAACACTAAACGATCGACAGGCGTGGTCCTATTGGACATAGAACGCGCTTTCGATAAAGTGTGGCATGCAGGATTACTCCACAAACTCATTCACATAGGGGTACAAGATTCAATGGTTGCCCTAATAAAAGATTACCTCAGTGGAAGGAGTTTCAGAATCTCAATTGAGAATACCGAATCCTCATTGCACCCAATAAACGCGGGAGTCCCACAAGGAAGTTTACTCGGACCTACACTATTTAATATATATATCAATGATCTACCACCACTAGTACGAGTAGATAAATACATATACGCGGACGACACGGCACTGGCCACGCAATCTACTCAGCCACGCATCATACACCTGCGGCTCCAGAATGCTCTAAACACATTAGAGCCCTGGTTCACGAAATGGCGGTTAAAACTAAATGCAAGAAAAAGCCAAGCAATCATTTTTACCAGGCGAAAATTACACAGGCAAAGGAGGCGAGCCCTCCCACCCCTCACCCTAAATCAGGAACCTATCGGGTGGGAGACATCCGTCACGTACCTAGGGGTAAAGATGGACGAATATCTCACATGGAGAGAGCATATTAACTCAGCCAGAGCAAAGGCCAATGGCCAACTCAACAGACTGTACCCGCTCATAAATCTTAACAGCAGCCTTAAGCTACGCATGGGACTTACGCTCTATAAGACGCTGATCCGACCCATCTTAACTTACGCCGCCCCGGTATGGGGATATGCGGCAAAAATGCACATTAAACGCCTCCAAACGATGCAAAATAGAATACTGCGAATTATTGCTAAACTACCGCCAGAGGCTCCGACGTACCAGTTACATGAAGAGCTGAAAATGCTCACAATCGAGCAGTTTATTAAACACCTGGCATGCAACCTATACGCCAAAAAGAATAAGAACCACAACGAGCAAATACGAATGCTCGGGGAGTATGATATGACTCGCGACAAACACCTCCGCCCTCTATCATTGTTCGATCGCACTATAAGTATAGGCGAACCCGAACTCAACATACAAGAATACCTGAATAATTTAGTACCATGAAATTACTGGTTAGGGGATGAAGGGAAGCACACAACAAACACACAACACTTCAAAAACATACACTTACACTCAAGCCCTCAGAAGTCCTTGTGCTACCTAGCCAAGGCGGACCCCGGGAGACGAGGGCCTCCCCGGTAGTGGCACAGGCTCGCTCCTGCACTTCAGGCAGACAGCCCGCCATGTGTGCACTTATACGACCAGGCAAGATCAGGTACACGATTAATGACGAAGCCTCCGGCTTAATCACACCCTAGTAACTAAGATTAAATGACACAGTAGAAGTTATCTCTACAAGTTGTAAATTTTATAAATATCACCATAACTGCACCTAGTTACATAAGCATTTCTTAAAATAGCATAGCATAGATTATAGGACGCAATATAAAATAATAATAATAAAAAAAAAAAAAAATTACGCTAAGGACAAGAAACGAAACTTTCGGGTGGAGTTTTAAAACAAAACATGCTCATTCACTCATCCCTCACATCCATCTACACCTAACGATGCCAAATGGCTGAAACACAAAAAGAACACCTTCAACTATCATACACATCACCATTATTTACTACCAGGGGGCACTCAGGGCTTATGTCATGTTTGCCCTCCGGCACATCAGTAATACTCGCTGTTACTGCCACTGGCAGGCAGCTTCCATCTCTCACCACAGAATGCGCAGGTGCTTTATGCGGTACTGCAGCATAGAGGCCTTGACCTCAAGACTTCCGTTGGGGTTTTTTAGTGAGTAGGCTGCCCGGGTTCGAAGCCAGGGTAGGAGTCTTACACTCGCATGCATGCATGCGGTTAGGGCGTAAGTAGCCTTTTTCCCCACCACAAAAAAAAAAAAAAAAAAAAAAAAAAAAAAAAAAATACGCCAGTGTGAGAAGAAGGAAGCCACGCTATTCGCCGTTCTCCACATTGGACAACAAGCCAGCGTTCGCCGCCAAGTTCTCCTACTCAGAGCCGCTCAGTGACAGAAGGCAGCCAGGCTATTTCTGCCGTGAAAAGCCTTCTCACTGACCCAGGTTTGATATTCTAGCTTGATAACAGGGCAGAGCGACAAGACCTAGCCAACAGTTTACATAAACTGGTACCTAGGCGCCCTTTACCGGGTTCGGTCCACTGTCGCTCGGGCTTATCAGCACCCTTTATCAGCTCTTTTCTCTACAACTGCTTTTCTTCTTTCATCTTTGCTATTAGTTTTTAAGCTTCCATTCGACTCATCCAACGGACTTAATTTCTACTAAAGACTCGACTATACTTTTCCTTCTACTGACTCTTCACGGTTCCAATGGGGAAGTGTGGAAAGCCAGTGGTTTATTCTCCTACGGAGACGGCACCACCGGGCAGGGTTGTTGCCAGAAACCTCATGGTTGAGGTCGGTGGTGCCAGATCCCATACTCCCTCACCTACATCCTCTTCTTCCTCCTTCTCTTCCCCATCCACACCCTCTGCAACGTTTTCATCCCCTGATCAACCATTGCCAACTAGGCCTGCTCCCATCATGAAAATAAGTTCTGTTTCTCTCACTCCTCTCCAACCTAGCACACCCAACCAGTCCGTTGCCTTAACTTCTCACACTTCCGACCTACCTACCTCTCTTCCAACCTCCTTACCTGACCCACAAATCCCCTCCACTTCCAAACTTCTTCCAAACGCAAGCCCTCTTCTAGAAGGCCTCGAGCATAGAGCTGCTGACCGTAAGTCCCGTTTGAGGGCAACAACCCAATCTCCTTCCCCACCTCCTGACAACCCCTCTTCCATCGTACCTGAGGCAGAACCCGGACATTCTGGAACCGACAGTACACTCTTGCCACCCTGGCTCTTTGTTGCACTGGAACAGAGTTGGCTTGATGACCTGCTGGGAGAGTTTCCCGGACGTATGCCCCTACCAATCTTATTCGCACCAGTGAAAAGAACTCCGGAGTTCAGATGGTACGGGCCTCGTCTCGTGAGGAGTACCGTAATCTACGGATTTTCCTCACGAACAAGAACGTGAGTATCTGGTCGGCCTCCGGGTTTGACACTGACACATCCCCCAACTCATCCCCTATCCCCTCTAACCCTCTCCCATTTCAACCAAATCCTGAAACTTCTACTATCTCCTCGGCTCCTGCACCTTCACATCCATCTTCCATCTGCCAAGAACAATTCCCCTCCACATCCCCAAATCCTACTCCACCCCCACCTAACCCTATTCCTTCCACTTCCTCTAACTCCACTCAACCACCTCCCACATCCAAAGTCCTTCCTACCCCTAATCTCCCAGTTTCTGTTTCTGCAAATCCTACTCAACCAGCTACCACTTCCCAAGTACTACCCACCCCTAATGTTCCTTCTACACACTCACTACACCAATCACACATCCCACTGCCCCCCTCTTCCTCCTCCACCAACCCCAACGCCAGTTCATCTCTTCCTCTCTTAACAAATCAACCTTCCACATCTACAGCCCACGTCTCCATCCACAGTTCACAAATCCCATCCACCTCTCAAACCCCTACAAACCAATCATCCTTCCAGTCCTATGCTGAAAAAGCAGCTCAGGCTGCACCAATATATGTGGCAAAAGGACAGGAAAATTTCTTTGCTCTTGTGGACATCTTTGACACCAGGTGGCCACAACATAAGAACTATACAGTTCAGGTAGCACCAGTTTCTGGAGACCTGATGATACGCACCTCTTCCATGGAGGGCTACAATAACTGGTGCAAACTTCTTAGAGAAAAGAAATGGGACTTCTCCATGGCACATAGAGATCAAGACCGGTCTTATCGAGTGGTACTCAAACAGCTACCCTTGAACCATGCCGAGAGCATGTTAGCTACGGAGCTGCAAAGTACTGGTATACACCCTCTGAGAGTGGTTCAGCTCCGAAGACTTGCCAGAGACCGTCCTCTCCTCCCCATCTACCTAGTGGAGGTCAAGACCACTGAGGAAAGGGAACGGCTCCTCAAAATTACCCATGCATGTCATTGCAGGGTAAGAGTAGAGGACTACCAGCCTCCTCCCACAATCCAACAATGTGGCAGGTGCCAACGTCTCGGCCATTCCGAACGTGGATGCACTGCCTCCAGGCCTGTGTGCTCAAAGTGTGCCCAGCCCCACGAGTCACGACTCTGCCAGCGTCCCTTAGAACTTAGGAAGTGCTCGCTGTGCCTCCAAGTGGGTCATGGGGCACGCTACAAAGCCTGTCCTGAGTATAGACGACAGTTGGAGCGACTCCGGTCGGGTAACTCATATAGATCTTCCCGACCTGGAGCAACACAAAGCTTCCAACAATTGCGTGCCCCTTCCAATGTGACCGAGACGTTTGCTGCTCAGAGGCAAACACAACCCCCCCGAAACACATACAACCCCAACAGGACCTATTCACAAACCTCAGGACACCCTTCCCTATCTTCACAAACCCACGTTCCCTCTCTTCTAAACAACTACCCTCAACAACACCAAATGCGCCCCCCACTTAACCATTCCCCTATGCATTGGTCTGAAGTACCCCAAACCCTATTCAACATTGCATCCAGAATTCCTCAGAATCCACTACACATCCCACAATTTCTACACACTCACTCAAAATTTTTCGCAATGCTTTCCAATCCACAACAATTCTTCCAATAATGGCTGACCAAATTACCAAACTACTGACATGGAATGCCTATGGAATACTCAGACGCAAGACTGAACTACTTGACTTCGTCACAACACACAAGATCGACATTATCTTAATACAAGAAACACGTTTAGCTATAAATACGCGCTTTAACATTCCCAACTTCAAAATTTATCGTTCCGACAGAAATAGATTCGGCGGCGGCACTGCTGTAATTATTAAAAACACGATAGAACACGAACTTGCCCCTTTGCCAACTTTAAACTCACTTGAAGCCACTGGTATCTTTGTCAAAATTAACAACACCAGAACACTACTTATTTCGGCTTACAATCCACCTGGCGATCTAGACACCGATGATCTAGATGCCTTATTAAATCTTAATCACACTATCATTATTGCCGGAGACCTTAATGCTAAACACCAACTCTGGAATTCTCGCACCTCTAATACAGCCGGACACACTCTCCTTAATCACGAAAATCGCTCTGACTACCTCATTTATGCCCCCACAGAATACACCTTCATTCCCAACAACGCACAACACTTACCCGATATATTAGACATTGCCATTACTCGCGGATTAAATTCCCGACTAAAAATGAACTCCATCAACGACCTCTCTTCCGACCATCTTCCGGTTATCCTCGCTCTTGAAGGATCCTTAACTCCGGTAGTCGAAATTCCCCGACGCAATTATAACAAAGCAGACTGGCAGGCTTTTCACAACATACTTAACACTGAAATCTCACACACTCCTATCTTAACAGTTACAGACCTCAATAAGGCTGTCGAACAACTACAGACTAACATACAGTTTGCCACAATGACAGCTGTACCTCTACACATCCCCTCATATAAAGCTACATACTTGCCTTCAGACATCAAAGGACTTACTACAGCCAGAAATCGTGCTCGAAGAAAATGGCAACATACTAGGCAACCATCAGACCGCGAGAAACTACTATTTATTCAAAACAATATACGTGAACGTACTACTGACTATATATCCAAACAATGGGCTGATACCCTATCTGGTTTGGATACTGATCATGCCTCTGTTTGGCGTATTTCCAAATACTTAACCCGCGAGAAAACTACTATTCCACCTCTTCGCGTACAACAACAAGTTGCCACTACCGATCGCGAAAAAGCAGAAATGCTGGCAGATGCCTTGGAGGAAACTCTTACTCCAAATCTAGAACCCTCCAATAGGGAATTTATCTTAGAAACTGCATTTGTTACGCGGGAACTAAAAAACAGACCCACACACAACAAAATTCGTAAAACGTGTGCCTCTGAAATTCAATGGATTATTAGGCATTTACCTAATAAGAAAGCACCGGGCCCGGATGATATTCCAAACATAGTCTTAAAAAACCTCCCAGCCCGGGCTCTTCAGAGACTCACTGAAATATTCAATTTCGCACTAGAATCCGGCTACTTCCCTGATACTTGGAAACTTGCAAAAATTCTGCATTTTCCCAAGAAACACAAAGATTTATCCAACCCTCAAAATTACAGACCAATAAGTTTGCTTAGCACTCTAAGCAAACTTTTTGAACGTATCATTTTGAAACGACTAAATGCCCACCTCCACAAACACAACATTATCATTCCTGAACAATTCGGATTTCGCGCTAAACATTCCACCACACTTCAACTTCTTCGCAAAACTGAAAACATTACTAGAGCATTTAATTTTAAACAATCTACAGGCGCTGTCCTATTGGACATTGAACGTGCCTTCGACCGTGTCTGGCACGAAGGACTTTTGCGTAAACTTCAAAACATAAATGTGTCGGACACTATGGTCAAACTTATCGCCAACTACTTAAATAATCGCAAATTTGTGTCTTCAATAAACGGAGCTACCTCTAATCCGCACATTATAAGAGCGGGAGTACCCCAGGGTAGTTTACTTGGGCCTTCATTATTCAACATTTACATAAATGACATACCGAAGGTCCCAAATATTAATCTATATCTTTATGCGGACGATACTTCCTTAACTTCTCAGTCCCGCAGCATTTCCCTCGTGAGAACGAGACTGCAAAATGCACTTACTACTCTGGAACCATGGCTCCAAAAATGGCGAATAAAAGTAAATAGTCAGAAATGCCAAGCCATTATCTTCACGAGGAAAATAAAACATAGATTTCCAGCACATTCTCTGGCCCCCCTACAACTATTCAACAGTGACATCCCCTGGACTGACCAAGTATTGTACCTGGGAGTAATAATGGACCAGGGACTTACTTGGAAACCTCACATTACACGAACACGACACAAAGCACAAGGCCAACTCCGCAACCTCTACCCCCTCATCAACCTTAATAGTGCACTAAGCCCCAAACTTGGACTCACACTATATAAAACACTTATTAGACCCATTCTCACATATGCCGCCCCCGTATGGGGATACGCTGCTGCTACACACATTAAAACACTCATTCGCTTTCAAAACAAAATACTCCGAGTCATTGCAAAGGTTCCTACTTTTGCTCCGGCTTGGAAACTCCATGATGAACTCAAGATACTCAATCTTGAGGAATTCATCAAAAAGCTTGCCGCTGACTTGTATGACAGAACAAAAACTAATCACAATGAACTCGTACAATCCATAGGCAATTATGAAACAGACCCCCTTGGACATAAACGACCACTTCATCTCTTCGACAGATCCATCACTAACCCAAATCCAGCCATTGATGTAGCCATACACTTATTTAACACTTTTAAACCTCCTTAACTTCTCTGTTTCAGCTCCACAACTGTCAACTGCATCACTAATCATCTTACTTCAACATTTACCATCCCTCCAATTCTCCTTATCTCCTGTCAGCCCTCAAAGTCCCTATGTTTCAGGGCGGACCGGGGGGTTAGAGGGCCCCCCCACCAGTAAGGAATATGACCTGGCCATGGATCCGGACATGATTTTGGAAATTGCGTCTCCTAACACTACCTTTTAAAAACACAGCTTGCATGACTACAGCTTATCACATTGCATGGCATGTTAACTTCACCACACACCCGCCCAACCACTGAATCGCGTAATACACTCTATATTTGTCTCTATCCTTCAGTGTCCGTCAGTCTGTCTCATGGCTTCGGTAGCCATACCAACAATGTCCAGTCTGTCAAGTATCCCCTATACAAACGTTACACTGTCAGTCTGTTAGTCCTACTAACAAACTCAATTCACTCACTTCCCGATGGTGCTACTCAGACCTATGGTATGAGTATCACCCGGCACAACACATACACGATGCATGTATTGCATGCTAGCACATACGCCACACTGCCGGGGTGCTACGCGGAACCCGAACACACACTTATTACTACACTAGTACCCTGTCCCCCTGCTTGTGCATGAGCATGTGCATGGGGAGGCGATGTAGCTCCTCTGGATGATCGCCACCGAGGACGGCGGGTTGGGGCCATCCTTATAAGAAAATAAAAAAAAAAAATAAATAAAAAAAAAAAAATAATAAAAAAAAAAACGCCAGTGTCACCACCACAACGCCACTACCCAGGGACGAGGCCGAGGATATCCGCAAGGAGGTCCAAGGCCTCCACAACCGACTAGATAAGCTGGAAAATGCCATACAACAACTAACAGCCGCCGTGACAACAATCGCCAACACCACAGCCTCCACGAACACACAAATAGAAACCGCCATAACTACCGGCCAAGAACACTACGACTCAACGACAACAAGACTCAGAGCACTACACCACGGCACACAGACACTCAGCAAGCACATCAACACACTTAGACGGACACATCGCAAACAGCTTACACCAGTCACACGACAACTGATTCACCACACCACCGGCTTCAACGCCGCAGCTAAACTACTAGAGGAACTACGTAGCGCTACCATAGAACTCGACAACACGGAACTACTAGAATCAATCCAACGCAAGCTCTACAGACTAGAGAACAAACCGACAACCACCACACACGAAGCAGCCACTCAGACCTCACTACCTTCACCTCCACTCAACAGGGAGCAGCACCGCAAGCCACAATCACACCAGCCTACCGCGCCATCTGCACCAGCGGCGGAACCATCACATCAGACAGCTACTCCATCAACACAGACTCAGGCTGCACCAGGACGACCTACACCACGCGTACTGACAGCGCAACAACTAGCACTGTACCGCCGAGGCGGCTACACCTACCACGGCAAACACCCATGCACCCGTAGTTGCAAGAACCAACTCTGCAACGGACAAGGAATAACGCTGGACGACATGCCCTACTTAGACTGCCCACAACAGTTCCCAGACTCGCATGGGCCTCACGGCTACTCACCACGCTGAACTCACATCACCACATCGATACATCAGCATTCGCTGATAACCAACACCGCCGCCTTCGCCGCTCACAGCAACCATAGCAGCAACGCCGACCCATGAAAGCACGAACGTGCGCATGACTACCACCGCCTTTAATCTTGGTTGAGTAGACATAAACACAACAACACAAGTAAACAAAGAACCCACTCTAACTTCCCAACCACATTTACCTTCTACTTTCCCATGTGTCTTGGCCAGGGCCCTAGGTCATGGTCATGACCTGGACATACCTTTACCTGCTCCCGCCAATGCGCATTGTCATTGTCACCAAGACTAACGGAGGTGCTTATTGCGGGACTCCATCACTCCCACCCTATACTTACTTCCCTAGTATTAAGTTTTTAGTTGCTAAGTTTTCCCCGTCCCTGCTCCCATCCCGGCGAGATAAGCCAACTCTTTCTCCCGTCCAACTCTCTTTCTGTCTCCCCTTTCAAAAAAAAAAAAAAAAAAAAAAAAGCACCGCAGTTGGAGCAGACGCCGCGCCGAGTGCCACTAGCGATGCTAGAACCTCGCCGCAGCTTGCACGCCAGCCAGTCGAGAGACCGCTGCTAGCCAGGCAGGAGACCAGCGCAGCCACCACCACCGCCGAGACAGCTAGCGCAGCCACCGTAGTTGGAGCAGAAGCCGCGCCGAGCGCCACTAGCGATGCTAGAACCTCGCCGCACCATGCACGCCAGCCAGTCGAGCGACCGCTGCTAGCCCGGCAGGAGACCAGCGCAGCCACAACCACCGCCGAGACAGCTAGCGCAGCCACCGTAGTTGGAGCGGGCGCCGCGCCGAGCGCCACTAGCGATGCTAGAACCTCGCCGCAGCGTACGCACCAGACAGTCGAGCGACCGCTGCTAACCAGGCAGGAGGCTAGCTCCCTGGGAGCGGCAGTGGCAGTGCCTATCCCGGAGTTGCCGGCCCCTCCACCGCCGTCTACGAAGCATCACCCGGCCATCACTCCAGCGCCGCCTGCACACACTGGCCCCATTTCGGGGACTAGTGTCATCTTCCGAGGAGTGCCTCGCGATTTTCCAGCGAGGCACAAACTGACAGCAGCACAACACGAGTGGCCGTCAGCTTTGAGAGCCACTCGTATAGTCACCCCACGCGGACCCACAAGTCTCATGAGGATTATCTTCGCCGACACTGCAGACCAGGAAGCCGCCTTGAGGACGGGCTTGCCCTTACTTGGGCGGCGACTGCCTGCTGAGCCCAGCCGAACTACTCGCCGAGTGCCATGCCGCAGATGCTGCCGCTATGGGCACGACGCCACTGCCTGCACCGCAGCACCAAGGTGCCATTACTGTGGAGCCTCATGCCTCACATTACAGTGCACCAACCACGACCTCCGCCGCCGACGCCGGTACTGCGCCACATGTAATGGACATGGTCATTTTACAGGACAGGCGCAGTGCCCACTTTACCCCAGGCAGTCAACACCAGCCAGCGCAGCTAGACAGATACAACAACCCATCTCCGCCGACGCATCCACACCACGTGGAATAACTTCCTACGCCGCAGCAGCAACACATGGAGAGCTTCACAGCACCGAGACCCAGAAACTTCACTCTATGGTCTCTGGCCTCGATCACCGTCTTCGATGCATCGAAGACGCTTGCAAACAACTCACAAACGCCGTCTCCACATTAACTACAGCAGTCACCACTCAACCACAACCCGTGACCAACGAACTACAAGACACCACAACTGCAATAGAAGAGGTTCGACATATCGCCGCAGAGAGCGTCCCAGCTCTCACTCACTCCATATCATCACTTAACGCCAAGATCAACAAGCAGATACGGACAAGCCGCCAGCGCCACGCAGCGATTGCCCGCCAACTAACTCACCACACGACAGGTTTCAACGCCGCAGCCAAACTTCTCCATCAACTTCGAGCAGCAACTATCGAACTCGACAATAGTGATGTTCTCAACTCCATACAGCGTAAGCTGTATCGGCTAGAGACTACCATCATGGCAACATCAACAGACGCTTCAACACAGTATCACTACACAGACACACTCCAACCGGAACAACCAACACAGAAGATTCCAGCGGCAACTTCAACTCCATTCACTCTTCCAACACTACAGCAGAAACATCCACCCATCAACTACGAGCCACCAGACAGAACACGGAGAAGACGAACACCACAACATGCCTATTTGGACAGACTGCACGACTCAGCCACCTGTACACACGTAACATGTATTAACCAACGAAGAAACAGCAACTACCAGTAACACACTATCCCCACACCAATACACCGTGTGTGGCAGCCAGGGCCCTGGTCATGGTTGTCACCCGGGCAAGTCAACGCCATATCCACAAGATTACCGTGGATTTTTCACATCACAATAAATAACCGAGGTGCTTACTGCGGTACTCGGCAACCATCACCCTTACTCACCTTTCAAGGATAGCTACATTTATCCTCCTTAGTTTAGGTTTTTCCCGTCCCCTATATTCCCTACCCGGCGAGATAAGCCAAGTCTTTATCCTTCCAACTCTACTTCTGTCTCCCCTTTCCAAAAAAAAAAAAAAAAAAAAAAAAAGCATAATCCGGTGGATGGGGTTTTTTAGTGGGTATGGCCATCTTCAATGGCGACTCCCACAGTACCATGGGGTCTCGAAACAAGATTTTTCCCCTCCACCTAAAAAAAAAAAAAAAAAAAAAAAAAAAAAAAAAAAAAAAGCATAACTCAACAGTTCGTCCTGAAGCTTCACAGCGAACGGACGTGTTTGGTTTTTGCTCGTGGAGCGCTATTCGCTACAGTACATGCTGTTGCATTAATCGCCGAGACAGCATTCTTTCTTCTTGTGAAAGACAACGCAGCCAAGGGATTGGCTGTTGTATTGGAGCAGTGGATTGGCTGAAGAATTTCGTCGATATTTGGCAGTTCTTCGAGACCAATTTTGTGCTTTTAAAGCACTAACTTAGCTAACAACTTTACCAAGCGGGTAAGGTAACAAGGTCCTAGCCATCAGTCTTTTGACTGATAAGGCGCCTAACGGTCCGGGCCCTCTGTTATCTGAGCCACCCAGCGCTCGCTTATACTATACTTGACTTGACAGACATAGTTTTGACACGCCAAGAAATAAAAAATGTCGACTCAATCTACACCTCAAGCACCTCATCCTACTCCGATGCATGCAGAAACACCACATCCTACTCCTTCCACCTATTATTTGCAGGGAGGAAATCTGCAACTCTTTATGGACCAGCCGCTAATTATAAGCCCACCGTCTCCAATTTCTACCGACGTGTATGCCACTCTCGTTAATGAGAAAAAGGCAAGGGCCTTATACATCGCGCAGGCAGACCAGCATCTCCTGCAGAATCTACATGATGATAGTGTGTCGCGAGCTGATCTCGCCACACTATATAAAACGATGGCCGCACACAAACTTCGTGTTGAGGCCATAGATTCTTACATAGCCGACTATGTAAGGTCTAACACCACACAAGGCCAAGAGTGGCAAACTGCCAGCTCTAAAAGAAAGAGGAATGTTGGGCCCTCCTCTAAACAAACCACCACCTCAACTGCAAATAAATTTCAGCCACTAGCTTCAACTAGTAATGCTGAAACTTCACCTGTAGCAACTACTACAAACAACACCGATACAAACATGGACACATCTGATGGCGCCACTGCAAATACACAGAACAACGCCACAGTCCCAAAATCCAACAAGACCACTCCAATATTTCTGCGTGATCCCAAACAAGGCCGGAATTTAACGAAGTTTCTGAGCACTTCACACCCGAACGTGCAATTCAATATCAGAAACATGAGTGGTACTGTGGCGTTTGTACCTAGCAGTCCGGAAGACCACCGTGCCATAAGAAAGGTACTGAATGAAGCTTCTGTGCAGTACTTATCCACCTTGCTACCAGATGAAAAATTGATGTATGTCACCCTAAAAGATCTTCCGATGTACATCACTGAGGCAGAAGTGACTGAACACCTGAAAGCCTTAAACTACGCGGTGGAAAGAGTGGGCCAACTACGTTCAAATCGTAGTCAACCTCCACGTTTGTTACCACACTTCAGGGTGGCCCTGAAGAAGGAGACCCACTCCAACAACATATATAAGGAAACGCGCATGTTTAATGCACTCATCCGCGTAGAGGCATATCGTCCTCCTGCAAAACCACTGCAATGCGCCAACTGCCAGCAGTTCCAGCATAGTGCAGCTGGATGTCACCTAAAACCTGTATGCTCCTTTTGTGGTGAGCAAGGACATAAACGTCAAGATTGCCAACTGCCTGGAATTCAAGGCACTAAACAAAAGTGCTACAACTGTGGAGGCGAGCACTCGTGCAGATACGCAAAATGCCCGGTGTGGCAAGAAGCGCGTACTGAGATGCACCTCAATAAAAACGGCCAGCGTACGCGTTATGACGCTGCACCTAAAAGTGGAAATCCACTAGGTCTGCCAAAGGAGGCATTCCGTGGCGCCCGTTTTCCTGGACTGGGCCCAACTGAGCCCGTGCAACACACGGATTATGCTGCAGCACTTAAGTCGTCCATGACTCAATCAGAACCAAATAATACAAACTCTACACAACCAGTAATACCTCTGGTTTCGCCTGCAGTTGTACCTGCTGTTTCAACAACTGCTCCACAACAGCTACCAACTGCACCAACCACCATCAGGACCGCCCCTAAAGGTGCTCCCAACGTGCAAGCAAGAGCTCCAGCTGGGCAATATGTCCCACTACCGCCTCGGCAAACAGCGCAGAAACGTTTACTGGCATATCCACAGCCAGCACCATCATCTGCATCTCCTTTAGTGCCTGACGCACAGTTCTTGAGCTTAATGGAAAAAATTCCACTCCATCTACAGGCGGACTTCGCATCTGTGTTGGCTGAAGCCCTTGCACATAGGCCTGCTACAATTGCCTCACAAACTGTCCTGGTATACACCGTGTTTACGTTCATGAGCAAATATGGCGGACAGGAGTAATCAGCTTACCAACCTCCTCGGGATCAGGATCTGTTCCTGGAATGCCAACGGCATCCGTGGGAAACTGCAAGAAGTGAGGAACTTTCTTGCAGTTAATAAAATAAACATCCTACTGGTCCAGGAGACCCATCTGTCTGGAAACCAGAAAGCCACTATTCCAGGAATGATCTGTCACAGAAGCGACCGAGATGACGGCTTTGGGGGCACGGCTATTTACATTAGTCGCAACATACAACACCATCGCCTCCAGCTAATCACCACTCAAGGCTTGGAAGGAACTGGCGTCCAATTGGCTACTGACAGAGGTCCATTTAATGTATATTCTTTATATATACCCCCAGGCAGAAGAATCAGCACACAAGACCTGGATGCTGTATTCACACATGGCTCGGCCACCATAGCCATGGGAGACCTTAACGCCAAAAGCCCGTGCTGGAATTCCACCATCCGCAACCACAGAGGCATGGTCCTGGAAAGGTACCTAGAGCAACGTAACCTTGTTGCACTTGCTCCAGCATCTCCAACCATTACCTACGGAGACCGTCGACCACCTGATTGGCTGGACATCGCCATTGTGCTAAACATTCGGTGCCATCCACAAATCTTCTCCATCCCAGAGCTTTCGTCGGACCATTACCCGGTGCTTTTGTTTTTCAAGGCACGGCCAACACCCAAAGCCCGTCCAAATAGCATAAATCCACGAAAAACCGACTGGGTTAAATACAAAGCTCTTATGGCAGAACAACAGCCTGAAATCCAGCCATGCCTCAATACTGAAGATGCAGACCAACTCGCATCCAAAATAACCAGCACCATGACTGCAGCTATGTCTCAAGCCACTCCTCCTCGACGTCGCTTCTTCCAGGATATGAAACCACTTCCGCAAGCCATACGTCAGCTCATCGCCACAAAAAACAAAGCACGGCGCAAATATCAACAAACACGCAGTCCCATAGATAAGAGAGAGTGGAATCGTCTCCAGAGCATCGTCAAACTGGAGCTCCAAGACCACAGTAATGAAGAGTGGGAACGACGCCTGGGCACTCTCGATACAGAGGATTCTTCTCTCTGGAGAATGTCTAAGGCTATATTACGAGTTCCCTCTTCCGATCCTCCACTCTCAGACGGCAATAGAGTTGCCCAGTCTATGAGAGAAAAAGTAGAGTTAATGGCAGAACATCTTGCCTCGACATTCCATCCTGCGCAAAGTCTCGAT
Organism: Tenodera sinensis; assembly: GCA_030765045.1. NCBI lineage: Eukaryota > Metazoa > Arthropoda > Insecta > Mantodea > Mantidae > Tenodera > Tenodera sinensis. Next base: position 63,182,168 of record CM060974.1, on the reverse strand, counting down.
GATGAGCTGACTAACGACGTCGAAGAAAAAGTTCGCGAATACCTTGACGAACCCTTCGACGCTGAAGAAGTGTGCCTGACTACGATAGAGGAAGTTAACAGAATAGTGGCCTCTGTCCGTCCATATAAAGCGGCAGGCAATGACAACCTGCCATATGCCACTTTTAAATCTCTACCACCAAACTGGACTGCTATACTTGTGCACCTTTTCAACAGTCTTCTGCGACTCGCACATTTCCCGGCCGCATGGAAACATGCCCACATTATCACACTGCCTAAGCCGGGAAAGAATGCTGCACATCCCGGAAACCATAGACCTATAAGTCTCCTACCGGCCATCAGCAAACTGTTTGAAAAGGTGCTCCAAAAACGTCTTCAAAATATCCTGGACAATCATAACATCCTTCGACCAGAACAATTTGGCTTCCGTCGACAGCACTCTACCACACACCAACTCCTACGTATCGTGGATGATGTTATACGTGGATTTAACCATCGGCACTATGTTGCAGCCCTCTTCTTGGACATATCACGGGCCTTCGATACCGTCTGGCATCAAGGTCTACTACATAGACTTATACACTACGACACCCCGTCATATCTGGTACACATGATGAGCAATTTCCTCAGTAACCGGACGTTTGTTGTCAGCAAGGACAGCATACACTCACAACCATATGGAATCAATGCAGGGGTACCCCAAGGCAGTGTTCTGGGGCCTCTACTATTTCTGACATTCATCAATACCCTTCCTACTCATAGGGGCTGCAACCTATACCTCTTTGCTGACGACACTGCAATAACCTCAGACTTATCACATCACGATATTGCAGTGCAAAGATTGCAACGCTACGCCGACATGCTAACAGTATGGTTTGCCACGTGGCGACTTAACATCAATGCCGCCAAATCCACGGCCATCACTTTTACGAGACGTCATCTACAGGATGTGAACAACATACGTCTGTCAGGAGTTGACATTCCCTGGTCGACGGAAGCCACTTACTTAGGCGTCAAATTGGACGTGAAACTAACATGGAAACCGCATATCATGAGCCTAGTCTGCAAGATCAACAGACGCTTAGGATTATTGTACCCCTTGTACAATAAAAAATCTGTGATGTCACTAAGGAATAAAATCCTAGTGTACAAGCAAATTGTAAGGCCAGCTCTAACCTACGCTTGTCAAGTCTGGGGTGCTGCAGCGAGGACCAATCTCTACCCACTACAGGTACTGCAGAACCGCTACCTAAGAGCTTCAGTAGCCGCTGACTGGTACATCCCCAACGAAAACATACATAAAGACCTCAAACTCCCAACGCTCATCGACTACATCAAGAGCCTTGCCAACACCTTCTACGCCAGACTACCAGGCAGTTTTAACGAACTAATAAGAGGTCTCGGGGAGTACGACATAGACCCCGGCGAGACATACAAGCGACCCAGACTGGTACTTACCAATAACTGACTCAGACAATCCACCATCCCCATAATCAACAGTATACCATATCCATCAAAAAAAAAAAAAAAAAAAAAAAAAAAAAAAAAAAAAAAAAAAACATCATCCCAACACAATACACTTTCATATCATCTTTTAATTCTTCATCCATAACTTATACTCCACCATCTAACCACCGTCTTCTTTAAATTCTACCATCATTCACCAGTAAGGGATCTAATCCCGGAATGGTCCAAGGTCAAGGGCGCCTCCCATAGGGAGGATAACCCCTTAATGACCATCACCCAGGGGTGCATAACTCAACTACTAAATTTTATCAACCGGGAAAACATCCTACTAACGGTTCCAGAAGAGCCAACCTTTATCCCACGAGCGGCCATTCAAATGCCCGACATCCTCGATATTGCCCTACTAAAGGGAATACCATATGACACCGAAAATACGGTACTAAACGACCTCACATCAGACCATTTACCGGTAATAATGGAGGTTGCGGCGCCCGTAATGTTCAAACCAGAACAGCCTAGGCGCAACTACAAACACGCCAACTGGCCCGAGTTCGAAGCGTTAGTTCAAACGCAACTCGAACAAAACAACCCTGTCATTAGCTCACAAGATACTCAAGAGCAAGCCGTAGAAATAATTACCAGAACTATTCACCATGCGACCGAAAAACATGTTCCCTTAACTAGGCCAACGAATAGGGCAACCACGCAGTTCCCTCGGGCTGTAAGACAGGCAATGCAGGACCGGAATAGGGCCAGGCACAAATGGCAGCGAACGCGAAACCAAATACATCGCAACGAATATGACAACCTCAAAGTCGCGGCCGATATACCAATGGCCGAACACATAAGGGAGCAATGGAACGCCACACTGGAGGACGTGGATCCTCATAACAGAACAGTGTGGCGAATAGCGAAGTGCCTGACACGTACTCGCACAAACATTCCGCCCCTACATATTGACGGGCAAATAGCCGAAACACCGGCAGAAAAAGCAGAAGCTTTCGCGACCACACTAGAGCAGGTATTCCAACCGAATGCTGAACCATGTGACAGACAGTTTGCAGCAGCAACGGAAGACCAAATTGCTGAAATAGGGAATATCCCAACGCACAACAAACTTCGAAAGACCAGTGCAAGCGAAATTAAATGGCTAATAGCACACTTGCCTACTCGCAAGGCTCCAGGACCAGACAACATTCCCAATATAGTCCTGAAACATCTACCGCCCAAAGCCTTAAAAGTGCTGGCGGATATATTCAACTACGCGCTGGAACACGGAAAATTCCCAAAGCGCTGGAAGGAAGCACGAATCCTTATGTTTCCTAAGCAACATAAAGATAGGTCCATTCCTACTAATCACAGGCCAATTAGCCTCTTAAGCACACTAAGTAAACTGCTAGAGAAAATAATACTTAAACGCCTCAACTCATTCCTAATCAAAAACAACGTGATAACTGACGACCAGTACGGCTTCAGGGCCAATCACTCTACAACCCTACAGATACTTAGGCTTACCGAAAGTATCACCAGGGGATTTAACACTAAACGGTCGACAGGCGTGGTCCTATTATAGAACGCGCTTTCGATAAAGTGTGGCATGCAGGATTACTCCACAAACTCATTCACATAGGGGTACAAGATTCAATGGTCGCCCTAATAAAAGATTACCTCAGTGGAAGGAGTTTCAGAATCTCAATTGAGAATACCGAAACCTCATTGCACCCCATAAACGCGGGAGTCCCACAAGGAAGTTTACTCGGGCCTACACTATTTAATATATATATCAATGATCTACCACCACTAGTACGAGTAGATAAATACATATACGCGGACGACACGGCACTGGCCACGCAATCTACTCAGCCACGCATCATACACCTGCGGCTCCAGAATGCTCTAAACACATTGGAGCCCTGGTTCACGAAATGGCGGTTAAAACTAAATGCAAGAAAAAGCCAAGCAATCATTTTTACCAGGCGAAAATTGCACAGGCAAAGGAGGCGAGCCCTCCCACCCCTCACCCTAAATCAGGAACCTATTGGGTGGGAGACATCCGTCACGTACCTAGGGGTTAAGATGGACGAATATCTCACATGGAGAGAGCATATTAACTCAGCCAGAGCAAAGGCCAATGGCCAACTCAACAGACTGTACCCGCTCATAAATCTTAACAGCAGCCTTAAGCTACGCATGGGACTTACGCTCTATAAGACGCTGATCCGACCCATCTTAACTTACGCCGCCCCGGTATGGGGATATGCGGCAAAAATGCACATAAAACGCCTCCAAACGATGCAAAATAGAATACTGTGAATTATTGCTAAACTACCGCCAGAGGCTCCGACGTACCAGTTACATGAAGAGCTAAAAATGCTCACAATCGAGCAGTTTATTAAACACCTGGCATGCAACCTATACGCCAAAAAGAATAAGAACCACAACGAGCAAATACGAATGCTCGGGGAGTATGATATGACTCGCGACAAATACTATCATTGTTCGATCGCACTATAAGCATAGGCGAACCTGAACTCAACATACAGGAATACCTGAATAATTTAGTACCTTGAAATTACTTGTTAGGGGATGAAGGGAAGCACACAACAAACACACAACACTATAAAAACATACACTTACACTCAAGCCCTCAGAAGTCCTTGTGCTACCTAGCCAAGGCGGACCCCGGGAGACGAGGGCCCTCCCGGTAGTGGCACAGGCTCGCTCCTGCACTTCAGGCAGACAGCCCGCCATGTGTGCACTTATACGACCAGGCAAGATCAGGTACACGATTAATGACGAAGCCTCCGGCTTAATCACACCCTAGTAACTAAGATTAAATGACACAGTAGAAGTTATCTCTACAAGTTGTAAATTTTATAAATATCACCATAACTGCACCTAGTTATACAAGCATTTCTTAAAATACTACTAGCATAGATTATAGGACGCAATATAAATTTAAAAAAAAAATAAAATAAAATAATAATAAAAAAAATTACGCTAAGGACAAGAAACGAAACCTTCGGGTGGAGTTTTAAAACAAAACATGCTCATTCACTCATCCCTCACATCCATCTACACCTAACGATGCCAAATGGCTGAAACACAAAAAGAACACCATCAACTATCATACACATCACCATTATTTACTACCAGGGGGCACTCAGGGCTTATGTCATGTTTGCCCTCCGGCACATCAGTAATACTCGCTGTTACTGCCACTGGCAGGCAGCTTCCATCTCTCACCACAGAATGCGCAGGTGCTTTATGCGGTACTGCAGCATAGAGGCCTTGACCTCAAGACTTTCGGTGGGGTTTTTTTAGTGAGTAGGCTGCCCGGGTTCGAAGCCAGGGTAGGAGTCCTACACTCGCATGCATGCATGCGGTTAGGGCGTAAGTAGCCTTTTTCCCCACCACAAAAAAAAAAAAAAAAAAAAGTGAATGTGTTTCATGGCTATTGTCCAGGCAGGGCTCAGCTGAAGACCGCGGTCCCTGTTGTAATTGTTTGGATGTAGTTTGATTTGAATGGCTTCCTTAATGACTCTGTCCCAGTATTTATCCGTATGCTCCAGAACTTTGATGTCTTCAAAGTTTATTTTGTGGACATACTCTATACAATGCTCGGCCACTGCTGACTTATCTGGTTGTAGGAGCCTGATATTGCGTTGATGTTCTTTACACCTTTCTTCTATTGTGCGTCCTGTTTGGCCTACATACACTTTACCACATTCGCAAGGAATCCTGTAAACTCCTGGGACCTTGAGACGAAGTGGTTCTTTTACCGGTCTAAGGTATTCTTGGATCTTCTTTGGAGGTGTGAAGAAGGTTTTGATGTTATACCTAGCGAGTATGCGGGAGATCTTGTTTGAGACGGAACCGTAGAATGGTATGTAGGCTTTGTTCGGCCAGCTATCCATCCTTTGAGTGAGGCGTTGGGGGTTGTTTCGATTGTTTTCAACCTTCTTGCGTGCCTTTTTGATGTCGTTATCACTGTATCCGTTTTTCAGCAATGTGTCTCGTAGGTATTTAAGTTCCTGCTTAATGTGGTCTTCATCCGCAATATCGAAAGCTCGGTGAAACAAGGTGGAGATAACTGTCTTCTTTTGAGTAGGATGGTGGTGACTGGAGGCGTCCAAGTAGCGGTTGGTGTGTGTTGGTTTCCTGTATACCGTGTGACCTAGGCTGTCGTCCGGCTTCTTGTAGACCAGAACATCTAGGAAGGGGAGTGAGCCATCGATCTCAACTTCCATGGTAAACTTGATGTTCGCATGTAGGTTGTTGAGGTGGTCTAAGAAGGTGGAAAGTTTTCCTTTTCCATGTGGCCAGATAACAAAGGTATCATCCACGTATCTGAAGAAAGCCTTTGGTTTGTCTGAGGTGGTATCCAGGGCATTATGTTCAAAGCTCTCCATGAAAAAGTTGGCAATAGCAGGTGACAACGGTGAACCCATGGCTACACCATCCGTCTGTTCGAAGAACTGGCCATTGTAATTGAAGTATGTGGAAGTGAGCGTGTGTCTGAAAAGCTGGGTGATGTCTTCCGGAAACCGTTCAGATAGGAGCTGTAGTGAGTCCTCTAGCGGCACTAACGGCAACGGCCGAAAGCTCAATATTTTCAAACCTCACACGGCTGATCGCCCGTGAAACTTTAATAAAAAACGTGCGCCGTGAAAGCTTTAAATCTTACATATCAAAAAGCTGTTAAAGAAGTTTCTAACCTCAAAAAATAAAATATAATTGTGTTTTTAAAAGGTTTACTTACCATCCATGGGCCAATAAAAAATGTACAAGGATTTTTAAAAAGATATGGAATAAATTTGGTCCCTCAAAATAAATTTAATATACAAAATTTACTAAATTTTTCTAAAAAAAAGATAAAATACCAAATTATAAAAAATCTGGCATTTATCAATTTAGCTGTTTAGATTGTGATAAGATTTATATTGGTAAAACTAAAGATCATTTAGAAACCAGAATAAAAGAGAATTTTAGAAATATTAAATATAAACCAGCTGATAAATCAGCTGTGGCAGATAGCTTTTGGTCATTTAATCATAAAATTAATCCAGAAGTTAAATTATTAAAACAATTAAGTGGACCTATACATTTAATGGTTTGGGGAAAACCATTTATTTTAAAAAACAGGAACCGTGTTATGAACTTTGAATTACCTTCTATAGATTGTATTTATAAATTTTTGTTTTCAGAGATTGGTAATTAAAATTGAACATCAGTACCTATGTGTTTTGTTTTCAGAGAAAAAAATGAAGGATTGTAGCTTTGGTAACGAATTTGTTTTTATAGCTTTGAGAATGAATTGGAGACAACTCGAAACTCGAGTCAGTGTTTGAAAAACTAACTTGCAACATTACTAAGCCAAGTGAAGTTTTTAGTTTCTAATTTGTTCTTACTTTAGAATCTTGTTGCTTCACTGTTAATAGATTCAATTTCCTTAATTAGCTCAAGGCTATATTACCATTATACTGCCTATTTAATGTTTTATCCTTCTAGTCAAAATCATAGCTCTTTTATTTAATGTTATATAGATATCAGTAATCAATTTTAATTGTAGCACTGTATGACTGTAAGTATAAACATTGCCAACTGCCTCCTACTTATGGGCTATTCAGTTGTTTGGTTCCCTGGAAATTTACTCCTAATTTTAGTCTATATTAACCTTCTATTTCATCATTCTCTCTCCCTCTAAATTGCTGTATCCTTTTCCCTTAACCCTCTCCGTAAACTTTTTTCCCCCACCTTTTTACCACAAGCATCTTCAGTGTTACTAAAAGTACAGTTTTATTCTCCCACTTTTCCCCCAATTCTGTTTTCCTATTTGCTAACTCTTTGCATTGTCCCAAGCAGTGCTCCATATAGTACACAGTTGTTAGGTAACCCCCTCTCATTAGAGCCCAGGCTAAACCCTCTCACCTCTCCTTGTCGCATATATGTACGTATCTATATCATTCTGTATTCCCCAATGTTTCTTCGTTTTTAAATATGTATCTAATGATCTCTTGTTAAACAGGTTCCCCCACACGTCTTGCTTCTACATTTCGTTCTCCTTCTTGCCATATATCACCCATCGCTATTTTCTCTAATTCTGTTTTTATATGCTACACTTTTTAATGTTGTAAACAGGAAATGACCTTATTACCATGCGCGCTTATCCTTGATTAAATGCGCATTTTCCTCAAGTACAAGAGTATATAAGATGCACAAAGGCCAGAGGTCATTCACAAAGGACTTCATAACAGCAGCATAAGTGCGACTTCTGAGCAGCGTAACGTAAGTATCCTTGGTTCAATATACAGGATGGAAGGTAGTGCTTCGACCACACGTTAACCAGGGATTCTACATGATGAGTGTAACAAATATGTCCAATACAATTTTTGCCAATAAAGAACCGTTTCGCCTAAAAAAATAATTTCTCTCAAACATTTGGAGCCATTGGAGCTTGGAGTTTGGAGCTTGTTGACGAATGGATATAAATGGTTATTCTTAGCTTCCGGTGAAGGTCGCGTCCTCTTGTGGTTTGTTGCCGACGTTTCTCCCATCTTATCGTGGGCTTCTTCCGGGCTCAAGATGGGATGGGAGAAACGTCGGCAACAAACCACAAGAGGACGCGGCCTTCACCGGAAGCTAAGAATAACCACGACACAGACCGCGGAAGTCTACGCATTCACTCAATGGATATAAATGGTTTCTTATTTCACGAACTGTTGCGCAAACATAGTGTGAACAAGGTTGCAATGCCTCTTAATCTTAATTCGAATGAATTTAGCCACAAGTTAATGTTAAAGGGTCATGCAAAGTTTAATTTCTACGCGAAGTATTCGTGGTGGACGAAGCAGTGTCAGGGCGGGTTTTCTCCGGGTGCTCCGGTTTCCCCCGCCATCTCATTCCACCGGTGCTCCATCTTCATTCCATGTATCATCAGTGTCACCGCCTGCGGTGCCGTAGTAGTAAAAGCGGGCGTTAAACACAACAACATACGCGAAGTATGATAACCTCGTGGGCCACACGAAAAGCAGTTGTCCCGTGTCTGGTTATAACAACAAACAGAAATAATAACCAAGAGCTTCATTTAGTGACACTCGTGGTATACTTCAAAACATTCCAGACATAATCCTACATCACATTTCCCACATTCTGTGCGAACTGCTGATGACTTCAGTTAGCAATACAATCCTACACATCTTCTCTTTTTCTCAACTTTGTGAATATAATGTTTGATGACATCGTATCTTATATCACTTGGAACACGCAATTTGTATACGCACAGAGGACTGGTAGGTCTTCCTGCGCCTTTTAGAGGATTCACATAGCTCTTTAGGTACACTTGCACAATCTCTCTTCCAAATTCCAGCTGAGTAGTCCTAGCTCCTGTTCCCTTTTTCAACTGCCAGGCATTACATCAATTAGCCAAGAAAGTAAAGCCCAATACCATTTCTTGTTTCTACTATTTATTCTGTACATGGCAATGTTTTCATCCATCCTATCCACTGCCCCCATGTGCTTATAATAAGCTGCAATAATCTGAGGACGCTGTACTTGAATTGTCTTCATCTCTCCTTTGCAGAATATCTTCTTACAGATGTTACAGGTTCCACTCCTTCACATGTGGATGCTACAGCAACTAAAGAATTGGCCATCAATAACACCATCATCCTTGCAAAGTTAATATTCGAAATGGCCCTTTCCCGTTTAGCCAAATCTTTCTTTGAAGCAATGGGGCAAGATTTAGGAAGCCTGTTCTCTCTAATAGTGTCTGTTCCTCCATAACCTTCTCTTAGGAAAGACAGAACAGCAAGTCCTATAAAGGGATTGTCAAAGAAGAAATGGAATGGCAATTGCTTTACTTCCACTGTGAAATCATCTATCATCTGAATAAGAGGAGCAGTGGCTTTACCAAACTGCTCTTCATATGCTGTATTTGAATTTGGTGATTTTCCTTGATAGAAAGAAAAATTTACAAGATATCCAGATGTGCTACATAAACACCATGCTTTATACCCAAAACGTATTGGTTTTTCTCTGATAAATTGTTTGCAAGAATGTCTGCCAAAGTATTTGATCACTGATTCATCATAAGAGAGATTTTGCTGAGAAACAAAAAGCTTATTATAGTATTTGTTTCTTACTCTTTCGGTAAAGGGTCTAATCTTCCACATCTTGTCTTTTTCATCAATTTTGTTATTGTCATTACAATGCAAGTATCTGAGAATTTGTTCAAAGCGATTCCTTCTCATGGCATTGCATACAAATTCATTTCTTGTGTCTGAATTTGAATCCCAATATTATCTCTTATTAGGAAGAGCGTTATAACTACTTAAGATGACGATGCCAGGGAAACATCTCATTTCTTCACAGGTTATATTAGGACTTGGACAGTTCTTAAACAGCGCATAATTGTTTGACTCTTCAACTAGGAATTTTACGAGGTCATCATCAAAAGATAACCCGAAGATTTCCACAGGCGACATATCAACATATGTGCAAAATTTTGAATCAGGAAAAGGCTTCAAATATGAAGTTAGTGAACCATGAACCCAGGTTTTCTGCTTATTTCCATTTCTATAAGCAATATTTCTTGGCTCTGTTGCAATCTGCGTATTTGTTAATCTTATTTCAGCTTCAGCCCGAAGTTGTCGAGCGTTAAGATTATCTGGAATTCCTCCTTCATCCTCATCACCAGAATCCTCGTCTGTGAGAACTGCTGGATCGGGGGGTGCTATGTAAATTCCATCAGCCTGAGGAACATTGGTTTCTTCAAATACGATGCCTAAGACATCCTGCACAATTAAACCTGGTTCTAAACATTCTGCGAGGCCTCTGTTATGAAATCATAAGAGAAATAGAAACAAAATAATATTTGACCTTGTAACTGCCCAGTGTGTCCATATAGACACGATTGAAATACTGACGTCATAAGTAGAAGGTGAATAATTGATTAACCACTTCTCAGTAACAAAACAATTGATAAACTTATCTAGATATACTACACACAGTTTTACTTGGAATAACAAAGAATCTCTTCACAAAACAATACTTACTTCGCATCAATGTGCTCCATTACCACAATCAAAGCACTAATGGTAATAATGAATTGTTACAAGAATGCGCGTAAAGTTCAAACCCTCCCAGACAAGAATGCATGGTTGCCAATGCAAAAAATAATAACAGGCAGACAATGCAAAAAGAATAAAACTATTTAACAACCGTGTCCATATGGACACGCTGGGAAGTTATGGGTTCAGGTACATCGGCTGGTAGTGGGGGAAATACACATGATCCTTTAGGAACCATCGCATGGCGTCAGATTGACTGAACGTGTAGCCCATGCGAAACAAGATCTGTCATCTGGGCCTTCGTGTACATTCCCGCGGTTGGGTGCAATGTCATTTAACCAATTGCATACTCAGTGATTCCAGTGAGCGATTGCACTAGTTTACCGCCAAATAAAGTTGTCTATGTAGTTTAGCTTCTTCCAGTTGAGGAAGATGCACTTGTTGTAGTGTATCAAGGTAAGAAACAATAGTTACAGTTGCTTCACCGAAAACGAAAGGCACCATTTTCCTGCCAAATAAAAATTCTCATTCAGTTTCTTCCAATTGAGGAAATACACACAAGAAAGCTGTTTAACTTGCTCTTCCATGTGATATATGATTTATAATTGTAAGTTGAATGTAATAAGTACTAGAAAGTCCTAAAACCCCTACATGCATTTTGAAACACCTTTGTTTAGAAAAGCAAGGCACATTTGACTGCGGTTGCCGAGACTTGAACTCACGACCTCAGGCTTTGAGTGCATGGCCAGTGCACTACGTGTTGCCTTAACGATCATGGCTATCCAAGCCAGCAAGCTGAAGGTGTCCCAGACCACCTAATCTAAACCGGTTTCGAATTAGAGGAAGAACGGCATAAGTAGCAAAATAATTCGGTCTGAAAGGGTTAACTTGCTCTTCCATGTGATATATGATTTATAATTGTAAGTTGAATGTAATAAATACTAGAAAGTCCTAAAACCCCTACATGCATTTTGAAACACCTTTGTTTAGAAAAGCAATAAAATATTTTAAATTTTTAACACTTATTCTTGCGTAATTTTTCAAATAAGTTTAGTGCGACCCTCGTATAAGGAAATATTTCTACAAACGTTTTTATGTCGACCAATATGAATTGGATATAGGAACAAGCGTTTTAAAGAATACTTGATACAAGAGTGAGCAGAGAAAGTCATGTGAGTTCAACACATCAGATTGTTTTAGGAATAGTTTGAGGAAGAGATCTTGTTTAGCGAGCGTGTATGTAGGTTATCTAGAAAGCCATATGTGTCCACCATGAACGAGTCTAGAACGCATGACTAACTCTAGAGCAAATAGAAAAGCCATTGCATTGCTGGAAGAAAAACAATGAAACTTTTAAAAACAACGTCCGTATGCAGCTATTTTTAAACTGCAAGGCGTTGTCTGTTTGGGAGCAGTCTAGAACAGGGATATCCAACTTTCTCTCTTTGGAGAACCTTACGTAATGAGCATTTATACCCCACTCCACTCCTTCAGTTGGAGAGACAGTCAGTCAGTATCTAGTGACGGCCACAAACAGGTGATTCCATGGCCGCTTCTACGTCATACCTTGCATTTTCTGGAAATGTTCTCAGAAGACCTCTTCATTATGAATGAATTTTGTATAAATGGTAAATAGGAAGAGGCATACAAAAGCTTACTAAATACAAAATATGGATCTGGTTATAGCACACAATTTATGTCACATACATGCTTTGTTTTCCTTTTGAGTGAACCATTTCCAAGATATTCTCTTGAATTGTTTTGAATACTTATACATTTTTCAAACAGGAATGTTATTCGTTCTTATTATCTCTTGGCGTTGCAAAGAGAATGGGATTTCAAAGACATCGCAAAGGAACCAGCTATTAAAACACTTCACTATCGCTTAAAGCTTACTGTATTCCCATATTCCCTTTGTACCTACAAGGAAATAATCAAAAGATAATTTGTACATATGTATATCTCAACTAACACGAAGAAGATACAGGAATAATACTTTTTAAGAATTGTTAGTACAACAGTAGAGAAAGTCATGTGAGTGCAACACATCAGATTTTTCTTTAGTAAGTTTTTTTTTTCAGTCTCTCACTGTTCGTTTGTGCAAAAACCAACCGGAATGAAGAGGTCATGAGGACATTCGCAAAGGATTCAATATATGACTTAGAAACGACCACGGAATCGCCTGTTTGTATCCGTCACTGGATACTGACTGTCCCTCCGACTGAAGGAGTGGAGTGGAGTATAACTGCTCATTACGTAAGGTTCTCCAAAGAGAGAAGGTTGGACATCCCTGGAGTAGAAGATAGATGGGAGAACCGACATATTACGTCACTTCACCTACATCACAGTTTTAATCCCGTCCACTCTCCTACACACAGCTACCAGGCCACACACTCCGCTGTTGTCTATCTGCCTCTGAGAACCAACACATTACGTCACTTCATCTATATCACAGTTTTAATCCCGTCCACTCTCCTACACACAGCTACCAGGCCACACACTCCGATGTTGTCTATCTGCCTCTGAGAACCGCTCAGTCCGTCAAATTGTGTCAGTGACGGAATCATGCTGCATAACAAGTTAAAAAGATACTTCAAAGTCAAATGAGAACATAAGTACTTCTATGTTTCTAGAAAAAAACGGATGTGTTACACTCACTATTCTAAGAAACTCTTATTCCTGTATCTTCTTCACGTTAGTCGAGATAAACATTCGCAGAAATTATCTTATTGCTAATTTTCTTCTAAGTAAAAGAGGAATATAGTAGGACTAGTAGATTTTGAGCGATAGTCAAATGTTTCAAAGGTGGACGTTATATGAAGGTTTTCAAATTTCGTTCTCTTTCCGTGGTCAAGAGATAAAAAAGTGAATACCGATCTCCCATTTGAGATAAGCTTAATTATTGCAAAACTCACACAAATAACAAGGATTCTCTCCGAAATGGTTAACTTCACCGGAAAATGCATTTGGAAAGAAGTTGTATGTTTTAACGAGATACAATTTTACTTTCTCTACTGGTAAGTAGAAGAAGTATTGTATTCCACCCAAAATTTCGATATCGAGATTTCACCGGAAATAATTATGTTTTGAGATCCCCTTAATCCAAGAAAAGCATTTTTAGAAAAAGGTCCACACGCGCGCGCTTGTGTGTATGTCTGTGTGTGTATGCGTGTGTGTGTGTGTGTGTGTGTGTGTGTGTGTGTGTGTGTGTGTGTGTGTGTGTGTGTGTGTGTGTGTGGACAGCATAACTCAAAAACGAAAAGTCGGTTACAAACCAAAGCTAGTATTTAAGTCTATTGTCTTTCAAGGATGCGACAAGAAGATTTTCAAGAAAATAGTCCCACCGTAAACTACCCTTTACATGGAAACTTTTTCGAAAATTTTGATTTTCTTGAAAATGGCTGTAACAGTTTTGATTAAAATGTCACATGTTTAAGTGTATTTGTATGACAAATTAAATGTATATTTTGAATTTTCTGGCTAGAGCCTATGTAGTCCTGTTTACTCTGCATGACTTTCGAATAACTCGTAAACCGTAAGAGATAAAACCGTACAAAAATGTGAACCACTTCGGAGGTATTCCTTGTTATTTGTGTCAGTTTCGAAAACCTAAATTTTAGTGAAATGCAACATCATTGTTCATTTTTTATATGTTAAGCGGACAAAGAAAACGTGATGTCAAAGCTAAACTGATCTGACTATCGCTCAAAGCCTACTGTATTCTAACATTCATTCCCCTTGCACCTACAGGGAAATAAGCAATAAGATAATTTCTGTAAATGTTTATCTCAAGTGATACGAATAAGATATAGGTAAGAATGGTTAGTACAAGAGTAGAGAAAACCATGTGAATGTAACGCATCACAATTTTTTTATATTATTGTCATATTTTCTATTAAATTTTCGTATACTTGTCAGATTTTTACTTTCTCTACTATGTAAGTAGAGTAGCATTGTAGTCCATCCAAAAATTCGATGTCGAGATTTCACTGGAAATATATGTTTTGAGGCTCCCTGAATAAAAAAAAGCATTTTTGGAAAAAGTTCCTTGTGCGTGTGTGTGTCTGTCAGTCTGTGGACAGCATAGCTCAAAAACGAAAGGTCGGTTGAAAACCAAAGTTGGTATTTACGTTTAATGTTTTTCAAGGATGCGACACGATTTTGAAGAAAATAGCCCCACTCTAAACTACCCTTTAAATGGAAACGTTTTTGAAAATTTTGATTTTCTTGATAATGGCTCTAACCATTTTGATTAAAATGCCATATGTTTGAGATATTTTTATAATAAATGGAATGTATATCTTGAATTTATTGACTAAAGCCCATTAAGTCCTATTTACTCTGGATGACGTTTACATAAGTGGTAAACCGTAAGAGATAGACCAAATCTTATTCTACAAAGAATGTAGATCTTGCTAAATCACACAATTAATGTCTCAATAATTTTTTTTTTTTTTTTGTAGAGTGAACCATTTCGTAGGTATTCCTCGTTATTTGTGTAAGTTTTGGAGAACTTATAGTTCTGTCAAATGGAGCATCGCTATTCATTTTTTATATGTTACCCGTGCAAACATAACGGAATTTGAAAGCTTTAAAAGATTTGACTATCGCTCAAAACCTACTGCATTCCCATATTCCCCGTGTATCTGCAAGAAAAGAAGCTATAAGATAATTTCTGGAAATGTTTATCTCAACTAACTCAAAGAAGATAGAAATATAAGAGTTTGTAGGAATAGATAATACGCGTGCGGACCTTTCGTTTTAAATAATTTTGTTCTGGATTCAGGAGGTCTCAAAACATATATTTCCGGTAAAGTCTCGACATCGAATTTTTGGGTGGAATACAATACTTCCTCTACCTACCAGTAGAGAAAGTAAAAATGTTAAGTCCGGAAAAACCAATAATTCTTCTACACATACATGGAATTACCTGTTTGTCACACTCTCCCTCTTTTGTCTAGTAGTCTCTCTCTCTCCTCTCTCTCTCCTCTCTCTCTCCTCTCTCTCTGTCTCTCTCTCCTCTCTGTCTCTCTCTCCTCTCTCTCTCCTCAGATACATAGCTTTTCCCTTGTGGAGAATACAACGCTGCTGGCGATCTAATGGCAAAGACGACGATGGATTGGCACCACTACGACATGTGGACATGTGGACCAAAGTTGATTGGGAGTTTGGCACGTGCTCTCTCAGCCCTTAGAGTATCCTGGCTACGCCAAACCCCTACTTACCGCACTAGCTGCTTTTTCTACTACGTATAGTAAGCAGAGGAAGTATTGTATTCCACCCACAAATTTGATAGCAAGGTTTCACTGGAAATGACCACCTCCGTAGCGCAGTTGGTAGCGCGCTTGTCTCTGCTGTGCAGGACCCGGGTTCGATCCCCGGTACCAGCATGGGAATTTTATCCTCTCTGAGAGGTCTGACACGGGGTGCACTCAGCCTAGTTAGGTCTCAGGGGAACCAATTGAGGAGTTACTTGATGGAGAATTAGCGGCCCCAGGTCTAGAAGGCCGCATAACTGGCCGGAAGGGCTCGGGGCGCTGACTACGTCACACCCTCCAGGACTGCACCCAGCCAATGTCGCCTGTAGAGTGCAGAGGTGGGGGACGTAGCGGCCGGGCGGCAAGCCTTGGCCCTTCATGTGCTGTTGCGCTAGGGGGTGCTCACCTGATATATGTTTTGAGGACCCCTAAATAAAAACAGCGTTTTCAGAAAAAGATCCGTCTATGAGTGTGTGTGTGTCTGTGAACAGCATAACTCAAAGACGAAAAATCGTTAAAAATAAAGTTGATATTTAAGTTTAATATTTTTCTAGGATGCGACATGAAGATTTTCAAGAAATTCCTCAACCCTAAACTATCCATTACATGGAAAACTTTTGGAAAATTTTGTTTTTCTCGAAACTGGTTAACGATTTTGATTAAAATATGTCATATGTTCAAGATATCTTTATGGCAAATAAAATGTGTATTTTGAATTTTGTGCCTATAGCCTATGTAGTCCTGTTTACTCTCGATGACTTTTACATAATTCGTAAACCGTAAGAGATAGACCAGATCATCATCATCATCATCATCATCATCATCTTCTTCTTCTTCTTCTTCTTCTTCTTCGGTCTTGGGTCTTGGGTCTTGGGTCTTGGGTCTTGGGTCTTGGGTCTTGGGTCTTGGGCCTTGGGTCTTGGGTCTTGGGCCTTGGGTCTTGGGTCCTGGGTCTTGGGTCTTGGGCCTTGGGACTTGGGTCTTGGGTCTTGTGTCTTGGGTCTTGGGACTTGGGTCTTGGGTCTTGGTCCTTGGGCCCTGGGCCCTGGGTCTTGGGTCTTGGGTATTGCGTCTTGAGTCTTGAGTCGTGAGTCTTCGTCTTCCTCTTCCTCGTCCTCCTCCTCGTCCTCGTCCTCGTCTTCCTCTTGCCCTTGCTGTTGCTCTTCCTCTTGCTCTTCTTCCTTCTCTTCTTCTTCTTTCCCTGATTGGCACCTCATATGTAGGACTTACACCCCCTAGGACTTACAAGCCTGTGCCTAGGGTCAGACGCCTGTCCGGGAGCAGAGAAACCTATGGATCGGACAGAGTAAAGACCTGCAAGTGGATGGTCAGCCAAGCACAAGGTATGACAGTGAGCACGAGCATGATATGAAATTCAGGCGAAATTGATTAATGGAAAGCTAATGATGGAGAAATTGGTGAAGTGAGTGACGGGGGAAACCGGAGAAATACGAGAAAACCCGCCCAAGCGCCGCTTCGTCCACCATGAGTACCACATGAGGGTCCCTGAGATAGAACCCGGGCCACCTAGGCGGTAGGCGAACGGCTCAGCCACAGTGTAGAACAAACCGTACTATTAAACATGTAGATCTCGTTAAAACACAAAGTTTATGTTCATGTGAATATTTTTGAGGAGTGTACCATTATGTGGATGTTCCTTGTTATCAATACTTTTCTCAAATCGAAGTTAATTATTCAGTTTTTTTTGCCTAACACAGATAACGGAATTCCAAAGCCTTCATATAGAGACCAGAATTACAATACTTGAATATTACTCAAGCCTACTTATTCCTTTTGCACCTACATGAAAATTAACAATTAGATCATTTGTGCAAATGTTTATGTCGATTAACATGAAGAAGATACAGAATATATGTAGGAAAATTTAGTGCAAGAGTATAGAAAGTGCAACACATCCCTTTTCTATCTAAAGCGAGTCATATTGCTGCTATAGAATCACAAGATAGACGCACTGTTACACTCTATTGGTACAAGAGTATAGAAAGTGCAACACAACGCTTTTCTATCTAAAACGGGCCATATTGCTGCTATAGAATCGCAAGATAGACGCACGGTTACACTCTATTGGTACAAGAGTATAGAAAGTGCAAGACAACGCTTTTCTATCTAAAACGAGCCATATTGCTGCTATAGAATCACAAGATACACGTACTGTTACACTCTATTGGTACAAAAGTATAGAAAGTGCAACACAACGCTTTTCTATCTAAAACGGGCCATATTGCTGCTATAGAATCCGAAGATAGACGTACTGTTACACTCTATTGGTACAAGAGTATAGAAAGTGCAAGACAACGCTTTTCTATCTAAAACGAGCCATATTGCTGCTATAGAATCACAAGATAGACGTACTGTTACACTCTATTGGTACAAAAGTATAGAAAGTGCAACACAACGCTTTTCTATCTAAAACGGGCCATATTGCTGCTATAGAATCCGAAGATAGACGTACTGTTACACTCTATTGGTACAAGAGTATAGAAAGTGCAACACAACACTTTTCTATCTAAAACGGGCCATATTGCTGCTATAGAATCAGAAGATAGCATACTGTTACACTCTATTGGTACAAGAGTAAAGGAGGTACAACACATCACCTTTCTATCTAAAACGGGCCATATTGCAGCTATAGAATCAGAAGATAGACGTACTGTTACACTCTATTGGTACAAGAGTATAGAAAGTGCAACACAACACTTTTCTAACTAAAACGGGCCATATTGGTGCTATAGAATCGCAAGATAGGCTTACTGTTACACTCTATTGGTACAAGAGTATAGAAAGCGCAACACAACGCTTTTCTATCTAAAATGGGCCATATTGCTGCTATAGAATCAGAAGATAGACGTGCTGTTACACTCTATTGGTACAAGAGTATAGAAAGTGCAACACAACGCTTTTCTATCTAAAACGAGCCATACTGCTGCTATAGAATCGCAAGATAGACTTACTGTTACACTCTATTGGTACAAGAGTATAGAAAGTGCAACACATCACTTTTCTATCTAAAACGGGCCATATTGCTGCTATAGAATCACAAGATAGACGTACTGTTACACTCTATTGGTACAAAAGAATAGAAAGTGCAACACAACGCTTTTCTATCAATAACGGGCCATATTGCTGCTATAGAATCCGAAGATAGACGTACTGTTACACTCTATTGGTACAAAAGTACAGAAAGTGCAACACAACGCTTTTCTATCTAAAACGGGCCATATTGCTGCTATAGAATCGCAAGATAGACTTACTGCTACACTCTATTGGTACAAGAGTATAGAAAGTGCAACACAACGCTTTTCTATCTAAAATGGGCCATATTGCTGCTATAGAATCGCAAGATAGACTTACTGTTACACTCTATTGGTACAAGAGTAGAGAAAGTGCAACACAACATTTTTCTATCCAAAACGGGTCATATTGCTGGTATAGAATCAGAAGATAGCATACTGTTACACTCTATTTGTACAAGAGTATAGAAAGTGCAACACAACACTTTTCTATCTAAAACGGGCCATATTGCTGGTATAGAATCAGAAGATAGCGTACTGTTACACTCTATTGGTACAAGAGTAGAGAAAGTGCAACACAACACTTTTCTATCTAAAACGGGTCATATTGCTGCTATAGAATCACAAGATAGCGTACTGTTACACTCTATTGGTACAAGAGTAGAGAAAGTGCAACACAACACTTTTCTATCTAAAACGGGCCATATTGCTGCTATAAAATCAGAAGATAGCGTACTGTTACACTCTATTGGTACAAGAGTAGAGAAAGTGCAACACATCACTTTTCTATCTAAAACGGGCCATATTGCTGCTATAGAATCAGAAGATAGCGTACTGTTACACTCTATTGGTACAAGAGTATAGAAAGTGCAACACATCACTTTTCTATCTAAAACGGGCCATATTGCTGCTATAGAATCAGAAGATAGCGTACTGTTACACTCTATTGGTACAAGAGTATAGAAAGTGCAACACATCACTTTTCTATCTAAAACGGGCCATATTGCTGCTATAGAATCAGAAGATAGCGTACTGTTACACTCTATTGGTACAAGAGTATGGAAAGTGCAACACAACACTTTTCTATCTAAAACGGGCCATATTGCTGCTATAGAATTAGAAGATAGACGTACTGTTACACTTTGTTGGTACAAGAGTATAGAAAGTGCAACACAACACTTTTCTATCTAAAACGGGCCATATTGCTGCTATAGAATTAGAAGATAGACGTACTGTTACACTTTGTTGGTACAAGAGTATGGAAAGTGCAACACAACACTTTTCTATCTAAAACGGGCGATATTGCTGCTATAGAATTAGAAGATAGACGTACTCTTACACTCATTTGGTACAAGGGTTTTGAAATTGCAACACATCACTTTTCTATCTAAAACGGGCCATATTGCTGCTATAGAATTAGAAGATAGACGTACTCTTACACTCATTTGGTACAAGGGTTTTGAAATTGCAACACATCACTTTTCTATCTAAAACGGGCCATATTGCTGCTATAGAATCAGAAGATAGCGTACTGTTACACTCTATTGGTACAAGAGTATGGAAAGTGCAACACAACACTTTTCTATCTAAAACGGGCCATATTGCTGCTATAGAATCAGAAGATAGCGTACTGTTACACTCTATTGGTACAAGAGTATGGAAAGTGCAACACAACACTTTTCTATCTAAAACGGGCCATATTGCTGCTATAGAATCAGAAGATAGACGTACTGTTACACTCTATTGGTACAAGAGTATGGAAAGTGCAACACAACACTTTTCTATCTAAAACGGGCCATATTGCTGCTATAGAATCAGAAGATAGCGTACTGTTACACTCTATTGGTACAAGAGTATAGAAAGTGCAACACAACGCTTTTCTATCTAAAACGGGCCATATTGCTGCTATAGAATCGCAAGATAGACGCACTGTTACACTCTATTGGTACAAGAGTATAGAAAGTGCAAGACAACGCTTTTCTATCTAAAACGAGCCATATTGCTGCTATAGAATCACAAGATACACGTACTGTTACACTCTATTGGTACAAAAGTATAGAAAGTGCAACACAACGCTTTTCTATCTAAAACGGGCCATATTGCTGCTATAGAATCCGAAGATAGACGTACTGTTACACTCTATTGGTACAAGAGTATAGAAAGTGCAAGACAACGCTTTTCTATCTAAAACGAGCCATATTGCTGCTATAGAATCACAAGATAGACGTACTGTTACACTCTATTGGTACAAAAGTATAGAAAGTGCAACACAACGCTTTTCTATCTAAAACGGGCCATATTGCTGCTATAGAATCCGAAGATAGACGTACTGTTACACTCTATTGGTACAAGAGTATAGAAAGTGCAACACAACACTTTTCTATCTAAAACGGGCCATATTGCTGCTATAGAATCAGAAGATAGCATACTGTTACACTCTATTGGTACAAGAGTATAGAAAGTGCAACACAACACTTTTCTAACTAAAACGGGCCATATTGCTGCTATAGAATCGCAAGATAGGCTTACTGTTACACTCTATTGGTACAAGAGTATAGAAAGCGCAACACAACGCTTTTCTATCTAAAATGGGCCATATTGCTGCTATAGAATCAGAAGATATACTTACTGTTACACTCTATTGGTACAAGAGTATAGAAAGTGCAAGACAACGCTTTTCTATCTAAAACGAGCCATATTGCTGCTATAGAATCACAAG
Organism: Tenodera sinensis; assembly: GCA_030765045.1. NCBI lineage: Eukaryota > Metazoa > Arthropoda > Insecta > Mantodea > Mantidae > Tenodera > Tenodera sinensis. The sequence goes on along the minus strand of CM060974.1, from coordinate 63,160,622 downwards.
ATACACGTACTGTTACACTCTATTGGTACAAAAGTATAGAAAGTGCAACACAACGCTTTTCTATCTAAAACGGGCCATATTGCTGCTATAGAATCCGAAGATAGACGTACTGTTACACTCTATTGGTACAAGAGTATAGAAAGTGCAAGACAACGCTTTTCTATCTAAAACGAGCCATATTGCTGCTATAGAATCACAAGATAGACGTACTGTTACACTCTATTGGTACAAAAGTATAGAAAGTGCAACACAACGCTTTTCTATCTAAAACGGGCCATATTGCTGCTATAGAATCCGAAGATAGACGTACTGTTACACTCTATTGGTACAAGAGTATAGAAAGTGCAACACAACACTTTTCTATCTAAAACGGGCCATATTGCTGCTATAGAATCAGAAGATAGCATACTGTTACACTCTATTGGTACAAGAGTAAAGGAGGTACAACACATCACCTTTCTATCTAAAACGGGCCATATTGCAGCTATAGAATCAGAAGATAGACGTACTGTTACACTCTATTGGTACAAGAGTATAGAAAGTGCAACACAACACTTTTCTAACTAAAACGGGCCATATTGCTGCTATAGAATCGCAAGATAGGCTTACTGTTACACTCTATTGGTACAAGAGTATAGAAAGCGCAACACAACGCTTTTCTATCTAAAATGGGCCATATTGCTGCTATAGAATCAGAAGATAGACTTACTGTTACACTCTATTGGTACAAGAGTATAGAAAGTGCAACACATCACTTTTCTATCTAAAACGGGCCATATTGCTGCTATAGAATCACAAGATAGACGTACTGTTACACTCTATTGGTACAAAAGAATAGAAAGTGCAACACAACGCTTTTCTATCAATAACGGGCCATATTGCTGCTATAGAATCCGAAGATAGACGTACTGTTACACTCTATTGGTACAAAAGTACAGAAAGTGCAACACAACGCTTTTCTATCTAAAACGGGCCATATTGCTGCTATAGAATCGCAAGATAGACTTACTGCTACACTCTATTGGTACAAGAGTATAGAAAGTGCAACACAACGCTTTTCTATCTAAAATGGGCCATATTGCTGCTATAGAATCGCAAGATAGACTTACTGTTACACTCTATTGGTACAAGAGTAGAGAAAGTGCAACACAACATTTTTCTATCCAAAACGGGTCATATTGCTGGTATAGAATCAGAAGATAGCATACTGTTACACTCTATTTGTACAAGACTATAGAAAGTGCAACACAACACTTTTCTATCTAAAACGGGCCATATTGCTGCTATAGAATCAGAACATAGACGTACTGTTACACTCTATTGGTACAAGAGTATGGAAAGTGCAACACAACACTTTTCTATCTAAAACGGGCCATATTGCTGGTATAGAATCAGAAGATAGCGTACTGTTACACTCTATTGGTACAAGAGTATGGAAAGTGCAACACAACACTTTTCTATCTAAAACGGGCCATATTGCTGCTATAGAATCAGAAGATAGCGTACTGTTACACTCTATTGGTACAAGAGTAGAGAAAGTGCAACACAACACTTTTCTATCTAAAACGGGCCATATTGCTGCTATAGAATCAGAAGATAGCGTATTGTTACACTCTATTGGTACAAGAGTATAGAAAGTGCAACACATCACTTTTCTATCTAAAACGGGCCATATTGCTGCTATAGAATCAGAAGATAGCGTACTGTTACACTCTATTGGTACAAGAGTATAGAAAGTGCAACACATCACTTTTCTATCTAAAACGGGCCATATTGCTGCTATAGAATCGGAAGATAGCGTACTGTTACACTCTATTGGTACAAGAGTATGGAAAGTGCAACACAACACTTTTCTATCTAAAACGGGCCATATTGCTGCTATAGAATTAGAAGATAGACGTACTCTTACACTCATTTGGTACAAGGGTTTTGAAATTGCAACACATCACTGTTCTATCTAAAACGGGCCATATTGCTGCTATAGAATCAGAAGATAGACGTACTGTTACACTTTGTTGTTAATGACTCTTAACTGTGAAAAACTTCCAAGAGGAAAAATAGCTAGATCATGACAACCCATAAATAAAGATAACAACTGAGTACCTGGATGACTTGAAGGTCAGCAACATGGACCCTGACCTAGCAACTTGTGATTTTGTTTTGTTTCAAAAAATTAAAGATAAAGTGCATGGAAACACACTTCGTCATGAGATGAAGCGGAACATGTAATGATGTTAAACGGAAATATAGTGCGTTTCAAAATTAATATAGAGATTTTAAGGCTTTGTAGCGTCAATTGGATTTAAGTTATGGTTATATAAACCATACATAAAATGCAGTAGCAACTCAAGGAGTGTTTTCTACATGCTCAATGTGCTCATTGGTCACACAGCACACATCCAGTCGACAAGCGAGTTCTTCCCAAACCTTGACCGGCGTGCCTGGAGCAAAGGTTGCAACAGCTGCTTGAATCTTAATGCTTAATTCAGGTACATCGGCTGGTAGTGGGGGAACTACACATGATCCTTTAGGAACCATCGCATGGCGTCAGATTGGCTGAATGTGTAGCCCATGCGAAACAAGATCTGTCATCTGGGCCTTTGTGGCCGTTCCAACGGTTGTGTGCAATGTCATTTAACCAATTGCATAGTCAGTGATTCTAGTGAGGGATTGCACTAGTTTACCGCCAAATAAAGTTGTCTAGTTCAGCTTCTTCCAGTTGAGGAAGATGCGCTTGTTGTAGTGCATATAGGTAAGAAACAATAGTTGCAGTTGCTTCACCGAAAACGAAAGGCACCACTTTCCTGCCAAATAAAAATTCTCATTCAGTTTCTTCCAATTGAGGAAATACACACAACAAAACATGTTAGACTTCCTCTTCCATGTGATATATGATTTATAATTGTAAGTTAAATGTAATAAATACTAGAAAGTCCTAAAACCCCTACATGCATTTTGAAACACGTTTGTTTAGAAAAGCAATAAAATATTTTAAATTTTTAAAGCTTATTCTTGCGTAACTTTTCAAATAAGTTTAGTGCGACCCTCGTATAAGGAAATATTTCTACAAACGTTTTTATGTCGACCAGTATGAAGTGGATATAGGAACAAGCGTTTTAAAGAATACTTTATACAAGAGTGAGCAGAGAAAGTCATGTGAGTTCAACACATCAGATTGTTTTAGGAATAGTTTGAGGAAGAGGCGTTTTTAGCAAGCGTGTATGTAGGTTATCTATATAGCGTTTCACTCTTAGAAGACAGTATGGAGTTAAATGGGACATCTCTGTCTCTATCTAGTGCATACAAGTTGCCATTAGCCGCGTCCTTTTCTACCCTCGCTCTGTTGCCAGATTCCTAATAGCATGGTATAAATATTCATTTGCTATAAATTTCAGGTTTGAACACATTATCCTATGCAGAATTTTTTTCTCTATCAGGTTATATCCTTTTCAGAGTCATTATACATTTCTATAGGTCCAAATTTCTTCAGAAAATGTTTTTTTCAATAGAAGTCCGATATTTGCTGTTTCTACACTCATCACGCACTAACTAACAAACTAACTGCTAGAATGCATCTATATTTTTTCTTAGGTAGAGTAAACTATAGTGCTACTACCTGCCTACTTTGAATTCTCTATGTTTACCCAGTTAAGGGTTATAATTTTTTAAATTAAATGTTTTCGGAAAATTTTATATCTGTGCACTGCAAAAGTTACGCAGTGTGAAACTTTTTTGTTATTGAGTTTACATCAGGGAACCAGCGAGAACAAATGTTGAGGAAGGTTGGAGAAAGTTTTTAAAATAAACCAAAAGGCAGTAACCTCTTTCTTTTATCCAATAAGGCAAACAAAAGGTATTCATCTATTCAGCGTCAGGCCTGACACAGAAGATAGTATAAGGAGCAGCACTAACATTAGTTCGAAAGAAGCCGTGTGTGTAACTGTGAGCTGTTATTGCGTTATTTGTTTAATATTTTTGTAAATATTTGTAGTTATGGAGGGGGAAGCTAGGAAGAGACGATATGTTGGTAGATTAAGAAGTAAGGAACGCCAAATAATTATGAATGTGTTAGATTATTTTTGAAGCAAAATGCTTGGCAGTAAAGGCAGTAAAAGAAACAGCTAAAGCTATCGGGTGTTCAGAAGCAGTAGTGTGTATGATTAAAAAGGAACTAATGGAAGGACCTCTAAGAACGCCATCGAAAAAGAAAGCAAAAGGGGCGGGACTACACAAAACGCTAGGTTAACGCAATATGATTGAATAATGCAAGGTGGAGTGCGGCGAATTGTTCATTCTTTACAGTTTGCAAATATTCCACCCATGCTGAATATAATTTTGTCACACTTCAACAGTGATGAGACCCTACTAAATTTCTCAAGGGCCACTCTGATTTGGGGTTCGAATATGAAAGAAAGGGTAACAAGTGCATATTAATAGAAAGAGACGATATCGATATCATCAGATGGCGACATAAATATCTAAAATACGTAAAAAAGGTTTAGGGACCAGGGGAAATCAATTGTTTATACAGACGAGTCATTTGTAAATTTAGGTCATACAGTAACAAAGGCGTGGAGGGATACCAAAGTTAAAAGTGTCCGTCTCGTCAAGCAGCAATTGAAGGACTAAGTACAGGACTCAGGCCACCTCGAGTCGCTCGCGGAGAGACATTCGCAACTAGTACATGTTGCAACACTGCGCTCCATTTAACGTGTACTGTCTTTTAAGGGTGAGACGCGCTTTAGTACCAAACATGGCCAGTAATTTACTTGCAAAAAAGTGCAGCTTGGGAAACATTTTTATCAGTAATGTGTACAAATCCAAAACAACTTTTCCTAAAATGCACAATAATGTGTTGTTTTGAAGATTTAACTAATTCCAATTGCAGTTCATCACAAGATCATATGTAAATGGATCTTTAATATTAGTAATTTCGTGTATGGCAAGGGAAAGTGAACAGTGTTCTCCCAGTTCTGATTAAACCTTCGTTGTTGGTTCATGCCGCATATGCAGTCACCACTGTACTGTTTACACTGCCACGCGTCTATAACAAGAAACAACTGGCTGTTGAAAGACAGTAGTGGGACGAGAGGGATAATAAATTCACACCTTGCGTGCCTTACTTCCTTCCCACCTCTGTCTTAGATGCTAACAGAGGTGCTTCAAGGTTAAACGTTTTCAACAGGATAACACGTGCTTGGCTATGTAAAAAGAGACGGTGAGTAGAAAGGGGTGGGGGTAAGGGAAACTTTGATCCTTTCTGGATTGAAGCATGTGAGTATAGCTCAGGCCCCTGAGCCAGTAGCATCGCCAGAGATCTTCGTGTCAGTCCGAAACAACATGTAATTCAGGTATTTCATGCAAAATGTAAGTTTTATTAATATTAATAGTTTTAAAAGAATCTGTTTTATACTCCTAGTGGCATGGGCGTCGGCAGACCTTTTTTCAGGGGAGGACCACATGTTGCAAGTTTGCAATCAAACAATATTAATTCAATATTCTGTTGTCAAAATGTATAGTATTTGCTGCGGATAACCGTATTAATTTGTGCTAAGTAACAATTGTTCCTTACGTCAAAAATCAAACAATAGTCCAATATCCAGTAACTGACTGTACATTAAATTCATTAATTTCCAAGAGGGGGACCGCGGTCCCCCCCCCCTCCCCCCCTTCGCGACGTCCATGCCTAGTGGTATTTCCCGATTATTTCCTTTGTGTGTACCTTTTCTGCCCTAACTAACTGAGTTCACTACCCCCCGAGTCATTAACTTGCCTAAATAACATTGAAATTATAGCTTAAAAACCCCATACATGATAATATTTGGTGTTTTAATTTTTAAAAACAAATTTTAATTTGGTTGATGAATTATGTATAATGGTTATTAAATTAATTTAGTATTTTTGAATGAAATCTATATGAATTTTAAATTATAAAGTTGTATAAATATATGTGGTAGAATTTTATTACATATTAGGTTGGTATTTTAAATTCAAATTTTGCGGTTTATTGGTTGATATTAAATTAATATTTGTACATAAAATTTCAATATTAAATTATGAAATGATTTAAAAGAATTTCGCAAATTTTTAGTTGGTATTATTTTGGTAATTTGAAGTGGAGATTATTGATTTGATGAATTTTGGGAAATTATTATTTAAAATATTTCCAAATGTAATTGATGTAATGTTTACTTATATATTTATTTGAATTATTTTGATGACGACTGATTTTTTGTATATTAATTGGAAGCCTTGTTGGTTGCTTTGGTTCGATGAAATAGGAATAATAATATTATTATAATAATATGTTAATAATTAATTAACATTTTAAATGAAGTTCTTTATTTAATAAGTTATAAAAATTGGAAAAATATAACTAGGTAATTTTGGAATTTTAATTAGGCTTTTTTTTTCCATTTTGGTTGCTGAATTATGAGTATTCTATCAAATTGTATTAATATTTTATATATGTACATATTAAACTAATTATTAGTTAGTATTGTGATTGTTTCGGGTATTAGAGGAAATGGTAATATAGAGATTATGTAGATGTGATGAGTTATAAATTTGAGCATGTTTAATTTGTGTATGTTGTATATTATATTGTTGGTCTGTACTATTTAAGTTTTTTTAACTTGTAGAATATTGTTTTAAATATTTTTGAAAGTTAAATAAGACTAAGGATCTGGAATGTAAGTAACGGTTTAAGTAAATTAGTTTCCTGGGTTTATTATTGCAGGTCTTTATTTATTTATTTGTTTATTAAGGAAGTAATTTATTTATTTCTTAGGAATGACACAAAAACAAACTACACGAAAGACCCTAACAAGCTGGCGATTCGTACAAAATTCTGATATAATTTTATATATAATGTGAATATATATATATATAAAGACTAACGTTGCATGGCACATATACCTAAGCCTTGAACCTATAATTTTTAATCAATAAAGCAAACCTCATACTCATTTCTTAACTGAGCTTTAGCTATTTCTGTTACACATTGTACATAATAGCCACAAGCAAGTTTGCAATTATCAAGCTTTTCTCTAAAAGATGTTCTTTCTTGAAATTGGATATTGTTAATCAGCTCCATTGAACATGTTGTCAAGTTAACGACAAGAAAATAATTAAACTGCTTAGTAAGAGATTGTAAATGTAATATTGAGCTCAGTTATTAATATAAGATAATTAACTCCACTCCACAGTTCGAAAATGAAAACAAAATTACATATCTTTGAGAAAAAATTAGTTGAAGATTTATAAGTTGATATGTACAATTTTTGGAGAATGAGTCACATGCCTGCCCTTAACAATTCTGCACTGGCTCTAAGATTAACTGATAGAATTAACCTCCACACTATTTGCAGCTGTTTTTCTTTCGTAATTGCTCTGAAGTATCCATAACAAGCTGGTAAATTAAACTCCTCTTCATCTTCTTGCTCCTTCTCCCTCTCCTTCTCCTCCTTCTATTGCCACAAGTCAGGCGTTCTAGCATTTCAAATCCGCGTTAGCATTATGGACCTTCAAGAGATGTACCACTTACTCATGATTAAAGTAGGCGGCAATTGCTAGCGCTGTACAGTTATCACTTCTTCTTAAATTCACATCAACACCATGTTCTAGCAGGGCTCTTGCTACCTTGACATAGTTCTTATAAGAAGCAATGTGTAGTGGCGCCCAACCGTCGTTACATTTTAGCTGAGCGTTAGCATTGTAATTCATGAAGAGGCGTACCATATCTTCATGGTCTTTGTAGGTAGCTGCGAATACCGGTGTACAGTTATTGAATCCTCTGATGTTTACATCAGCACCATGTTCTAGAAGAGCCCTTGCTACCTTTGCACGGCTCTCCTGAGAAGCAACATATAATGGCGGCGCACCGTCGTTACATTTTAGATCAGTGCTAGCATTGTACTTTATCAGGAGTTGTATCATCTGTTCGTGATCAAGGGAGCCAGCTATGTATACCGGTGTACAGTTCCCGACTCCTCTGATGTTTACATTAGCACCATGTTCTAGAAGGATTCTTGTGAGTCCAATAAAGCCCATTTCGACGGTTATGTGCAACGGTGCCGAGTTATTGTCACACTTTAGGTTTGGGTTGACTCCACTGTCGACCAATAACCGAGCAATCTGTTCATTACCAGACCATGAAGCCTGATACAGCGGTGTACATCCGTCACTTGTTCTCACATCTGTAGTAGCGCCTTCACTCAGCAGCAGATGAACCAACTCCAGGTGTCCGTGTTGTACTGCTACGTGAAGAGGCGTGCACTTGTCTTTCTTCCTGACTAAATCTTTATCAGCACCTCTGTTCAGGAGCAACTGCACCATCTTTGCATGTCCATGTTGAACCGCAGAATGAACGACGGTGTTTGGATCCGCGCCACATTCTAGGTACTCCTTTGCAAGGGACAGGTTCCCTGTAGAAGCTGCAAAAGTTAGTCCGTTGTTCAAAGCTTCATCTCTTGTTCCTTGGGCGTCTCCTGCACAAGAGGTTTTGGAGTGGCAAACCTGAAACAACGACATACTTGTAATTTGTGGTATATACTACGCAGAAATTTTCGGGTATTTGGAATATAAAGGAAAATAATAAACGAGAAGGCTTCAAATTTTTGAATGAGTCTATCTGCATTTGAGATCACTATTTAAGAGGAATTGTATGGCTGTGTGATTCATCAGGAGTGCTCTTAGGATTAGCGAGAAGAGGAATTGGAAATGGGATAGTCACACCATTCAGCATCTAGTTAAACATTGTCTTACTTTTCATTGTGAGGAATTGACCTGTGCCTGTTATCTCTCTCGTATGAACATTACAGTGTGAGAGATGCCTTTTATCATGGTACACTGTCACTTTACAAGGTAAGGAAATACATTATATGTGCATTTGAAGGTAAAAAGGAAGTGTGTAAGCGCTTTATTGCTGAGAATATTGTCGCATTGGCATAGAACAGTTATGAAACGCTCAGCGCCGTGCGACAGAGTTGACTGTAACCATATAGTTGTAGCTAGCGTATTACTCCATCGCTGTTGTCACGTGATTAAAGAGTTTGTTACTTTGTGTGAAAAGCAACGATTAAGAATTGAGTTTGTGTTTTGGGGTAACTTTGAGATTAGTACTGAGATAAGCAGAGGAGATGAATAAAATAAATTATTTTGTTCCAATATGCTTAAAACTGCTCGGACTAACTTCGCACCCTTTCGGTTATGCATATTTAATGATGTGTCAATAATAAATAGAACTGATAATACTATCACAAGAACATTACTAAGCTATTCATTGTTTTGGTAAGGATATGTAACAAACTGATGATAGAGATAGATTCTTTTAGTACACGTTAATATATGACTAAAATCAAATGAAGCGAGTAAATGACTTATTAAGAACTATTTGAATATATTTTCAAACGTTTCCAGTAAATGCAGATAGTAGCGTAAATATCCATAAAATACTTCTATCGGGAAAATTAGGCGTTTAGTTTCAGTCTGAGTCTTTTCCTCTTTTACTCAAATTTGAGATATTGGTGTTAACAGAATGTTTGGGAGGTTATGTTATACTAGAATCAAGACAAGGAGCCCCCATCAGCTGAAACAAACCGCAACCCTGGTGCTCTACACGAATATACTAGAGTAAAGACGAGGTGCACCCATCAGCTGAAGAGTCATACTGTGAACCTTATGAAGAAAGTGAAGATTTACACATCTGAAAACATTGCTTTCAATATCTGTTGCTATCAAAGTGACTTATTTCCATACTTGAAATCAATATATTCATGGTTTATATAAATATATGAATTCAAAACTGCATTTCAATTGAAAATAGTACACATAAGCAACACAACAACGACAAAGTATACATCTGTATATCAATTTGCACACAATAAAACGTTTTATTGTTATTGTCAAAATTACCTGGAATAGAAAACGAGACCCCTTAAGTAAGCAAACGCTTATAGCAAAGGAACATTTTATTTATACCGAAATACATCCTTCCATAATACTTAAACTTGGGTATATTTTACAGTCCGGACTGTACGCGTGTTGGCATGTTTTATATTTTTCTGAGAATGAAGAGAACAAATGAATGTATAAGAAACGATGTATCCATGACGGCAGTGTAAAAAGTTTAGCCTTTCATGACATAAGCTACAGAATGAGAGAGCTGAACGACAGATGGAATGGCCTCTACCAGACAGTATCACCGGCCGCCAATATTGAACAAGTATCTTCAGCCCTAATAAATAAATTATAAGATTGCTGCGAATTGATTCGTCCACGTATTCTTTTTGATGTGAATTTGTTTTTATGAGTCGTGCAGCGAGGGCCTGGTCGCTGAAGATAATGCCTACCCTAGACATAGTACTCAGATCCACGCATGCGCTGAAGATTCGCAACAACCCTCCTAAGTAAGGAACAGGTACATCATTTTATGAAGTATTCTGGTCGTTCTATGACAAATTTCTGGGGGTGAATAGCCCTCCTAAGAAACCGAACGATGATCCACCTTTGTCTCAACTATTCCTAACATTCCCCTATGAAAGACTGGTAACGCACTCATTACAAAGAAAGGAACAGTGGTCCATGTATGTCACCATTTTCTAAACTATTATGAACGTTCCATTATGAATGTCTAATAATGGACTCTGTATAAGGAAAGGAACAGTGGTCCATGTATCTGACCATTTTCTAAACTATTATGAACGTTCCATTATGAATGTCTGATAATGGACTCTGTATAAGGAAAGGAACAGTGATTCATGTATGTCCCCATTTTCTAAACTATTATGAACGTTCCATTATGAATGTCTAATAATGGACTCTGTATAAGGAAAGGAACAGTGATTCATGTATGTCACCATTTTCTAAACTATTATGAACGTTCCATTATGAATGTCTAATAATGGACTCTGTATAAGGAAAGGAACAGTGATTCATGTATGTCCCCGTTTTCTGAACTATTATGAACGTTCCATTATGAATCTCTAATAATGGACTCTTTACAAACAAAGGAACAGTGATTCATGTATGTCACCATTTTCCTAACTAGCAGGGCATTCTGTGAGGAATGTCTCTCAGTGCACATCTCCAAAGAAATGAAACGGTAATACGAATATCTCAACATTTCTTCAACTATTTTGGACATTGCATTGTGAATGTAAGTGAATGCAAACCCCACAAAAAATTATTGATCCAGCTTCATCTACATAATTTTCTTCAATGCTTTGTGCATTCCGTTATGAATATCCGGGCCCTAATGACCCAGTTATCGACGGGCCCTTAAGCACAACTCACTCACTCATGTTACGAATATCTGTGGGTGAAGACTCTCCATAGACAGGAACAAATTATGTATGTCACAATGTTGCCAACTATGTTAGACATTCTGTGGTGGATGTACACACACACACACACACACACACACACACACACACACACACACACACACACACACACACACACACACACACACACACACTTTCATACACATTAACTCACCAGACAAAAGAATAAGTCACCTTTACAGAAATAGCATATTCTCAGTTTCTATGTAAACGGTAGTTTAGGGTGGAGGAATTTTCTTCAAAATCTTCGTATTGCATTCTTCAAAGACATTAAACTTAAATACCAACTTTGGTTTTTAGCCGGCTTTTCGTTTTTGAGTTGTGCTGTCCACAGACTGACAGACAGACAGACAGACAGACACACACACACACACACACACGCGCGCGCGCGCGCGCGCGCGCGCGAAATGTTTTCTTAAAATCTGATGTGTTGCACTCATATGACTTTCTCTACTCTTGTACTAACCATTCTTACAAACTCTTATTCCTATATCTTCTTCGTCTTAGTTAAGATAAATCTTTGTACAAAATATCGTATTGCTTATTTCCTTGTAGGTACAAGGGGAATAGAATACAGTAGGCTTTGTGCGTTAGTCAAATCTTTTAAAGCTTTGAGATTCCGTTCTCTTTGCACACTTAACATATAAAAATAATGAACAACGATGTTCCATTTCACGAAAGTTTTAAGTTTTCCGAAAGTCACACACATAACAAGGAATATCTCCGAAATGGTTCAACCTACAAGAAAATTTATTTGGACATAAATTGTGTATTTTAGCAAGATCTACAGTTTTTGTATAGTATGATTTGGTCTATCTCTAACGGTTTACCAGTTACGCAAAAGTCATCCAGAGTAAGCGCGACTACAGGAGCTACAGCCAGAAAATTCAAAATATACATTTCATTTGTCATAAAAATATCTCAAACATATTTTAAACAAAATCGTTAGAGCCAGTTTCAAAAAAATCAAAATTTTCGAAAGATGTTCCATCTAAAGGGTAATTTAGGGGGGGTTATTTTAACAAAATCTTCATGTCGCATCCTTAAAAGACATTAAACTTAACTACCAACTTTGGTTTTTAACCTACGTTTCGTTTTTGAGTTATGCTGTCCACAGACTGACACACAAACGCACGCACGGACCTTTTTCTAAAAACGTTCTTTTTTATTCAGTCTCAAAACGTATATTTCTGGTGAAATCTCGACATCGAATTTTTGGGTGGAATACAATACTTTCCTTACCAGTAGAGAAAGTAAACATGCCTTATTTTGGATTCGGAGGGCCTCAAAACACATATTTCCAATGCAATCTCGACAGCGAAATTTTGGGTGGAATACAATATTTCCTCTACTTTACTTAACGTAGTAGAGTAAGTAACAAAAATGAGAATAACTCGATAATGCTAAGAAGTAAGCAAAATAGCTGATAGCAGAATAAATGCAAGCTGAATTTAACTTACGATAGGAAAATATCGGTTAGCACTTCAAGGGAACCACACTTTCGCATATTGTCGACCTAATAGCATGAGAGGCAAAACTTTTCAAAATGTTTAATTGGTTCAACCCTGGTCCGGTTCTTGAATTAGTGACTTTGCTGCCCTCTTGCACAAGTTCGTTGTTTCTCTCATATCACCCCTCAAATTCTCTGACTTAACTTCAATCATTGATTCCAGCTGATTCAATAAAGCGTCCAGTAAAACTGAATATTTGATACTTACACAAACCTCTTCCATTTCAAGTATCTGGGTTCTAGTCGCATTCAGTGCCGCCTCCACAGCTGCCTTTTCTTCACGGTGCTTCCCGAATGCTTGAGTGGATTTGAGTTTCTCTGCGCTTGCTTCTTCCAATTGGTTCTTGTAGTCTTCTAGCTGTCTGCCAAGAAACTGCGAGTGGTTCTTGTAGTGCTCAAGTTGGCGGTTAAAACTCTTCAACTGGTTCTTGTACTTAGACAGTTCAGCGTTTAGAAGTTTGATCGTCTTCTCCTGATGACTGCTTACAGTCGGATGGTCTTGGGCCAATGTTGATGTCAGGTCTTCACTTGCTGCTGGGATTACTTCAATTGCGCCTGAAGCGACTCATACGCTTGCTTCTGATTCACCAGTTCCTCCACTGCGAGTTTACATCTGTTACCGACTATGTGAGGTTGCAGCTGCACGAGAAGCTGCAAGAACAGCAGCTGCATTTGCGTGGAGTTGGCAAGCATGGCTTGGGAAGTGTCCAGATTTGGTTGGCGAAGTTGTAGATTCGTCATCTGGAATCAGAAAAGAGGGAAATACAGTAATCTGATGGTATCTTCTGTTACCCAGGCGTCTCGCTTGGGAACAACTTTGTCAAACATGAACACAGGAGTACGCACATGGTCCTTTGTGACCAGGATTCCAGTTGAAGGTCGGTCTTGTATATTGTGTTTATTTGGTGAGAAAACAATGAAGTACAATAATAGGAATAATACTAAAAAGTGACTGCATATTGTTTTTTCTTACAGCACAAAAGGTGTAATGGAAATGATAAATTCGTATGCACCTGCGTTTATTGCGGTTATGTTTAACAGGAAGAGGAAGAGAATTCCGGTACATAGTACCTATGTTTCTGGAAATCCCCAGGAGGAAGGGTTGAGAGGCGACAGATGTGTTGCTATATCGGTGGCCCAGCTCTCCTCCAGGGTTTTCTCTGTAGGCACGAAATTGAAATTGCATTTTTATTGATGAACGTTCCTTAGTTACTGTGGTTTTCAGGTCACATTCTATATTGGTTATGAAAAAACACTTAATGTTGCTCAGAGGTCTCTTTATCAGTGTTGAGGTTCTTTTACGTGCAGTAAATCTATAATACGGGACCACCGGCTCTACTTCCCTTCCGAAGGAAGCCATGCAAGGATTTTCCATCGCCCTCGTACGGGTTTGAACCAGAGGCTAATGTGCTATCCTTAGACCATGGAGAATGACCCTCTCAGTCCAGATAAACATCTGCAGAAGTTATTGCTAGTATTCTTGTAGGTGCAAGGGGTATATGGGAGAAAATGCAGTAGTTGGGTACATGTCCTATTTTAGGGATGCCATAAAGATACGCCTGCTAATAGATCTGTAGAAAAAAGACAAATTTTAAATATGAATGATAAAGAATAAGAAATCCTATGATGTAGAAATATTTGATAGAGTTTAATAATGTACAAAATTATTATAAACTATGCAAATAGGACAGCTAACCATTGTAGAATTATTTATTTATTTAATTTATTGTAGTATCTTTCACAAAAGTAAATACCCATCTTCGGTGAGACGTGCGCGAAGTGTCTCATATATATTTGGTTTTCAACCTAGTTTTCGTTTTTGAGTTATGCTCTCCACAGTCTGACACACAGACACACACGCGCGCGCGCGGGCGCGGACCTTTTTTTTTAAATTTTTTTTTTTAATTAAGGAGGTCTCAAAACATATATTTCCGATGAAATCTCGACATCGAATTTTTGGGTGGAATACAATACTTCCTCTACCTACCAGTAGAGAAAGTAAAACCTCTTATTCCTATATCTCCTTCGTGTTAAGATAAACATTTGTACAAATTATCTTATTGCTTATTTCCTTGTAGGTGCAAGGGGAATATTAGAATACAGTAGACTTTGTGCGATACTCAAATCTTTTAAAGCTCTGAGATTCCGTTCTCTTTGCACACTTAACATATAAAAACATGAACGATGTTCTAGTTCATGAAAGTTTTAAGTTTTCCGAAACTCAGACACATAACACGGAATATCTCCGAAATGGTTCACCCTACAAGAAAATTTATGGCGATATAAATTATGTATTTTGGCAAGATTTACATTTTTGTATAGTATGATTTGGTCTATCTCTAACAGTTTACCTGTTATGCAAAAGTCGTCCAGAGTGAATACGACTACAGGGATTATGGTCAGGAAATTCAAAATATAAATTTAGTATGTCATAAAAATATCTTAAACATATGACATTTCAATCAAAATCGATGGGGCCATTTTCAAGAAAAGAATAATTTAGGCTGGGGCTGTTTTTTTTTTTTGTTTTTTTTTTTTCAAAATCTTCGTGTGGCATCCTTGAAAGACATTAAACTTAAATACCAAATTTGGTTTTTAACCGACTTTTCGTTTTTGAGTTATGCTGTCCACAGCCTGACACACACACACGCACACACACACACACACACACAGGACCTTTTTTCTAAAAATGTTTTTTTCTTTTTGTATTCAAGGGATCTCTAAAGATATATTTCCGGGGAAATCTCGACGTTGAATTTATGGATGGAATACAATACTTCCTCTACTTACCAGTAGAGAAAGTAAAACTATATGTTTACATAATCTGACAACAAAACCTATGTAAATTTTATTTGTTGTGTCTCTGTGAACATGTGTGGCCAATTTCATTAGTGCAATACAAAAACTGCTATACACGGAACATTTTACAAGAAGAAGAATGCTGAAAATGTCAATATTGGGCAAATAGTGATAAAAGATATGAATTCGTACGTCATTAAAGTCCACGTGACACTTAAACATGCAGCAGCGCAATTAACAATAGCGGCTGGAGACAAATAATGCATTTCTCACATTCCAGATGTCTCAGTTATTTTATAGAATTCGAATTTCAGGAAGTTTTAGTCATACATATCCTTATGTTTACACAGAAGCATAAGATCCTTTTCATGCATCGTGTTTTAGGTGCACAGTTCTGCATTATTCACATACGAATATATAACTTCAAGCAATATCTTCAAGTAAAACACTGTCTTCCCACATCACCACAATGCAGCTCCGTAATATTGGTATACATCGCATCACTGCAGTTAAGGGACACTGGGGTTCAAGTTTGCAACTCTTTTCTCAATTTTACATCTGTTTAGTTGGAAATTGGCACACTTAATGTGAATAAATAAAGAAAGGACCGCGCAAGCTCAATTTAGTAGCTCAGACAGGTTCTGAGAGAACAAAATTAATTACCTATAATTACAGAAAAAAGTTATTTTTAAAAGTGCTTTCACATTTTCAGAGAGTCTGTGTGTGTGTGTGTGTGTGTGTGTGTGTGTGTGTGTGTGTGTGTGTGTGTGTGTGTGTGTGCATGTGTGTGTAGTGTTTAACGCCCGCTTTTATTACATACGGCATCGCAGGCGGTGACACTGAAGATACATGGAATGAAGATGGACAACCGGTGGAATGTGATGGCGGGGGAAACCGGAGAACCCGGAGGAAACCAGCCACAGCGCCGCTTGGTCCACCAGAAATCCCACATGCGGTTGCCTGGGATCGAACCTGGGTTGCTTTGGTGAGATGCGAATGGCCACTCGACTACGGCGCGGCAATATTTTTCAGAGAAAGCTACTACAGATATGTTCTGGTATTTAAGGAAATTACCTATAAATTGAAGTATTTGTTTGAGGTTGGTGTTATTACTTACAGAGAAACACATTCTTATTTTTATGAAATAGTTGTGTTAAAATTCTTTTTCTTTACACATTAATTGTTTTAGTTAGCCAGTGAATAAAGCACACATCAAATTCATATTTAAATTTTTAGCTAACAAGTTTAAGATTATGTGTGATAATTTACATACAATGCAGAAAAAAACTGAAATGTAAGGCTTAGATTTAATACAAAAAGGAAAACTGAGGAAGAAAGCACTGTGTGGTTATAATGAAGTGCAACGGGTATCTTAAACATTCGCTAGACTGGTCGGGAAAAATTCACAGGTGTCTATCATATAATTAAAAAACCGAAAATGTAATTTTCACCTAGAAATTTGGTCCCGGGGTCCTAAAATACACCATTATTTGGTCTAACAACAAAGACAGAACACTCCACACAGTACTATGTACTGACAAGTTTGGTAAAATGTCCAGTGAAGCAGTAGGGACGGTATACAGGGTGGAAGGTACTGCTTTGGCCAGAATATAATGGCTAATCGATGCAGGTGTAGAAAACATAAAATGCCAAGTTTCATTTCGGTAGACTTAATAGTTTTGTAAACATTTAAGTTTTTCGGTAGTGCAAATAGTAACGCTGTGCTGTGTTCGCACACGCCAGTGACGTATATTGAATCCGAGCAGCGTGAGATTGCAGGTCAGTAGTGCCTCATGTAAACAAAACACCTGACTGAAGCGTGCCTCATTGCTTCAGTTGTAAACAAAACACACCACCGGCGTGCATGCACGAAGACGTCAATAAAACACTAGCGCAGTGCGTTTACGTAACATTGAAGCGGTCGCAATCTCGAGCGAATTGGCAAGAATCGATGTCATGCCTGAAAAGTGTGAATATAACTGAACTGACACGTTCCTTCAAGTAATAACAAACATTCAGTTTTCCATGGTTAAGACAGCAGAAGAATGAATTAATCAAGTCCACGAAATTTTTGGTTGAACAATACTGACAAAAAGAATACAGTTTCCAACTAGCGGACATGCTACTTCGACTTCTTCTCGTTATTGTGATGATGATGATCACCATTACCATCACCACCATCATCACCATCACCATCACCACCATCATCACCATCACTATCATCACCATCACCATCACCATCACCACCATCATCACCATCACCATCATCACCATCATCATCACCATCACCATCACCACAATCATCACCATCACCATCATCACCATCACCATCATCGCCATCGCCCTCGCCCTCGCCCTCGGCCTCGGCCTCGCCATCGCCATCG